>JAANDH010000025.1:0-76021 GCA_011799765.1 Nymphaea thermarum
GTTCCAACGGCTAGAAAACTAGCCGTTGGGACTAGTCCCTTTCTGGAAATACCAAAAATTAAATGGGTAAAAAGGAAAAAGATAAAAATACAAAAGAAATGAAAAAATACATAGAGTCCTAAGTATCCAAATATATATAATATATACATATAAGACATATATTAGATGACTAATATATGTGATAGATATATATAAATATGTATATGTATACATACATTCTAACAGTTATCCGAGTTGGGTAATGCTGCAAGCTGCTTGAGAATGAAGGCGAATCCCATGAACCATAGGTGTGACATGTCCAGCACACTGCAAGCCAGATATCTGAGATGATAACCGACCCACATATGGCCTTTCATGGGATTCCTTAGTGCTTGACTACAAAAGTCTCCTTATAATCCTATTGATTTCATCTTGGACCGATGAGTGCATAGGTAAGAGTAAGACAACAATCAGATGCATATTATGCCAGCAAGAACATACTTGACAAGGATATCTCTCCCGGAGAAAGAAAGACAAGTACAGCACCATGATTATGACTTTTTTTTCATCTTTTCTATGACCAGGTATCATACAGTATTCCATGGCAGCAGTTATTGCAGTGCCATACCTAAATATCAGAGAGGCAGGTCTGCAAATAGGCATTGAACACTGCAGAGGCCATCTCTTTTGTGGTATGGTAAGTATTGAAAAAGGTTAGACAATATTTACTTGGGCTGATCCGAAGCCTAGAAACCAAGGAGAAGGCTTGTAGAAGGAGGTAAACTTATGTCATTCGGTAGAAAATGGCCTTGTAGAAGATGTGTACATCATCAGCATACTGGAGAAGAAAACTGGTTAGCCCATTGAAGGCTGGTAAACAAGAAATACCATGGAAATGGCCTGAGAGAATCATAATGCCAATCCTCAAGGGCGATGTTGAATCAGAGTGAGGAGAGAGGACAACCTTGACGAAAGCCACACTAATGGTGAAAAAATTCTTCAGGTTAGCCATTAATAGTGGCTATACTTTGAGCATTGCAGATGAGTTCCTTAACCCAAGAAGACCAACGATGACAAAAGCCCAGAAAACATAGTAAATCCTAGGGCTGTTGTAGAACTCGTGGAGCTTGCCTCTATTGGATAAGATGATAAGGGCGACCTGGCATAGCAAAGTACAAAAAACTCATATGCCTTCTACGGTAGGTCATTCCTTCTCTTTGAAGTTTGAACAAATACCCTATCTGTTTATCTTGTTCTCTGTCCTCTTGAACCCCGCCCTTCCCCTCCCTGTCCTCCTTTCCATGTGCGAGAGAAAGAGAGATCATATTAATCTCATTTGGTTTGGTTCCTTCCTTATACATCTGATAAAATAGTTGAATATCTTCATTTGGCATCATGGACTGTACGCAACAAGCAATCATTGCATTCCAGGATATCATTTTTTTTCTAGCATGGAATCAAGTATTTTCTGCGCTTTACGATCATACCCCATTCAGCAGAGGACCCAAAAAAGCAGTACTAAATGTTACATCTGAAAGAACTTTGTTAACATCAATGAAAGCAGAAATCAACTTGCCCCATTCAGAGTTGCAAAGGTTTGAACATGCTGATACAAGACACGTTATAGTTGCTGAATTAGATTAACATCGTTTATGAACAAACAAATGCACCATTTCAACCGGTCTCGCAGCTTGACCATATCCACCTATTAGTGCAGTCCAAGAAATTATATTCCGTCGCATACGAATTTCATTGAACAATTGATGTGCAATCACGACTTCACCTACACTGACGTACCCTGAAATAATCGAGTTCCATGATACCAGATTTCTCTCACGCATTTCACCAAACATTTGCTTGGCAGTGTTAAGGGAATGGAATGACGCACAGAGGCTAATCGGGCAATTCCCGACGTATAAATCAGAATCAAACCCAAGTTTCAATATATCTGCTTGCTTCTTCAATAGCCAAAAAAGAAACAGCTATTTACCATGCTTGTTGACCAACGAGAGAGAGTAACAGAGAGAAAGAGACAGAAAAAATAAAAGCAACGGAAGCAGATTTTACCATTCTTGCGTCGACCCGGGGATGATGGCCGACGCGAGAGACCGAGAGAGAGAGACAGAGAGAGAAACGAAACAGGTGGCAAACCCTGCGATGGCCGGCCGACGAAAGAGAGAGAGAGAGGGCCACTTACCGATACTGAAGAAGACGAGTGCAGCTGAAGACGATCCTCGATCAGCGAACGCACGAAGAGAACGTTTGAGACCGGAGGAAGAAATGTCCGTCGGAAAACGTCGGGCCCCTCCCTCTGGCTCCGGCTTTTTTTCCACGAAACTTTTTCCGAATCCACTCTGGATTGGAGGACAATGTTAGTCGTGTTTGATGTGCTCGAAATTTTTTCCGTAACTCGGGAGAAAACTCCAAAGCTCACTGTTATTCGGATGCATGGAGACGAAGGTATCCACCTTTTCTTGCAAAAAAAAATGAGAGAGCAAGAAATTCATTTTTCAAATAAGTGCTTAAATTCATAATGTAACTGACAAATTCACGTGAGCGAAAAATATTTAAGATTATCTTAATTAAAAGGTTACTTTAATTAAAGAGAATTTGACCATTTATATAGCCTTTTTTTGGACAAACTTTTTATAATTTTACTTTATATAATTTTCAATGAAATTATAGAAAAATTGAGTAAAAAGTGTAAATTACAAATACCTTTAAAAACCTTTTTTATTAACAGTCATTTTAAGTCTAGTTCAACATTTTTCTTTTTTAGTATATGTGTGAATTATTTTATAAAATTAATGTAGGTATTTAATGATTGTTCAAACGTACTAGTTATCTACGCAACCAAATATTTATTTTTGAATTCCGTTTTTGCCCTTACAGAGGGGGCAACTTCTGATTTACCATCAAAGGTATCTGTGTCATTCTAGTCTTGCTTAGGGGCGTAAAATATAGCCTGTTCTTATTTGTTTATTACCGACCAGAAACCAGATCCATACGGGAAGGCATAGATCGTTAAGCAATTTTGTTGGCTGAACGGGAATTCAAATCCAAATCAGAGATATGGATCTGACCCAATCATGCGTAATGTTCAGACCTTGCTTCTGTCAGATCCGTATCCAATTCTAGAAATTCAAGTCTGGATCTGATCAAGAACCATCTGACCAAATTATTGGTCATGTCGGGTAAATGGTGGACCTCAGCCTCCCATGTCAAATATCTCCCAATTTCAACCCAAACACTTTCATGTTTGTTTTATCATTTATTCTTTTACGAACCATGCTTGAGCTAATTCAACAAAATTTATAAACAAAACTTTGAAATTTTTAGTCACCAAGTTTCACGCTTTATGCAAGGGGGTGTAGAACACTGGGTGGCAAAGCGGTTCACTATGAAGGGGCCTCTGTTACGAAACTCGTGGTCACTGTCACAACTCAGTGTATTGTTTTTTTGGACCATAAAAGGTCTCGAGCAAGCTCTATGAACCCTAGGGGCGAGAGAGACGGACTCCTCTTAGGGCATTGAAAAAATAACCACTCACTCTGAAAAATGATCACTTTTTATGCAATATGTTCTATCCCTAACATAGAAGTATGTATTAGATGCAATTGAAATGATACAAGTACCTTAGATGAAGAAAAGATGATCACCTAATCAGTATGGATGTGAACAGATCAGATTGAAATTGGATGATCTATGTACTATGTCCGATGTATCAGATGTTAACACATTCATACTCAAATTTAAGATTTGGATACGAATGAGAAAAACCCAATCCCCTACCCAAATCTTATTTTTAAATTCACAATTTGAATTTGATCAGAATCCGACTTTCAGATTTGCATTAGAATCCAAATCCACCTTTTAAATACACAATGGAATCCAAACTGCTTTGTGATATGTCAGGAACGACCTTTCAAACGTATGGATATTGGATATGTGATATTTATTTAAAATTAAACTTGAATCTGAATCCAATTGTATATTTATTTAAAACCAAATTTGAATCCGGTCGGACGTCATGATACTAAATCCGATTATAAATCTAAAAAAACCAAAGCCATGCACTTGATCCAACCGGTTAGTTATATTCTTCTTAAATTGTAAGGCTAACTTTATATAGCCTCTTTAATTTCACTCTGGCTGGTTAAAGCAGGTTCTATTGTCTGCTTGTCTCCAGGAGATTTCTGGTTCTACTTTCTTCTTTTACATTTGGGAAGACATTAACAACATAATTTCATCCCTGAGGGTGCACCTTTGCTGCTTGGGTTGGCGGGTTGAGGAGAGTCTGGTTGTCACTTGAGTTTTGCGAGTCGATGAGAGTCTGGTTGTAGTTGATCCATGTGAGATTATTCCTCTCAACTAAAAAATGTGGTTTCAAGAGAAGGTTGGTACAGTTGTAGCTTCAAGAGAGGTTGGGTCGCTCGATGTTGGAGGATTTGCTTTCAAACTGTAATTTGGAGTATATGGAAGTGGAGAAACAAGCGATTTCATGAGGGAGATAGCAGCTCCTTAAACTTCATGTGCTCACAAACATGGTTGGACTGTGTCAACAGCTTTGCCGCCCTCCTTGATAACCGACCTGAGGAGCTTTTGAAAATGCGGTTTTGGACCAGTTTTGGCATTCTTCCGAGCAAATGGGTTACCACCCATCCTAACCATGGAACTATTCAAATAGCATCTAGGAAAACTAATGGTGCTTGCTGGGTTGCGATTAAGGTTAATGGAGCCAAAAATGTTTTTGATGTGGACAATCATTTCTGCCGCAGATCGATATCTCCTTTTCCTGAGACAGAAATGTTAGCTTGGACGTTACTTCATTTTGACTTCAATTGTAGTTCTATCATTATCATCAGTGCTAACAACAGGAAATGGAAATTCTGGCTTAGTTCTCTTATTGCAGGTAGAGGGGGAAATAGAGCTGCTCCCCAAATCGTGGCTAACAAAGTTCAACTTTTTCGCATCACAAACGAAAATCCAGATGTGCATACTCTTTCTTTGCTGCCCTTAGTTTGAGCTTCATTGTTTTCTCTTGTGCAAATTGCAGCAATTTTTGTTTGTTTCCCCTGTAAATATTGTTTTTTGGCACTGTTGGATTAATAAAATTTATGGAGGAGTCCTCCAGCAGGTTTGATGCGGAACTAAAAAATGTGGTTGGCGCTACTCTTGAGTTGTACGGAGTTGCCTCTTGGCCTAGGTGCAGGGGAAAGGAGTGGGGCGCTTTCGTCCCTTACTCGAGCGATGGGGTTCCCTTCCGCTCACTCAAAATAACATCATTGTAAATGCTAGTTGGAGCAGGAAATGCGGAAACTCAAATTTTACTTTGGCTGGGATTGGGAACCTTTTGAGAACTTTGATTTATTTTGCTATATGCATGTTTTGGAGATGATCGATTTCAAGAAGCATAGCATAGCTGTCGGGGTTGGGGCATGTAAAGAGACATGTCTCCAGCTTGATTTTCCATAGGCACTGCCCATGTATAAGTGTCTTAAGTAGTGAAACACAGTATCTAAGTTGGATGGTATATAGTTGTTTGCGGATGCCAACACAACCCAGGGCCCCAAGACAGGGGAACAGGTGGGAGACCTTCAGGCCTTTTTTCTAGGTGGTAGGTTGTTAACCTTTAGCTCACCCAAAAGATGGTAAAGATAAATCAGTTTTCGGTCCCATGTCATTTTTTGTATGGATAATGACATACAATTGCATTTTTGGTATGAAAAATGACATACAGTTGCCATTTCTCCTGCGGGGACTGGCATTGGATCCAGCCGCAGGTGGATTTGCTATTGGTGGCACACGGTCCCTGGATATGGAACTGGTCATGGAACGACAATTGTATGTTATTAGTGTTGACTATCACAAAAATGTAATAGAAAGGATCCGATGGAAAGGAAATACCCGCCTCCAAGTACGGCAATCATAAAGCTATGGCAAAGTCATAAATGGGTTTTGGTTTTGCTGGATATTTTTTTGTAAAGCATGGGTCAATAGGTATATGGGACTTAATTCCCAGCATGAGGGTTTGATTTCTACTCTCACTTTGTACTCTGCTGCAGCCTTTTGTATTTTTTTTTTTTGTTCCAAAGGGAGAAATTAATTTGAGAGATCACACAAGATTCCTCTATCAGATATTGATGATCCCAAGCTGGTTTTGACTTCTGAAACTCTATATTCTATGGAGATGGATCTATCTTAAATGCAATGGTGGGGTTGCACAAACATTGAACTTACCTTTAAATGTAGCCCACCAAGCCAGGGAAATGTCATGGCTTGATCCTTGTGGGCATGGGTCCCTTTCGACCTAGCTATGTCATATGGGTACGGTGCGGTACAACACAGATACCATACAAGAATTTCTCAAATGGTGAGCCCTAGGGTTTCAAGATGCTCTAGAAGTTATAAATTTTCAACTAAGAACCTTTAACTAAAACTGATGCTGGGGTCTCGGTGCACCTTGTGAGAAGTTGCTAACTTAACCTTCAAGTTGAAGAAAAGTCGAGAGTCTGATACCTCAATGCGACTATTGACATAATTACTTGCTGCATAATTTTCTACTTAACCTTCATCACCAAACAAAGATGATAGTAACAAGAGCAACGACAATATCAGGTGTATATATATAGTTGACATAATGATTTATATATTATATATATATGGGCCCGATAGTCTGAAACTTAGATGGTCCACAGTTGGGTACTCAAGTACCAAAGCTATACTGCTAGAAAGGTACAACAGGCTGGTAGAAGTACGCACATCACATGGCTCACCAGCAGTCTGAACCTAACTGCGGGCAGAGAAGATGTGGGGATCTTACAACAAAGTATAGGGCTGAAAAAACAAGCCCAACAGACCTTGTTCAGGACTGCTGGTTAAGGATGGTAGAGGTTGATCAGCTCAATCCTTGTGAGCCAACCATGGTTCAAAATTCTTTTCAATAAAACATTTAAGTTTTGAATCTCATCGTCACAAATATGTTTTCGGGGAAATCTCAGCAAGGTTTTTATCGAGTATTTTCGGTCTCGGGTTCATGTCCGGAAAATCTGAACAATTTTTAAAAAAATAAAAAACAATAAAAATGACAACAAACCTTTGAAATTCAAAGAACCTTAAAATCTCGGGAAAAACTTACGAAAAAAGAGCTATAAATTATTAAATTGGTGATAAATATCTCGAAATTTTTGAAAATCTCATGATAACTGTGTCATTGGACTTTTGATTAAATACATGCACACCACTTATTTTCTAATGATTCTGTAGCAGCTTCGGAGTCAATATTTTGATGTGCTTCCGGCCAATGGATGTTGATCAAACACAGCACTTGCCAAGGAATACTTGTTGGACCAAACCGGCAGATGGTGAAGGATGTCCAATCCATTTGGATGTTGGAAATGGGATTTAGCAAGATGAATTATACTTCCAGTACAGTGATTCCACACGCCAGTAGATCTGAACATATAAGTCATGTTCTGTAGATGACAAAGCTGCCATTATTGAGAGATCGATGCTTGTTTGATTTCATTGATCTGCGTCCATGCCATTGAGACAATCGCGGTGGCAGTAGGAGGGCCTTCGGTTGGCCGGATGTGCGTGTCCAGACACACTTTGTCCTGAACATGGGCACATTTGCTCGACCCCAAATGTGTGGTGCCAAAATGGAAGTTATGTTACATTTGCATCTCTTCCTGGTGGGACAACCATGTCTTCTACTTCATCCCAGCCCCGGTGCCCCATGCTGCAGACATCCTCTAAAGGTGCATTTGAGTCTCTATCTGGTGTTCTGTGTGGCATGTGCAGATGTCGACCAGCAACGTGCCGCAAAACCTTGCTAGGGACTTCAGTTCATGACTGTTTGAACAAGCCAGTGAGGTAGCTAGGCACTCAAGTGGGTCACATCTACAACAGTATAATATATAACTCTCGATAACCAAAGTTACTTAACTCACTTATAAGAACAGTTTGATTTATCATCGTGGATGGTTAACAAAAAGACAAGAAGAAAATTTTTTCCTTGTTTTTCTCTCAACTAATCTCACAACTTAGGTTTGGTGTCTCCTGTGATATATATATACATATATCACATTCATCCGGTTTACCTGCGGTTAGTTACGCAGAAGGTGGTCTAAGATGGATAATTAGCCTGTTTGACATCTCTTAGTAGTGTTTGGGTGCAAGATGTGGGGCAAGCTGGAAATGCTTACGATGGCCAACATTGACCACCTCTGGGTAACATACAAGTTTATTTAACCAGTAGATGCAAGGTCTGTATGGCCCAAGGTCGTAGTGAAAATTTTTCCACCATAAGCGAGATGAGCGATCCCTCCTCTGAAAGTTTGAACCTATGTTTGAGAGCGCGGGTTTCCACAATCTCTCTGATCTCAGTCACCTTCAAAACATTGCCATATTTAGCGTTCATTTGCCAGTATAGTTGCAGACAGAAAAGAATGTAGAAGATAAACAGATGCGAAAATTATGATCTGAGATTATTTACATGCATGGTTGTCCTAAAATCACATGTTAACTCCCTTATGCACCAACCTAAACCTTGAATATATCACCCATAATACCCAAGGCTTTGCTTCTTTTTCTTGCTTTTTTGACCTTGGGCAGATATCCACCAGATGCAGATGCTTGCTTGATCTTAAATTGATATCACCATGAATGATAAGTGGTAAGACGGGGACTTGAAGGTTATTAAGGTGAAGATCTAGGATCAACGCCTGAGCTAACCAGTCTGAACCTTGTGCTTTCTCATTGTGTTGCCTCTAAATTACGTTTGATTACTGCAGACTCTGATCTCAGGTCCGCAGTTTTAAGGTCTGACCCCTCCCCTCCCATCTCATCCCACCAATGTAGCATGGGTTTGAAATCCACACTGGGGAGTTGATGCTGAAATCTACAGTTTTTAAACTGTGGATTTCAGCTATTTTTTATTTCGGATCGCATCTGTGGGAAATCAAATGCAGCCCAAGTGATTTTAGTTGGCGATTTGCTTGAATTTACTTCTCAAAATGCTGGTTCATTAGTGAGAAGGAGAGGGGGTGGGGGGAGCTGCAAAAGGCCTTAAATGGGAAGACCTTGGACCAATTGAGACCTGCCATGTATGGACCTTAAGCTTCCCATAGTGCTGTCTTCATAAACCATGGTAACCAGAACTAACCCAAGGTCTACCTCAAAAGGACCAGGTCTAGTAAGTGGTCTGAACCTTGGAGATTTCATTGTCATGGAAAATGGAGAAAAGTAAAACGTTTGATGCATTAATGGCACATAAATATTTTGAATGTTTGGTTGTTCCCAACAGCTTAATGCCTTACAAAAATGTCCTGGTAGAAATGAACTGGCAGGAATTGGCTTACAAGAAGATATACCAAGGGACATAGAGTTGGGCAACTTTGTTGTACACTAAACAAAGGCAAAGTCTATTGAGGATTTATAGACCTAGCTGTAAACTCTCTCTTTACTAGGGAAACAAATCAATCAGAGAGTTCCCTCTAGCCCTGCTGCATTATATAGATACATGCCTACAGTGAATGCAATGCTACTTTACTCAGCTTCCATGATTTGAAGGGGTTGAAGGGTAGGACATACTATACATGTGATGTGCAGGGTGGAATGTCAACAGCTAGTTAATTGGTGTAGTTTCAGTGGCTAGGTGGAATCTCAATATCTAAATCTTGTTTTCTAGTGACAAATCATTTAGGTCATATCAGTAGGGTCTGATCCATATATAATATATGCACATATTCACATGCATAGATGCACACTCATATACATGTGTGAGTGGAAGTAGGCCACATATATAGACTGGGCATGGATGACCCGGGCCAGATATATATGCAAAATATGTTGATATTAAAAGTGGTCAATATTTATGTATATGTATGTGTACATGTTGTATGTGTGCGCATGTAAGTGTTTGGGAGATAAATAGATAGATAGATAGACAGAGAGAGAGAGAGAGAGAGAGATTTGGTCACGATCTAAATCCGTATTCAAGCTCGTCAAATTAGTTGGTGAAACTACTACTTGTTTTATATTAGTCTAAGAGGAAATTTTGATCGCCTTTCGAATTACAGTGCAGTATAAGTCACAAAATACATGTTTCTGCTGTGAACCTTTGAAGCAGTTTAAACTGAATTGATAGATAACAGTGCTTACAACAACTTTGTGTGTATGTGTCTGTGTGTCCGAGTGCACATATGCACACACATACAGTTTTTTTCAAAATTAATCCTCTGGATGCCATCCCATGTACAGAGTTAGTTTAGTGAAGCAACACTGATAAGTGGATCTGTAAATAATAGTTGATGCTGCAAAATCTGTTGATACAGATGCAAAAGAGTTTTGATAAATGAAACAACATGTGTCTGATGCTTAATCTCTATATCTTTCAGTATTCAGAAGACATCTACAATTTCATAGTAGACTAAATTAACCTAGGTAATGAGCTTCTAATGCGACATAAGATAACTCTTGTTCTCAAATATGTTTATTTATGTGTATGTACAAATACACACATTTCAAGTTAACAGTGAAACAACTCAAACTGAGACAAGCAGCCATATGTATACTGTAATAATGGATAATCAATAATATGAGAGAGAGAGGGGAAGAGAGAGAGAGAGAGAGAGACCAGACATGTAAAAGACAAAATACTTTTAGGGAGGCTTGCAGGTATGAGAATACTTTGTCCCCCCTTCCTTTTTGAAGAAAAAGTGGGGACAACAAATTTAGTGGAATAAATACAAGAGGGAAGACTACACTTTTATTGCATGCCTTGCAGCTTTATTTTTGTTCAACATCCATGATCCCCTTTCTCCTTCCCTCCCCACTTCCTTTTCTCTCTCTCTCTCTCTTTCTGCTATCACAGCAGAGACATACATAACATAGGTATGTACCATCAACAGGACCATCACCACCATGTATTTATCATGATCATGACAAGAACAAGAGGGTGGAATCCTTCCTTCCCATCAACTCTTCCCCTTTGCTTCATGAAAGCTGCTACTCTTGGTGGAAACAATACTGTAATTTTCTGCAAGAATGGGCACCAATCCCTTTCTTGTACCCACTCCCGATGTCATATGCATAGATGTACATACGTTTTGGGAAGAATGCTACATGTGAAGGCAATTTGTGCATCTATGTGGGGCTATTATTTGCCCCCCCCCCCCCCCCCCCCATGTTGGATATTGTGCCCAGCACTTCCCCTCTACCAGTATTGCTTGCTTAAATGAACACAAGACACAACACTTCCTTCCACCAACCCCATGAGAGGGAAAAGAAAAAAAAAATGGACAGCAGATCAGTTGTCTCTTGAGATCCACCATTGCAGTGAGTACTCGACAGATCTCCACCATCCAATTCCTATCATATATAGAGATGGGGTTCTGCATCATGTCTAAAACCTGACAGCATTGACAAAGAACCAAATCTTTGGTATCTGTCTTCTGCCTCCATCCAAACTTTTTTTTTCTTTTTTTTTTTCAAGGGAACAATACTAACAAATATGTATGATCTTCCACGGTTATTAATATTGGGCAAGAAAAAGAAGGTGCAAGATCATCCTCAAAATCTAGCTGCTGCCCATCAATTATTTTAACTTGTTCTTTTGGCTAAACTCGAAAAGAAGAATGAAGTTATATAATATTTGAGGTTTCTGAGATGCCATCATTGCATTAAGCAGTTGATCCTTGTTTTGTGATCAGGGCATGTTCTTCTGAAAGGAAAAGACAGACTTGGAAGGGATGATCCCACCATCATTTTGGACAGTCAATCTTGAGAACCAAACAATGCTGAACTGTGAGGAGATGATGGGGATAACCCATGGCCCCCATGTTAGAAAGAAGGAACGGCAAGAAAGAGAAAAGTGAGAGATTGGACCACACATTCCCTAAGTTTTTTCTTTTTTTTTTGTTAAGTGGGCTGAACCGATAAGCAATCAACAAGAGAGAGAGAGCATGGTGGTGCTCCATGTAATCATATAATTCCTTTCAAGGAGATATAAAGGGGAGCTGAAAAAGAAAATCAATCCCATTCATTTGAAGTGAATCAAATCTTTGGACGGCTTTCAAAAGCAACTTAAAAGTGGGGAGGAAACAACCTAACCATAGCCCAAGATTTCAGAACCAATACATTTATATATAATATATATATAATAAGTTAATGAAGAATTCTGCTATTCAAAAAAAGTTTTCTTATTATCAATTATAACTGATATATATATATAAAATATATATAATTAGGTTAGAGTCTAAATAAACAAAGCCACGGAGTTGCAGTCACAAACTCACACGTTCCATTCACTGATGGGGCGTGGGTACGGCGGAGGGGGGTGGCCCACACCAAACTCAGGCACTGTGGAGGGAAATGGGAGAAGGGATGACCATGATGGGGGAGGGAAGCGCACGAGCAAGCTGACGTGGCAGCACGTGGGGCCAGCGGTCAGCTGCATTGTCAGGTCACGTCTGCACCGCTCCCCGAGAACTGAAATGCCACGCGTACGGTCATGTCCACGTCATGTTCGTGCCACTCCCGTGGTGCTCACATGAGTGTCCCCACCCTTCTCTCTCTACACCCCCCTTTCTCTCTCTACGCCTCTCCTATGACGAGCCTACAGTGCCACTCTCTCTCTCTACCAACCAACGCCATCTCTCTCTTTTTGAACATCTCTCATATGACAGACAGGAAACTCCCTTTCTACAGTCTCTCTCTCTCTCTCTCTCTACACTTCTCGTATGGCAAGGGAAGCTCTCTTTCTACCCTTCTCAGTTAGACTGCTAAATTTTTTGGTTCCCTTTGCTGGTTGAATTGTATAAAGTGGAATTCTGAACTGGAAAAAACAAACAGCAGAGCAGTGAAACAATGTATACCCACAAACAAAAATGGAGAAGGCTCTCTCTCTCTCTCTCTCTCTCTAAATGTGAACAAGTTATTTAAATGCTTAAACCAGATTATGCTATTCAACTGCGCCTACTTTTACTCGCAATAATTTAACAATGATTAGTTTGTTTGATCTGAATATAAAACGATGCGTTGGTGCAGGCTTCCTGTAAGATATTCAGATCTCTCTTCTGAGGCCTCACAACAGTGATGCCCTTTAGCTCCTTCCTTCCTTCCTTCTCTGAACTTTATTTTTCCTTCAATTAGTCGAGTTTGAGAAGATTAAACTGGGTTCTGAAAGAAAGCAATTGCAACAAGATTGAAGAAAAGATCCGACCAATCGGTTACAAATGTCCCCATTTCATCTTGGAAAAGATCGAACTTCAAATCATGATCTTATGCCACAGCAACAAATGCATACTACATCAGCTCTTCGGATTTCAACTGTGGAATGAGCCATCAAGGGTTTATTCTTGTAAATCTCCTGTTCTACTGAATTTTTTACTTCATGGACCAGGGCCCCCTCATTCTTTGAAAATTGATCAGTGCCTTAGTAAGCTACTTTACCTATACTCCAAATCATGCATGGTTAGGTAATCCCTACTCTCCTTTGATTTGGAAATATATATATCTAGATATATATAGTTTTTGTCTTCTTAGTCAGCAGTTGAACGTAAAAAATCTCAACAGTTCAGTGCATAAAGTGTATTTCTGTATTCATTTCATAAGAAAATGTCTAACTTCAGCTTACTTGTTCCATAATGCCACAACCTGATCTACTTCTACGAACTCAAACCCGTTTCTAGATTTCAAAACCAAGACAGCATACCCAATAACCAGTCTCTTTATATGTCATGGAAGATCATCTCAATCTTTAATATGAGACACGAAACTCTCACACATCCAACCCACCTTTTTCATAAACATTCCATCCTTAATGTTAAAAGAAAAATATATACACAGTTATCATTTTCATAAGTTGAGATACATGTACATGTGACATCAAAACACATGATAGATATCTGACATAAAACAAAGTTTGCAATAAAGAATGTGATGTTGTGTTTGTTACTAAATCAGAACTGGTGTGTGCGTGTGGAGTGTGTCTCCTAAAAGACCGATTAAGAACTCCTTTGCTCCCCAAGATGGAGAAAGAAAGCGGATGAGACCAAGAAACCCAAGGTTTTTTTAAACGCCCGCCCTATCACCTAAACCTAAGCATCATCATCATCATCATACGGAGTTTGACAAGCAATATTTAATTCCTCGATCTTTTTTGGAGTGTCATCATGCTTTAGAGAACGGAACCTCAAAATCGACTATAAAGACAACAGAGGGGGAAAGAAAAGAGGGAACATTGCCTCCTCATCTTAGAGTGGGCCCCACATCCTTTCTTTTTTCTTTTTTTTTTTCTTTTTTTTTAAACGTGAAAACTAAAATTTCGTGTGGACCCAATTTTTCCTGTGAAATTAAAACCACTGCGAGGCTTACCGGGGTAATTATTTTTCGGGGTTCCATTTCACTCGATCTCTCTTCCTGCCATTTTATTAGGAAAAGAAAAAAAAATTCGTATTTTCATCATTTAATATTTAGACTTTTTTTTTTCTTTGAGGGCTAAACTGAAAAGAAAAAAATTTATTACACTCTATTATTAAAAGATATATGTTTTTGTTAATTAAGAAATTAATTATTAATTAATTTTTTTAAATGGGGGGGCAAGTTGTTTTCACACTGTTCCTGTTCACCTCATGAGCACCATGGCCGCATCAACCCACGCCAGTCTTTCTCTCTCATCGGCTCTTTCTCTCTCTACTTCTTCGCCTCTGAGGGGACTGACAGCCCGTCAATTCCTGCATTAAATTTCCGACGCGACCTCCATTTACTGTTGCTAACAGCCGGGGCCCACCGCCCCTCCCTGATTCTTTACCACGTCCTTCCTCCCCGCGGTGAAAAAAATGCCCGCCCCTCGGGGAGCATAGTAAATCCCACCGGCTGCAGCCGGTCGCCGTCCACCGGCACTCCTCCCTTCTTCTCTCACTAAAGCGAAGCTCCGCAACGGACCAAAATCTCTCTCTCTCTCTCTCTTTCTCTCTCATATTCCAGAAGCGAGACCACCCACTATCTGTGCACCACAATTGGTGGGCAGGCTCGATCCTTCTTATCCTCTCGCCGGCGACCGTCGGATAAGCGGCCGGCGGGCCGCAGATCGCATTTGATCTGGCTTTTGATCTCGACTCAACTCGTACAATTTCGTCTTTTTTATTTGTCTCCCTAAGTAGGAGCGATGGACTTCGACGACCAGGAGGAGGAAGGGGAGGTGACGCTCCCGGCACCGGTGTCGGTCTCCGGCAGCTACGACCTGTCCAGGCTGAAGATGGTGCCGCCGACGTGCGGCGAGTCGCAGCTGAGGAAACCGAGGTACAAGGAGTGCATGAAGAACCACGCTGTCGGCATCGGCGGACACGCCATCGACGGGTGCGGCGAGTTTTTGGCGGCCGGGGACGAGGGCACCCTCGACGCCCTCAAGTGCGCCGCCTGTAATTGCCACCGGAACTTTCACCGGCGGGAGGGCGACGGCGAGCTGTATGCTCAATTCCCTCCGCCTTACTACCGGGCGGCTGCCCCGCCTGCGCTTGGTGGCGGGGCTGGTAGTGGGTACCTTCATATGGGGGCTAGGGGGAGCCCCCACCCTCTGGCGCACCACCACCCTCAGCCCCTGCACAACCACCACGGGCACGGTCAGGCGCTGGCCCTCCCCTCCTCAAGGGATGACCACGACCAGGAGGAGATGGTGAACCACCACCCGGTTGGCAGCGGCAGCGGGGGAGCCGGCGGCTGTGCGCTGATGAAGAAGAGATTCAGGACGAAGTTCACGCAGGAGCAGAAGGACCGAATGCTGGAGTTCGCGGAGAAGCTGGGGTGGCGGATACAGAAGCACGACGAGGCGGCGGTGCAACAGTTTTGCATGGAGACGTGCGTGAAGAGGCATGTGCTCAAGGTGTGGATGCACAATAACAAGCACACACTCGGTAAGAAGCCCTGATGATCAGAAACTCTAGAAAGAAAAACAAAGAGAAAGAAGAGGCGTTCGCCTGTGTCTTGTGTGTATATCTTTCTGCGATCTCCATGTTTAGAGGATGGGTGGTAAGGTTTTAGATGGTACTGTTGATTATGTCTGTCTAGAAATTTGAATGACCCTTTTTCTTTTCTAGTTTTATTCTCCCTCCCTCAGTCCTTTGCCTTCACAGAACTGGTCTTTGAAATTTTGGGCTGTCTGCTGGAATGGTTGTTGCATCCTGACTGTGTTAGGGGGAGGAGGAGAAGAAGAGAGAGAATGGAAAATGACATTTGGGGTGTTAGGTATTCTGTGTTAGGGTTTTAGGGGTTTAGGGTCTGAGGGTGGTGGAGTTGCATTAATCTCAGTCTGTGATGGCGCTCATGGAGCTGACCATTGACTGAAGAAAAAGATTGTAATCTGTTGGGGTTGCTCCCTTAATTTGAACATTTTCTTTATCCACTTTGGGATCTGCTTTCTTCTTCTTCTTCTTCTTCTTCTTCTTCTTCTTCTTCTTCTTCTTCTTCTTCTTCTTCTTCTTGACATTGCTTCATGTTATGGACTGGTAGAGAAGGGGGAGAAGGTGTCATGAAGTCTTTGGCAGCTCTAGAAACACTTCCCTCGAATTTTTTCCCTTTTATCATAATTTTCCACCAATTCTTTATGTCTTGCACTGCCTGGAGAGCATGAATTCAAAGCTTTAGTAGCCCAAACCTGCAGATGGAAAGATAGTAAGACATTTGGTTCAAAACCTAGTGCTTTTCAGATTTGTCAAGTGCTAATCTTGGATTTTACATTGCTGCCGTCTGCTTGTTCTATGTTTTATGCATACTAAGAAGCTACATTGTATAAAGAAGACTAAAAGGCGCCGATTTTCCCCGTGATCTTTTTGAAGTATACAAAGGCATTACAAATGTCATGAGTAATGGTCCATTTTCACACTGGTGCAATCTCATTAATCTGATCTTCATATGATAGTTTGCAAGTATTAACTCCTAATGTATGGACTTTCTAATTTGATCAGAAGAGGACAGTTAAGACTTTAAGTCACCTACTATTTGAAAAAGAAAACTCTCTCTCTTCTCTCTCCCTTCTCTCTCTCTCTCTCTCTCTCTCTCTCTCTCTCTCTATATCCCTCTTGATGGCATTATCCAGAAAAAGACCCGGTCTCTTGCAAATTACAGAAAGTCAAATCCCGCAGACAGCATGTTATCAGTTTCCCTTTCATGTTGAAATATAACTCTTTTTAAGGAATTGAAAATCTCTCCCCCACTCTCTCTCTCTCTCTCTCTTCTCCGTGCGTGTAGCTGTGCATGTTCGTGCCCACGTTCTTGTGTGCGTTCAAATTTTCGTTTTTCAATTGATAACACCCAAAGAATGAATCGAACAATATCTTTGTTTTCTACAGGACAGTAAGAAGCCTCGTCCTTAGCTCTCTCTCTCTCTCTCTCTCTCTCTCTCTCTCTCTCTCTCTCTCTGGTTGCGTTCATAGACTAAGACTGATTTATTGCCAGGTGACACAACCCGTCCATTCTATTCATCATCATCATCATGCCTTCATTTTTCTTCTTTTTTTCAATTATGCCTCTGCTCTTCCTACTGTTGACTGTTGGAGTGATTCAAAGGACCAGTCTTCTTCACACCGAGTTACTTGAACTCCGTGTTGTTGTTTTCTCGGAAATGATAATCTGAAATTTCCCTTACCAACTTACTAAATGTGGAAGCAAGAAGACAACAGCTCAATCGGCAAAGAATGTCTTATCCTGAATCTTTCAAGAGCAAAACACTTGGCAATACAATAAAGACGTTATCTACCCACTGAATTCCATTGAGTCTCTCTCTCTTTATTATTATTATTATTATAAGAGAGAGAGAGTGTGTGTGTACATACCTTCTGTGGAACTGTTTGAACATTGGTCGCATGTGAACTTCGTCCTGATGGTGTCACCATTTCTTGAGACTCATGCATTACCTTTTTTATTCTTTTGTACACCACAAGGCAGGGAGGAAAATAATCACAGGATCTGCTGAAGATGAGAGAGTCTGTGTGTGTGTGTGTGTGATCCAAGACAAATTTTGTGCGGGAAAATGAAAAATATCGAAGCAATGATTACGGGCCTTCCTATATATTGTCTGTACTCTGCTATCATATTTATTTAGAAGGAAAGAATATTGATGCGAGCATTCTCTTATCAGGAAGAGTTTTCTATGGCAGAACCCATTAGTAAGACAGGAAATACATTACCAAAGGATTGGATGATTGCGTTTCTTGAAGAGCATGTTTATAAGTGAGAAAATGGTAGGAGAAAAGGAAATTGGAAATGAAAAGATAGAGCAATCCAAATCTTTCTACAGTGAACATGGATGAGAAAGGGAAAAGAACAAGTGATAGCCATCACTGTCCCCTTTCTCAATCAATCCACTTTTCCACATTATACAAGCAAAAGAAAATCTTCCACAAGAGACTTTCCATATGCAGCTTATATGTTGAAAAATTTTCTCACTTGCAAACATGAAAGGAATTCAAACTTTCTTAGTTGGTACCCTAATCTGTGAATTTGGTGCCGACAAAGCTCCATTTACCAGACTAAGGGGTTGGATTAAACACTAGTTGGTCCAAGAAGATTCACTAATACTAGATAATTACGGAGGTTCACTAACATAATTAATCTGGTAATTAAGCGCCTCCTGAACCTTCATTTACCTATATATCAAGATCAAAACTCCCCAAAAGAACTGTGTGCTTCCGCCGCCGATCTACGAACTCAACATGCAACATGTTTTAGGGTTTTCATCCTAGCAAACACCGCTGAACCCGAAAAACCCTGGATCAACCGGCTGCCAAAAATTTTCCTGTTCATCCACTGTTACATTGCTCGAGCCCAGCGAGCACAGTGGAGTCATGAGCCGCCCTAGCTAGGTCGCTGTTCCATTAGAATGTCCCCAGCCAGATCCCAACTACTTTGGTAGTGTGTCATTCATCTGCACCAGCAATACGGAATGAGATGACAAAATTCTTGTTCTGAAAGACCAACCAAAGGGAAACACTGAAAAGTGGTGCGATCTGACCAAAATTTAATGCCCGTGGCTCATCTGTTATGAAAGTATTGAAGCTAGTACGCCCCTTTAAATGTCATACTCTCTTGTCTGGCAATCATGAGCAACACATTGTTGCATTTATGCTGCGAGGCGCTCAAAATTCGTCAATGGAAAAAGAAGAAGAACAAGAAGAAAAAAAGAAAAGGATATTCAACAATAATTATTCTATCCTTTTACGTATGGGGTCCATTCGGGCCCAATATTATTCATGTCAGGGCCATTAAGACCAAGCCCTTGCATGATATAAATGCTCAATTTGTTACTGGTACAAAGCCCATGTGAGTCATAATAACTAACAAGCTGCAGATGCATTGCTCATCTAATGACCACATATTTGTAAGCCGGATGCTTCCAAGGAAGTATCTGCGGTACATGAGCTAGCGGTGGAGGGTCAGGACAAGCTCTTGTTCTTTATTTTATTGTTTTCTAGTAATGAGATTGATGGTATTATTGTGTGTGTTTATGGGCATTTATTCTTGGTTTTTTACCGTAGGGATTCAGGCCTTGGTGTTTAGTTCTGAAAGTGGGCTGTGAATGAAAAGGACTCGCATTTAAGAGGAGCCGTTGCTGGAGATTTGAATGGGGAAAGAACTAGGCAAGTTGAATTCCGAGTAATCTTTTCAAAATTTATAACTTTTTATTGGCTTTCAGCTAACAGTTTGAAGAGGAAGGCATGTATGAACAAAAGCCAGCCCGTGAAGGTGCAAGCACCAATAAAGAAAGGAAGGAAAGATAAAAAAGAAGTGGGCTCTACAAATCCTTTACCCTCCCTCCCCTCGTAGGCTCTCGGGGACGTAGCGTAGCTTGTGGCTGGAGTTGTCAGTTCAATGTCGCGGCCTCCACCCAGGTTCCCAAGTGCCCCTCAACCCCGAAGGCAAGGGAAAACGAGAAGGGGTTTCCACCTCTTTGGGGTATCTTTCTCCTCCCTCCTCGCCTCACAACGAATTTGCATTCTCATGTGGCCGTGATCTTGTTAATTTCTGTTTGATTTACTCCAGCTAGGGATGGAATTAAATGGTTTAAAATTAACCATTTCAGATGAACTAAATACATGGAAAATTAGATCTTGTTAGACTTCGTTATGGTCAAGAAAAGTGAAAACAAACCAAACATTAGCTCATCATTGAAATGGCATTTGTCATCACTTTAATCACTGTCCACTGATCTACCAATTTCAGGATAAGAAGTTAGTTGCCACAGCTTTAAATTCAATGTCCCCAATTCATTCAATTTGAGGCTATAAAAACGTATCTTTGAATGTGTATATAAATGATTCAACGTTCCAAAACTTAGGCCGCATATATAAGCATCTTTTGGAGGACCCAATTTGAAATATACACATAATTAAGGACGCTTAACATGGAGGAAACTGGCATTTGATTAAGGAGTATTATTGCAAATTAATCAATACATATAGCGTTTACATTCATTCATATTTCTACATATCTAACTAAGCATAGCATTTTGATAACATGCATCTCCTCTAAGGATATACACTGATTATAAGGACCGTCACTTTGGTTATATGCACAATTAGTTAAATATTGCATGCATGGGAGTTTCAACGAAATATAACAAGAAAAGCTTGTCTTTTTCTTGTTTTTTGAATCGGAAAGTTGGTGGTTGATTTTTTTGATCAGGGAAAACCATTGCACTATGGAGAGCTGAAATCTCCACTTAACCCCTTATTCCCTTTAGGGTACAAGGTCTGCTTTACATGCCTCGAAGTATTCCCTTTAGGGTACAAGGTATGCTCTACATGCCTCGGAGTGTCACATCAACTACAATTCAACTTGCACTTTATCCCTTCCCCCTCGGTTTGCAAAATAGAAAATGGAAATGAAAAAAAAGTGAGGGGACAGGGGATGAGCGGCTCTTGTGCAATACCAGTTTTTGACTTGTTCTGGTTTTTACCAAAAGCTTTAAGATCACTATGACAGATGGGAAATTCTTAATAGTGATGTTTAGATGATATCCTCAAAAAGCGTCATTTTGTGAAAACATAATTTTTCAATCAAAATTTGACACCTGGTTCGTTCGATAAGACCAAATGGACACTTTTTGTGAAAATAGAGATGTCAGCATATCACATTCGAATATGCCTCTTTTCAGATATTCACATATTCAGATTCAAATATCAACTGAAAAAAAATATATCCGCATCTGAAATCCAATTTCACTATATGAATATGATTTTTACATTCATATACAAATCCAAATATAAATTTTGAACCAAATCCGATTGATTTTCACTACGTAAGAGCGTTTGATATAGGATACTTACCTAAAATTAGATCTGATCCGAATCATCTGTTAAATTATATGAATCCGATCCAATTTCTTTAACAGATATTAAGTTTTTTTTTTCCTATATCCAATTTTTTGAAATGATTCACTCACATATCCAATCCAAATCTGATATGTTAACATCCCTACATGAAATGTTGCCAGGGAGAATCAGGTTGTATCGTCATAATCGCAAGTTGAACTGAGCCTCCAGAAAGCTCTACATCTTCCATAAAATGTAAAGTTGGCATGCCCTTATTTACGTCAATAAACATATTTGTCCAATTTTATTGCTGGCCCTCCGCATATCATGCCAAAAAATTCGACCCATGATGGCAATGCCGTCTCTGTCAATTTAAATATGTCCCAACAAAAGCACTCTGATACCCTACTGAATAAGCTTTTGAATGGTGCGAAAACCCAAAAAAAACACTGATACTGTTCCTTGTTATAAAACTAGACTGAATGTACTCCCAACCTTAGCTTACATAGATCAGGTATCAGATTCTTGATATATATATATATATATATATATATATATATATATGCACTCATTCTGGCGATTCGCTTTGTCATATCAAATCGACCATACATATAGAACATTGGAAAGAACCTCTTGCAAGCAGAGATGTAAAAATTGGTTGCAGAATTGAGAAGCAATGCAGATTCGGTCAATAAGACATATCAGCGATTCAGCTGATCAATCCCGGTTGTATCTGCAGAAAACAAAAAAAATGAAAAAGTAAGTAAAGATGATATATGTTTCAAGGACTATAGCACAACACACTCAAAGACTTCGAGGTTCAAATGTCGTAGTTATTGTCGTGCTCCAGTTTCTTATTCTTTGTGCTGCACATGGTGGTAAGCACGACATTTGAGTTGAAAGACATACCGTAAGTCCACGCATGCCTTGAAGCAAGCTAAAAGCCTAGAACTTTAGAAGAATAAAGGTATGACCTTGAATGTTTTACACACAAAAAAAGGATTTCCCTTAAGTAAATATTAAAAGATCCAAACGATATATAAAAAGTAATTAAAATAGATAAACTCTTAAGAACTTAAATTTAAAATGACATTTGGTGCTTTTGAATCGACCACGGGATCAAAACATTTTGCCACTGATTGGTTCGAAACGATTGAATCTAATTACACCGCTTGCAACTACGAACTTGAAGGGCGAGTGATCATACTCCAGATGAAGTACTTGAATTGCTCCAATTATTTATCCTGGAGAATTTGAAGCAAAAATATGTGTGCTACCATCTACGGAGCTAGCTTCCATATGGTCAAAATTATTACTCTTCTCTGCTTCTTGGAATGACCGTTTTGTTTTTGTTTTTATGGTGTAGGGGACAGTTCGGTTTATGAATGCGTTAGATCTACTGATTCAAAGGGATGTTTACATTATTAGCTACAATGAAGTAAAGCGCCTTTAATTTCTGGGCCATGGAAATAATAATTTGGGTCTAGTAAATACATTAGAATTCATATTTATATTGGATTTATCCAAAAAAATGACAAAATATCCATTGGTAGGGTTGCCCTTGGTGAATCGTCTGATTGAGAAACTGTTGTAAATGTGGCCACAAGATTGGAAAGCTATCTTCCAACATAATTTCAAGAACTCTGGATTTCAATCGGGAATACTATCTTCCAACATAATTTCATGAAATCTTGATTTCAATCGGGAACAAGGCGGCTAAAAGGGTCTGGATTTAGTGTCTATGTGATTGCTGTCACCCTCTGGTGTGTTATTCTCTGCAAGTTGAAGAATTCTGGTGTGTTGTTCTCTTCAGATTGAAGAATGTAACCGAAGTTCACTTGTGTCTAGAATCGGTTTTAGACCAGTGGGAAAGGAAAACTGAGAGAGAATTTTAGTCTCTCACTTGGGCAGCCGGGTTCCCTCCCGCTCCTCCAAAGTGCTCAATTAATATGCATGTCATCGGTTCATATAGAGAAAGCAGTCACAGAAACAAATAATTTTTTACACTCGGTACCTCGAGGGCTGCATACAAACCGAGTCGAGCCTGAGCTTGGGCAGCTCGACTTGACTACACAAAATCGAGCTCGAGCTCGACTCGTTTAACTCATTTAACTTCGTTTAGCATTAGCTCATGCAAGCATCAACTCGTTTAACTCGTACATGCATTAACTCGTATAACTCGTTTAACCCATGTAAACGTTTGACTCGTGTAATTCGTGAAAATTTGTTTTTGCCCTAAAAGTTAAAACCAGTGATCCGGTGAACCAGTTTTGGCAAATATTATATAATGTACCGCCTTGCGAGTCGAGTAACTCGAGTTCCTGAAACTCGAACTCGACTCGTTTATAATTTCAAGTATCTTTGTAAACTCAGACTCGATTTGTTTATGAACAAATCAAACAAGAGCCGAGTTTTTTCGAGCGAGTTCAAGTCGAGCCCGAGTTGGCTGGGGCAGTAACGTAAGAGATATTATGTCCTATTTTAAGTACCTTTTAAAGTGTGCACTGGAAATTTACTTTTTAACGAATCAGACCAAGAACTTTGGTTGTTCATTAAAACACTTAGGGCCCCTCGTTTCTGACCTTCAAACAATCTTCAAATCTAGAGAGAGACCCGCGTCACAAGCCCACACAGCCCACCACGGTTCGGAGTTTTACACTATTGAAGAGACTATTGTAGGTAACAAGTTAAACCAATCAGCATGGTCAGGGGTTTTGTTTTCCCGTGGATCAGAGTTTCTCTTTGATCTCCAATCCTCTTCTTGTAGGATCCACTGTTTGTTTAAATACTGGATCTCCACATGAGTCTAAAGCGTGGATCTTCAAACCATGTTTTCCCCTAAAACATCGGATCTAAGGTCCAATAGCACAAAAGTCCGAACTCAAATCCATGGATTTAAGATCCCCCGTGATCTCAAATCCTCAGTTTATCAAACACACCTTTATCATGTGTGTGTGTGTGTGTGTGTAAGGGTATATATGCAAGCTGTCCTGTTGTTGTGATTGAATAGATACAAACACAAAAGTCCTAAAACGGCTGTCAGGAAGCTGAAAGAACATTTAAAAAAACAGTGGATCGTTGGTGTGAACATGCATACAAACCTGCCCATTCTTCTCCTGCACTTGCTTTTGAATGAAATCCTGAGCGTCCACTTAATTCCCCCTTATTCAGGGCCATGCTGCTGCTTTAAGAAACATGGACAGCACGCTCATTTTGGCCACATGAGGAGCCCTCATACAATATCTATCACCACACCATCCAAGGGATTTCGGATGTCTCCTACTGTGAACAAACAGTGTGGAACAATTGTCAACTGCCCACATCCCCCCCTGGTGGGAAACATACATTTCACCTTCTTCTTCTTCTTCTTCTTCTTCTTCTTCTTCTTCTTCTTCATCATCAGTATGAGACAATTGTCAACTGCCCACAGCCCCGCTGGTGGGGCACATGCATTTCACCTTCTTCTTCTTCTTCTTATTCTTCTTCTTCTTCTTCTTCTTCTTCTTCTTCTTTGCTGCAATGGCTGATTATGTCTCGTTGATAAGCTGCGCTGGTCACACTGTGAAGAAGAATGCTCTAATGACCCCTGCGGACATTGAAGTTCTTCCAGAAATGGATCTTTTCGCGAATGCACAATTTGCCAAGGAAAACTAGCTGTCCTCGCTTTGCAACTTTTTAGGGTGTCTAGATGTAGGTGCCTTTAGTTTCTCCTTTTCACTTTTCACAGACACGTTATGCTCTGCTTTTGCTCGGTTGCTAGGGTTCGCTATTGGTTAATTTTCCCAGAATAATTATGGCAATCAAGAAACTTGGGGAGGTGAAATTCTTAACTGGGGAAAATTTTTGACACTCTTTGGTTGAGTTAATTGTTAATATTGCAGGAAGGATGTCAATGGATCCGATTCAAATTAGATATGCCTTTAAAGGTATTTGCTTTTCGGATACACTTATTAATGGATCAGAACATGATCAATGAAAAGTCATATCCACGTCTAGATCTGAAATATGATTTCACAATTTGAATGCAATTCAAACCCAATTAATCTTTCCATAAGTGAATTCGAATCTGAATTTTGAACCGAATCTATCTGTTTTTCTAAATGTAGGAGCATTCCATATAGGATATTTATTTAAAACATAATCTGATAGGATATCCATATATGTTTCATATGAATCTCATCAAATGTAGTTTCTTAAATCTGATTTTGATCCTACTTCTTAATGAGATGTTAAATTTTTTTGCCATGTCTAATTTGTTCGGAACGGTTTGGTTGGACTTCTGATCCAAATCACATATACTGACATCTTTACTTCTAGCCTTGACTTTTGAAATCTGAATGCAACTAAAAGCCGACCGGCACGGGTGCGGCTGTTTGATTTCGAAACTTAAGGGCGTGTTTGAATGAAACTAGGGGAATTCTTAGGGCGTGTTTGAATGAAACTTAAGGGTGTGTTTGAATGAAACTAGGAGAATTTTTAGGAAGTGTTTGAATGAAACTTAAGGGCGTGTTTCAATGAAACGGGAATTCTTAGGGCGTGTTTGAATGAAACTAGGGAAATTCTTAGGGTGTGTTTGAATGAAACTTTAGGGCATGTTTGAATGAAACTAGGAGAATTCTTAGGGCGTGTTTGAATGAAACTTAAGGGCATGTTTGAATGAAACTAAGGGGATTCTTAGGCAGTGCCAATGCAGAATTCCTACCATCATACTTGTCCTCATGCTCCCTTGGAAATTTATAGTTGCAGGCATTGCTTTTTTGTCCTCTAGATTCAATATTGTCACAAGAGAATATGGTTGTCAGCTTTCTGTCTCAATTTCTGAAAAATCTTCATCAATTGTGGTACAAAAATTTGAGAATTGATTTAATTGGAACAATATATTGGTTCTGGCACTAGGATTTAAGAGGTTCCAGTAGGGATGAAAGAATCCTACTTTGAGAACAAGTCTAGATCTGGTAAGGGCCCATGATAGATTTGGTTTCTCCTAAAAAGAAGTGCATGGTTGGACCAGTGATCTAAGTAGATGAAGATCCATATCTTAGATCTGAGGTGCACATAAATGCACTCAGTGTTTATTAATGTCTACTTCTATAAGCTCCAATCAAGCCTTAAATGATAATATGGATAACATTAAGAAAAAAGTTATATAACAAAAGTAAAAGTGGGGGAAATCTTGATCTGTGATCTTCAACTTGACACTGATGTCATTTCCTTCTTACTAACTACATACATAGACTATTCATAAATAGTAGTATAGAAAAGAGAAAAAAAAAAGAGTAAACTGTTCTTTTGAATTTTCTTTCTAACTGTGTTTAGGAATAAAAGAGTACTATACAAAGAATTATGGAACAGTTTTTGAAAGCACCCATGTAGATAGTCACAGAAAATGCGTTTCTTTGGAAAAAAAAACCTAGTAAATTAAATGGCCATTTAAAACTTTAAAAAAAAAAATTTTGAAAAAACATTAAAAACAAAAAAAAAGCATCTTTAAAGCATTTTTTACGTTTTTTTTTCATTTTTTTTAATGCCAAACAATTTTTTTTTGTTTTCTATTTGTTGCAAATCTACTTATCTTTTGATGTTAGTATTATTAGTTTCTCACTTATTTTATTTTTTTCTTGTTTTTAAATTTTTTAAAAAAAATTATTTTTTTTTTAAGTTTGTTGTATTATACTCAAGAAAAACCTCACCATTTAAAATTTCGAGACGTTATTTGTAGCTATGAGACTCATACAAAGAACCAGCTGACTATTGGCCGCTGACCTGAGCCGATTGCGTACACCTTTCAGTGTCTTCGATTGGTGAGTTGAGATTGTAAATTTTTACGCAAATTGGCAAATTCTTCAATTATATTTTTTTTGTTGGATGAGTAATAAAAGTATTTCATATTACTCAAAAAAAAAAAAAAAAAAAAAAAAAAAAAAACCCTCACCTCAACCCCTTTAACTATATTTTTTAATTTAAGCAAAACTTTTTTCGGCATTGAAAACTCAAGTGCAACTGCGGTAAAAGGAAATAAAAACCAGAACTTCCCCTCCCCCCATTTTCCCCGCCCTGCAATCTAGGGTTACGTCGTCTTGCACAAGATGGACCAGCTATGTCGAATTAATTATTATCTCGAAGTTCGATGGAAAAAATCTCAAAATCTTTTACCTTTTTGGACACATTGAGTCGGTCATTGCTCGATAAGTTACTGATAAAAATATACTTGCAGGATTCCAATGTAAAAAATCCTTATTTTTTGGTATCCAAATGCAACAGAACGTGAATTTACTACACAAACTTCCAAAGAAATTAAATGCCATAACTATCATGTCTGCCCTTTTGGCCCTAGGAAGTAGGAACAGTAGTTAAGAAAAGTTCAAGAAAAAAATATATTATTCAATTTTAGATCATTTCAAAATGAGGTTTGAAGATCCCCACATTGATTAATATTTTCATATTTCTGGATTTACTTTCATTTACCCACTGCAAAGTCAGAATCACCTACTTAGGTTACAACCTGTTGATTTATGCTCTCCATAAGGGCATAAAAAAATAAGAAAAATTTTGAGGACACATGTATGTTAACGATAAGGTTGAAAGACAATTGTTGTTGAAATATTGAGCAAAAGAATCCTAATAAGATCAATCAAAATTAATGCTAAAAAAATAAAATTTTACCACAAAATTAGATTTACTTTCTCATGTTTATTATTGCCAAGATTATGAAAACTTCACCTATGTAAATTGTTCCTATGTTTTATGTAATAAGACTTTTGACCAAGGTGAAAAACCATATAAGTTTAATGAAAATAAACTTTTCATTGCATTCACTTGCTTATTTTGCTTCTTTTATATTTTTTTAACAATTTATCCATTTGTATCATGAGAAAATAAAACTGAAACTTTCTTGTTTTCAAATTTTGAGAAAATGGATCATGAGGCTGCAGACCCTTCACTTTTACAAAGAAATTAAACTCCTTTGGTTACAAAATCAATAACTTGCATTACGAATTTGAACTAGTAGATGTGACAATTCTAAAAAACTAGGAAATTTTTCCTATGATAAAAAAGGACGTGTGACACAAATATCTATTCCTTGATGCACTCTAAAGAATCACATTATAATAATATTCATCGTGCATTGGAACCCTCCATACCTTATGGCATTTTTGGCCGATATTATGCATTGACTTATTGTCCAATGCTTAAATTATTCTTTATATTAAATAACATTTTCGCCTATTACTTTAATGACACATTAGCGGCTAAAGGGCCGTATAGGCCAATGTACCAAAAGTGGTCTGCTAGCGGTCAGCGTGACTTTTACTTTAATATGTAAACCCCATAATATTTTATGCAACCATTAGGTTATATTTAATAGTATTACTTAACTGTATCCTGTTGCTGGTTGACTAAAACTTAAAAATTTATCATTAAAAAACAGTCACTATATTGGCATGAGCAAGGATTCGTTGTTTGACAATTTATGGTGACTTTTGTGATGATTTATCAATTTTTATCGTTAAATTCTAAAATTCTAAAATTTTAAAATTTTAACCATCCACCAATTATTAACTTGTACATATATATATATATATATATATATATATATATATATATATATATATATATATATATATATATATATATATATATATATATATATATATATATAAAAAGAGCTAGACACTGCACACAAAAGAAACAATCTCAGTCCTTAATCTTTCCTACATTGTTGATTGAGAAAAAATGAAGAGAGAAAAAGATTATGATTATATATATATATATATATATATATATATATATATATATATATATATATATATATATATATATATATATATATATATATATATATATATATATATATATATATATATATATATATATAAAGAGCTAGACACTTACATGCTGCACACAAAAGGAACAATCTCAGTCCTTAATATTTCCTACATTGTTGATTGAGAAAAAATGAAGAGAGAAAAAGATTATGATGCATTTTCATAATATAATATTAATTCACACATTTTTTTCTTTTTTTTTTGGTCCAAACTACAGCCTTGAAAAAAAAAAATCAAAAATTGAGGTTGTTTCTAACATTTAGTGTCTAGCAACTGTCAATGTAAATCTGCCGCTCAAGATAACTAAAAATTAAAAGTCAGCCAGTAAAAGCACACAAATCGTTGGTACACTATAAACAGATTATAATGCTTTTCACGGAGACTAGGTTTTGGTGATGAACTCAGAAGTTAGTTTTAGCTACATAGTATTGAACACTATGTATAATAATTTCATTTTTAAAAGTTTAGTATTTTATGTAAGAATGTCAATAAATCTAAATGGCTTTTATAACTTATAGCTTTCTACCTGGTATAGAAGTGGGTCGAGTCTTCACAGTTGATATCAAAACCGGTTCAACACTTAAACATGATGTTATGGAAGGTTTTGTCTGTCAAGTGAGTATTAATGGCATACAATTGTAATGAGAATATATATATATATATATATATATATATATATATATATATATATATATATATATATATATATATATATATATATATATATATATAACAATAAACATAAAAGAAAACATATGAAACGTGCTCCTAAATGTGCGGGATTTTAGGACGCAATTAAAATTTAAGATGTGCTTTGCATCAGAGGTACTTTGGCACCCAAATTCGTAAGGGGAAATAAATGCGATCTAGAAATTAGGGCAAGCCTTTAAAAATTGGGAAGTACTGTCGCATTGATGCCGCCGTTCAGGTCAAACCCAATCCCACATGACTCCCCACCTCTTTCGCTGCTCCTCGCCGTAAAACTGCCCCTCATTAAGGCGGATCCCAACAACCCTGCTCCCAAACGAAAATTTTGAAACTTCTCGATTTTCTCAATTCCCGATCCCGGGATTTCGAGTTCTCCCCCTCTCTGCATATATATTAGCACCGTATCGGTTTCCTCGTGTTAATATGTATCATTAAATTTGTCTCGCATTATCTTGTTTTTGGAACTTTATAAACTTAAAAATATTTAGGGGAAACCCTAGATTTCAATATGTCAAGCTTTTTTGTTTCCGTTTTCACTCAAGAGGTTAAGAAAATTTCAACTCATGCAATAAATATTGGTTGGTGAAGATACAACTTGGCCCTATTAATGCTATCCTTCGTAAGGTACATGGCGACATCCATATCCAGATCTGAATTAGAGTCACTTAATTTGGAATTTAAGACTTTCAAACTTCCAAATCTAAATTTCTTGCAAGAACAACTGACTCTATTCACAATATTTGCAAAACAACTAAGCAAGTAAGCCGAACTTGGCCGGGCTTGGTTAGCTTCCGCTTGCAGAGACAATGCCAGTGGAATGCAACTTGACAATTGAGTAGCGATGTGCGAGGCATGTGTGGTCAATTGCCCACACGAACCCATATAATTTCTTTTCATTAGTTTTTTTATATAATTTAGTTTACTACATATTAGTGCCCCTTAAATTCAAGTTTTCTTATATTAACACCCCTCGGCCACAAATTTCTGGCTCATCCACTCTTGGTCCTCGCCAATAAAAATGAGCTGTTGGAATCTTTGACCATCCCAACTCGCTAGCTTGTAAAATAAAGGAAGAACTTAAAGCATGACTTTGAATCGACAGCTATATGTATAACAGAGCAAATATTTGATGCTATTAACATCAAATTAAAGAAACATTGAAGAGCCGGGTGTCGAAAACTACCATCTAAACCATCAAAAATCCGGGAAGCAAAGGCATGTGATACTTAAGGAGTTCAATTTAAACCTTCAATTTGAAAAAAAAAAAGAACTTGGGTGAAAAAGCAAATCAAGAAAATGAAAAGAGAAGAAAGAAAAAAAATTAAATCCATAAAGGCTGTGGAATTGTTTAGGGCAGAGCAATGCGATGGTCACTGTTACATTACCAGTGTACTCAAAGTCTCGTTTGCATCCACAACCACCTCTCTCACTCACCTAACTGAGGAGACTCCCCACCTTTTATTTCAATCAATCTATCATTTCCCCTTTTTCTTCACACTCTTCCAAGTTTTTAAATCTCTCTTTTCCTGTTCCTCTGATCTTACCCTTTTGGAGTACCATTGAAGAATGTGAAGGCATGTCATTCAAGCATTCTTGAAGAATGCAGAAAGCATGTTATGAGACAACTAAGAAGAAAAAGTTCACAAGAGATTTATTTACCCTTCTTTACATTAGAATCAAACACGTTGGATTTTATCTGCTTTTGTGGTTGAGCTTACACGTTCGAGAGAGAAATCAGATTAAGCTTTGCGTTATTGGATTAAAACTACTTAGATTCCAATTTAAATTGAAACAACAAAGTTCTGATAAGGCTAGTGTCTAAATCATGTTCCAGGAACATTATGGAACTCACCCACTTGGGCCACCTTTTTGGGGAACACCTGGCCAGGTACGTGGGTGGGTCTGGGTCCGACCCAGCTGCTCAATTGACTACTCCGGAGCCTGGTGGGCCACCCTCTTAAACTTCATGTCTTCCGTGGGGCCCTGCTCTTTATTGGTATTTATTTGGATCTCACCAAATCCAAATCTAAATCTGTATTCAAATCCAAATGCAGGTTTCAGTTTAAGCTTAACCCCATCGGCGGGAAAATATCGTGAATTTAAACTTTAAATTATATGTTAAGATTGGAATAAGAGCACAGAACTAACGGGGAGAGGCAAAATGTCATACGTTTATCGCGTTAATATCGGCGCCTGACAGTATCGGACGTTTACCGCCACATTTATTACATGAGTGGGCCCACAGGCTTTGATCCGAACCCATCTATCTCCCTTTTCCTTCTTCTTCTTGATGAAACCAGGGGAGGAGGGGGTGGAGCTCTCCCTCCCACGCCACGCCCGCCTCTGTGAGACATGACCCTCTGAAACCCCTAAATCCTCAAGTCCCCAACAGGGGGCAGGAGAAGGAGGAGGAGGATGGGGCACCTAAGCCTCTCCTGCAGAGCCGACTCGGCGGTGGCCACCTGCGACTCAGCCAACTTCACCATTAACAGGCGGAAGAAGAAGAAGAAGAAGCAGAAACAGAAACAGAAACAAAAGCAGCAGGAGCAACAGGGGACGCCGACCACGACCACCACCCCGGAGATCAGAAGGTTCGAGTACAAGGAGCTAGAGAAGGCGACGGAAGGGTTCTCGCCGAGGACGCTATTGGGGCGCGGAAGCCATGGCTGCGTCTATCGTGGCGTCCTAGAAGGCGGCCGCCTCGTTGCCATCAAGCGCCCTTCTCCTCGCGCGCGCGACCACCACCACAATAGCCGACTCCCTTCCATATCCCTCCTCGATAATGAGATCGAGATCCTCTCCGCCATCCGCAGCCCGCGCCTCGTCAACCTTCTGGGGTTCGCTTCCGACGATCCATCCTCTCCCGACGAGCGGCTCCTCGTCGTCGAGTATATGTCCAACGGCACCCTCGCCGACGTGCTTCACTCGCGGCCGGACCCGCCAGGCTGGCCTCGCCGCCTCTCCCTCGCCCTCCAGACCGCCAAGGCCGTCGACTCCCTCCACAGCTCCTCCCCTCCTGTCATCCACCGCGACATCAAGAGCTCCAACGTCCTCATCGACGGCCGGTGGAACGCCCGCCTCGGCGACTTCGGACTCGCTCTCCGCGGCCGCGTCGAGGATGACGCCCGCCTCCGCGCCACACCGCCTGCCGGCACCATGGGCTACCTCGATCCCTCCTACCTGACCCCGGAGAGCCTGAGTACCAAGTCCGACGTCTTCAGCTTCGGCATCCTGCTCCTGGAGATAATCAGCGGCCGCCACGCCATCGACGTCAACCACGCCCCTCCCTCTATTATCGATTGGGCGATTCCCCTCATCCGGAAGGGGAAATTTGCGGCTCTCTACGACCCCAGGATCGGCCCGCCAAGGGACCCTGCCATCCGCCGTCAGCTCGCGGTAATTGCCGCCCGCTGCGTTCGGTCCTCCCGGGAGCGCCGCCCCTCTATGGCAGAGGTCGTGGAGGCGCTCAAAGAGGTCTCTCGGAGCATGCCGCTGCATATGTGGGAGGGCCTTGCTCAGAGATTACGGAATCTGCAGCCCATCGGCTCGGATATGTTGGTGAATCTGAATCCGTGCTCGATGGTGGAGATCGGATGCAAAAAGGTGGACGTTGGCGTCGAGGACCCGGCGAGTGCAGCGGGGAGAACTAGGAGCAGGGTTTCGGGTCAGCAGTCTCTGGTGGAATTGCAGAAGGTAGGCGAGCTCAAGACCACGTTGGCGAACGTGGTTTCGGTAAAGCCAAAGCAAGAACCTAAATCTTGCAGACGCACCACCGTTGGCAGAATCATGAGTGGGCAAGGCGGTGGTGATGATGGTAATGGCGGCAATATGGTCAAAATGATGGGCAGGAGAGGTGTTTTGGCGAAATCGCAGCCATTATCGCGAGTATATAGTGAGGATGATGTATTTAAATTAGTGAAAGAACAGTCTGTTGAACAATTGAAGCGCTCGCGGTCACTTAAGATAACTCCATTGCAGTGGAGGAATGTACAGCAGACAGCCGATCCTCTTTAGGAGGAAGGAAGGTGGAATTTTGGGTCTTGCTCATGAATTATATGCTTCAATCTTTTAATGAAAATTTATCATATTTGTTCTCATATGTGCAAGCGGATGTGTGATTTTCCTGAATATCAAGTTGTTATATATGTTAATTTCGAGTGGAGCTGTCTCTCCTACCAATGAGAACAATAAGCACCTCAGATGCTGATCTGCGTTTCCTTGATGGTTTCCTATATCAATTATACACGTTTATTTGCTCCTCTTACTACAATTTGATTGTAGTTTGTGGTTTCTCTTGGCATTTTCGTTTCAAAAAAAGACGTCCACAATCGTACTTGTTAAATATGACCACAGTTTGTATTGTTATAACTGACTGGTTTAATTCTTATCCTACACGGCCCCTCAGATTCTTTCATTTGAAAACAATGCAGTATAATTGTATAATTGTTCAAATGTTTCTTTTTTTGGATGTTGATAGCAGCAACGACTGGTGTCTTCCTTTCCGTATTTCTTTCTTGCATCGCTTTTCTTTCAAACAATATATGTCAACCTGAAACCTCGGCTACATACATGAGATTTTGGCAGAAGGTGTTCACTTCCAGGCTTCCAGCGGTAATCTAGCTGGTATCGACCCTTGCCCATATTCTAATTATGACTGATCATGTTGTTGGGGCACAGTTCCTTTCGCATACATGATTGGCTGAAAAACCTTGCCCCTGTGATTGGATTAGAATCGTCAGCAAATTTTGCCAAAATTGTTTATGTTAGATAGCTAAAATTAAGCGTGCATAGGTTTTCAAAATAAATTTTTGCAAGATGCAGGAACTATGCCGTCTCTCTTGGTGTTTCCATTGTTCACTGTTTTGCATCGTTTGTGCTTTTGCAGAAGAAACTTGTCTGACTTGGTTGCTTCCATTGGTTTATTTGATGATGCACAAAGTTCATGTTTCAAGGGATTTTCTACGTAATGTCCTGCAGCATACTTCAAATTTTTTTGTGTTCCTGTTTATTTTTCAAGAATTGGTGTGATATTCACAGTCGTCCAGTTCTACGTTCTATTTTTCTACTTCAACTGAGTTTACTCTTACTAGTTACAGTGTTTATAATTGTACAGTAGTAAATGCTTGCGACTGACGAATCTCAGATTTGCAAATGTGCGAGGGCTTGAAAGAACCTGTGTGGTGTTTAGTTCCCTGCATTGACACCATGCTGGAGTTAGTTTCAAACTTTCAAATTTAAAGTATTCATGGCACCTAAAATCTCAAATGCCCAGTGTCGCCATCTACTTTTTTTTGCTTGCCATGGTTTGCCATTAAGAAGAGGATAACTTAACTTATTTTTATTAGGATGCTAATTTATTAACCATCTGGGAGTAATTTTGCTGGGAGATGTCCTCTAATAGTTCCAGATTAATTGTGGTTGCCCTGGTCATCTTCTTTTGTTCTCTTATGGACCAGTCTCTGGTGTTGGCTGGATGATTTACAGTTTCTAGGAAGGCTATATCTAATATTTCTCCAGTGACGTTGAAGGAAATGGTTTATCGCTTGAGCTGTCAACATGGAGATGCAGGCCGGGCTCTTCAAGATGCGATCTTGATGGCCAAACTTTGCCCGTTCCAAAACCTGAACAATAGAATGGCACCAGGAGTTGGCTTGCTACTTTTGAATCCGAACAAAATGGTGGACTAATTTCTATCAGTCACAATCAAGGAATGCAAGTTCCTGAGGGAGAAGACATTGCTGTCAGTTAATAATTCCATTTCTGAAGTTATTGGAGAAAGGTACCCTTTTGACGGGGGCCAACACCTCCTTGACTGTAAATCTTGGCATCTGTGTTCAAGAATCTAAATTTACATGGTAACTGTTTTGCCTTTCCTCCATTGATGTACAGTAGTAACCTGCAGTCAAGAGGACATCTTGCAGGCTTAAACTGCTATGTTGTTCTTGGACCACCTACGATTTGTTGCTGGGCACTCATTGTGCACTATCATAAGTGCATTTTAAACAGCTGCTGAATCAACTTAAAGCTTCTGCTGGATTCATGTACCTCATGATTGAGATGTTACCATCTGAATTTCCAGCTCTTGCCTCCTGCTCTGTTCACCGTGCATTTATGTAGATTTATGAAATTGGAAGGGAAGCTGGTCGCATGCACCACTCCGTCTCTGGTACTTCCCATTTGCACTTGTTTACAGAGCGCAGTCCATCTTTGGTGCTGAATCTTCTGATGCTCTTTTAGATTGTTGTTTTCTGCAGTTTAGCATCAGAGATGGATATCCTCATTAGTAGTTTACGATGGTAGAATCCTTAGGATGTGATTATTTCATTGCTTACACGTGCTCATAAAATATAGCCGATTTTATTTGCTTACACGATTGTTGTTTTCTGCAGTCCTTTCCTTGGGACAGATTCCAATAGCACGCAACTCCTTGAAATGCTCTGTTGCATAATTTTGGTGATTCAAGATTTCACGAGAGAATTAGTACGCACAAGAGTGTCATCAGGTGGTTCAAGTTTGTATACAAGAGTTGAGCAAATACGCTCTGCTAACATTATTCTGCACAGTGCTTCCATTGACAGGTTTTATTTTGCTTACCTCTCGTTTCTTGTTCTTGTTTGTCACTAACTGCGTATCTCTTTTATCTGTTTACATGATTATCAAATATACATCGTCCAAGCTTTGTTTTTCAGTGGCTTCAACTTAATTCTTCGGCAGATGCGCAGCAATACAACAATATTTTCTCCCTTATGTGAAACGAGTATGGGTACCATGTGTAGGACAACGTTTTGGCATTTGTGGTGGACCATGAAAAAGGGCCTTGTGATCTTTTGTAAGGAGAAACTATTTTTTGGCAGTTTTGGATCTTTTTGTCATACGTATGATGTACGCCCCATTAATGTGAAACTACAATGGGATGGCTTAGAAATTAACTCTATAATTTTGCTATCCTCACCGTGGGTGAGTTTAGGGATCGAAGCTTTGGTCAAGATTATAGAGTTAATGACCAACTTCCTTTTTCTTTTACAGATATCTCATTCTAGCATTGCGTTCTTTTGCAGATTGGGGGCAGAAGTAACTGATTGGTGCAAACTGCAAAGCACTGTAAAGACTTGCAAAAGAATTTAAAGTGATGCTACGCCTTGAAACCATGACGAAAAGATTAAGTAAATCTTAGTCCATGAGAAATTGCAATTTGAGCACGAATAATTTCGATAGCCGCATTTTCTTGCCTCTCGACGCTTCCATTTGTTCATTTCTTAAAGTATGTATTTAGGACTCTAAAAACTGCATCTGAAAAGTCGTAGTAGCAGCTCTGTCAAAACTTCAAGGTGAGGAATGCTGAGAATCCAATTCCCGAGACGCATCTATCAGGTTTACAATCTCAGTAAGTTGAACTTTGAAGAATTCTAGTTGGCCAATGTCCTCTCTCTCCTTGCATATTTTCTCAACTTATTTCGGTATATAAAGAATTTGTAAGTATGGTACAGAATGATCGGAGCGCATAATGATCTAAAATTTATAAATACAATTGGAGATCGGATAAGGTTGTATATAGCGGGATCCTCGATCTCGTCCACCAAATCTGCCCATTTGCTACCTTATTGAATGTGTAAAACATGAAATACTATTGATATTATAAAGAAAAATGACATAAGTTAATCAATAACCAAGGTTGGATTTGGTATTAACCCCTTCTCAGTTTCTTTCACGACGATTCCAGTTTGATCCAGCCTTTTATGTATTTAACTGTCCTGGATCCGAACCTTTTACATTGCTGCCAGTAGGATTCACATCAAAAATGAAATCAAACTTGAGGCCTTTGGGGCTTTTAACAATCAACAGCAGGTCTTGCTCAGATCTACTCTTCTCATCTGTCTAAGATCTCTTACCATCCAACAAGCTAGGACTCTGCCCTTCTGGCTGAGCCACAGTGGGCTCAGCAGTCGGTCTATGTATCGGCCACAAGCGCTGCGGCGCTGAACATGGGCGTGATAATTGGTGTAAAAGGGATTTCAAAGACTTAACCAATTAGAAGCCGGCCAATATGCATCAACAGTTGGTTTTACTTTTGTTGTTGCTGTAGTAGTTATTGTTATATACAAAAGCAGACGAGTAAAGGAAGGGGAGTAAGAAGAACTGAGCACTCCATGACCTACAGAAGCAAACATAAGCTGGTTTCAGCCACTTCTTTTCCTCAAAAGGTTGAACCAATCTCACTGGTATCAGGAAAATATGCCTTCCTAATCTATTCTTAGAAGGTGCGCTTTGCTTCTTCTCATGGAAGCTCAAAACGCTATTGCCACCCAATGTTGTGAAAGATTGGCCAAGCTGCCCAAGTGGAAGAAAATTTACAATAGTATTAAAACCATATAAAAATAATAAAAGACAGTGTGTGATACATGACACTCTTCGGTGTCGGATAATCACATTGATTGGGTTACCATATGGGTTACCATAGGCGCCGAAGCTCCTCACTCTTGCCACTGCTCTATGCGTCTATGGCTGCTTCTGAGTGGGGAATGGTACACCATCAACCAGAGAGTCGTACATCATATATCTGCATCATTTATAATTCTCAATTCTCTACCATGGCTAGGAGTTAAAATATGTCCAGGTCCGAACAGGCAACTCATAACTATTATTGATTGGGTACCACAGGAGCCGAAACTCCTCTCTGTCCCTTCCATCTTCGGGTTCATAGCTGCTTCAGGAGCAGGGGCAAAGGGAGGGGGTGGGGGTCGCCTAGGCCATGGCCTCACTCTGGCTAATGAAAAAAAAAAAAATTACATTGAAAAAAATAAAAAATTTTAATTGCGCCATGTATTTTTTGGATTTGAATTCAATTGGCCCTACCCGGATTCAGAGGTTGGACTGTTGGCCCGCCTCTAAAGAAAATTCTGGCTCTGCCCCTGTTCAGAAACTGGGTGGGGTGCAGTATGGTCATCAACCAGAGATGTGAGATCAAAATGCTTATCCCTACTTACAAATTTCTCAAACCCCTGTGCACCAGGCTGCCCTGCCCTCAACCAATACGGGCCTCAAGTTTTTTATTTTTTGTTTTTATTTTGAATTTGGCACAATCAACCGATTCAAACGCATTGATTCCTTCGTCGAAGACAGAAGCAGTCCATCAGTTCTTGGAGTTCTTTAAAGCTAATTATTTAAGACTGAGTACACTTTGGACGGTCCATGGACTCATGCTGTCCTGGACAAACCACTGAATGGCTCAGTGTGTTTGTGTACGATTGCAGCCAGGTCTGCACCACTTGGCTGACTGTTATCAGCCTTTTGATTGAAGGGATCCAAGTGAATCTTCTCCAATAAATATTTCTTGGGGACAAAAATCCAGTGCAACAGAAAGACCCTCGGAAGTAATGCTCGAGGTTTTGCACAGCCATTGGTATTGTTAAAGAAATCTTCAAAGATAGGAAAGATGTGGAAAGGGGAGAGCCAATCAAACTTTTGAATTCAAGTCTTGGTTTAAGCTCATGCAATTTCTTTCATGTTTGGAATAGTTTTATTTTTCCTAGAAATTTTAAGAGGATCGAACAATTGAACTTAGTACTCACAAGCATTCATATTTAAGAGTAGTAATAAGTTAGATGCTTTCAAAACATGGATTCTATTTAGGGAACATGTTCTTCGCATATATTGAGAGTTTAAAATCTCTGTCACGGGCTCCAAGGAGTTTGGCATAGTGAGTCGGATCAGAGACTGCTCAAAGACAAGTATTTGGTTCCTTTCCTGTGGACACGCCATGCATAAGCTAATGCAGCCCTAAACCTTAGGGACAAGGAAGAAGGAAGAAGTCTTGGCTTCTTTATTCGTCACTGGACTTGCAATTAGAGTCTTAATTGCAAGTCTTTCTGCGAGGACTGGACCAAGCTAACCAGGTATTGCAGGCTACCCAGCTCAACCTGGTTAGTTTAAGGACTATGTGCCAAATTAAGGAGTTGGGCACAGGCCGAGCCCGCTGCGAAACAGCCCGCCAAGCTGATGGTCTCACATTTGACTGTGCCCAGTCTGTGAATGTTTCAGTCATGCCCATGAAAGTTTCGAACCGATGCTCTGGTCTTATGTTCATGGTCATATGCTCAAAACAAGGCTTGCCTTGCTGACCAACTGCTTAGCTGAGTGCTGCTTTGAGGCTTGGGACCGGCCATGTCTGAAACCATATTCGACATATGCAGCTTCATTTAATGGCTGAACCTCGACTGAAACCAGAACCCACGTGAATATAGAACATTTTTATTACTCATTCCTTTCTTGTTCTAAAGAGCTTCCTAGAAGCATTTATATCACTTTAAAGATTGGTAGCTATGGAATTGATGAGTGGTGAGATGTTTTGCAGGACATGTAGTACCATAAATATTCCAGCACCGGACCTGCTCCTTTTTTTCTTTTTAAGGAAGTAAAATTCCTTGGATCTAATTAGTTTGCTATGAAACAATATGGAAGCAACAACTTTTTTGGGAGAATTGAATGAACTTTACACATTGTCGCCTGTTTTGAAGCGACACAAGGAATCCATTCAACGCCAAAGTTCCAGTTGTTAAACTTAACAATCCAGTTTCTTTGCAGAGAATCAATTTGCTACATGCCAATAGAGTTTGAGAAATCCTGATTTGAAGAGATCTGAGGAGTATAATGAGAATGAATTTGAACACTGAATTAGCGAACCAAAACAAGAGAAGTTATCGTGTTCTGGTAGCATGACTGAACTGGGCAGCTTATCCTAAGATTGGATGACTGGTTTTTGCTCACTTTGAGTTGAGCGAAAGGAAATCCCACTGTCCGAATAAAGACCACTTCGTTTGTGAGCGGAAGGAAATCCCAGTAAAGGCCACTTTCTGGTGAGCGGAAGAAAATCTCACCACCCAAGTAAAACCAACCCCTACCATCTTCCTCGCTTCATCCCTAAACGATAGTGTGGTGAAAAACCATTTGATCTTAGTCTTGGAGAAAAGCTTCCGTGTTGTACATTATGGAAATGTCTCACATCCCAATTTAATTTGAATGTAGAGAGGGAGAGGTTTGCCTCGGCTACCTGCTAGTACAAAGTACTGGCTTTGGTAGAAGTGAGGTTCAAAAAGAGATTTTTGGCTTTTCTTTTTCATTTTTAAATAGGTATCGACTGTTCCAGATAACATTGGTAGCAGTGTTATCCGTATCGTACGATACGGACGCGTATCGTACGATACGTATCGTATAGGTCAAGAAAACCTATACGATACGCTATTTAAAGACGATACGCGTCCGTATCGTGGCCGTATCGCACGATACGTGCGATACGGTGGCCGTATCGCACGATACGTGCGATACACCCCCGTATCGCACGATACGGGGGAAAAATNTTCTTGAATTTTTCTGATTTTTACTAGTTTTTTCGGATTTTTTTAGATTTTTTCTGATTTTTTATAAATTTTTAACATTTTTTATAAATTAAAAAGTTAATTTTACGATACGTTACGATACATTTACGATACGTTACGATACAGCGTATAGGTCGGCCCGACCGATACACGATACGATACGGCAGTGATAACATTGATTGGTAGTATCAGTTTCTATTAAACATCAGTACATTTACCAAGAAAGTTTTGTACAAGTTCATGAAAATTCGATACCAAATATAAAAAAAAAGTGTAGCATCTTAGTGTGCCGTTTCAGTGTTGAGAGGCCATCTGTTTGTCGGGACAGGTTTTCTCTGTGAAAATTTTTCTCTTTTGATCAATTTTCCGTGCTATATACGCTAATAAAAAGAAGTTGCTGTGAAATTTTGTTGCTTGCTTCAAGGTAGTTAAGCAATTGGAAAATGATCTGTTGATCTACAATAATTTTAGAAGGGTAGCAAATTTGAACCCTCCCCTTCATGGTTGATGCCGCATAGTCGAATCATATTAAACTAAAAGTGAACCGGGCGAAGCAGAAGGTCTGAAACTTTTTTATAGGTGGGCAAAACGTGATATCATTTAATAAGGCATGGTTTTGAATTGGTCGATAAATTCGTTTCCAAACAAAGTTTGGCTCAAAAGCATTTTTTTTTGTAAACTTGGGAAAATCAAACATTATTTTTTTTAACAAAAAAACTTGCTTAACCTTGGATTTCTTTCATTTAATTGCCTGTACAATAGGTGATTAACTAAAAAACAATTGCCCCAAGGGATTTGGTGTGCCGACTGGGGCCAGTGGCTAGGGGTGAAAACGAGTCAAGTCAAGCCCGAGTTCAGCCAGCATAAGCTCAGCTCGAATAATAAAACCTCGAGCTCGATAATAGCTGGAAAGAAGCAGCTTGAGCTCAACTGAGTAGTCATGTGTTAAGCTTGAGCTCGACTCGATTAAGGCTCGACAAACTCGTTTGAATAAAATTGATATTCATCATTACATGGTGAGCTCGAACTCGATTAAGGCTTGACAAACTTATTGGAATAGAATTGATATTCATCCTTACGTGTTGAGCTTGAGCTCGACTCTAAGGCTTCACAAATTCGTAAACTCGTTTGAATATATCGACTTGGTTGAGGCTCGTCAAACATGATTAAGGCTGGACCTCGACTCGTTAACCAAATGACTCGGCTCGAACTCTTTACCAAGCCGAGCTTTAATGAGTCGAGTTCAACTCGTTTTTCACCCCTACCAATAGCCGGTAGCTGGCCAGTTCTTGGTCCGAATGGCATAGGCAATGGGCACCACCCTTTGCTCTTGCTGTCCTCGGGCTTTTACACTGCCAAGTGGGCAACAAAGTCTCTCGACCTAGACATAGTTTTCTTGGATAAAGAACAAAAATTTAAAGTTTAAACGTGTTTGTGCTTGCATAAGATTCGATAGTCAGGTCGCGCAAGAGGTTGTCAACCGCTCTGAAGAGGCTCGAAGGCCTCTCATTCCCTTCTCTTCTCCCTGCCTCTGCGGCCATGGGGTCCGAGTGAGCAGCAAACCATCCTTAACTTGACAAAACAGATCCCCTCCCATTCCCTTCTCTTCTCCCTGCCTCTGCGGCCATGGGGTCTGAGTGAGCAGCAAACCATCCTTAACTTGACAAAACAGATCCCATCTTTAGGAGTTCAGAGGAATAGCTCCCACGAGAATCGAAGTCTAAGATTTAGACATGTTCGTGTTTGTTTAAGATTTGATAGTTGAACTCAAATTATTGCTTAAAATCCATTCAATGTGACAGCTGATTCCACGCTAAGGCGCCATCTAAAAAAAATTAAAGTTTGAAATCAAGTCTAAGGACAGGAATAGAGACAAAAGCTTAGTTGGGCGGTGGTCAACACTCCACACCAAACGCTGCAGCTGCTTGTACTAAAAGGCAAGTCAGTGTGATCCCTCGTAAATGAAAACGAATATATAATTAACAAGAGGACCAATAATGTTTTCCTTTTAGTATGTATGCCTTTTTGAATCATAAGCTTAGTGCCCATATCATCTCGATCGCTTGAATCTGAAGGCAGTGCTCGAGCCAATCCCGTTCCTTATGGAGATCGGTGAGCTTGGACCTAAAGGGCTAGGTCAAGTAATCAGCTTTCTACAGATCTATTGTATTCCAAATTTTTATTTATTTAACTTTAAAATCGAGTAGGTTAGGTCGAACAGTTTCTATATTGATAAATTATAATTGTTTTTTGTAAAAAAAAAAGGAAAGCTGTCAGCTAACAATTTGATTATAAAAACTAAAAAGCAGTCCTGTTAGTATTCGTCGTGTATTGGTCTGGACTGGGCATGTCTTATTGGTAGCTGATTTGAATTGGCTATCAAATCGAACTGCTATGGAAAAAATAGATATGAAAAAAAAGTTTAATATTGGATTTCTTGTTATAAAGCTTACAGTAATTTCTAGGAATGCTCATTTCTTGTTTCATATGAAAATTTCTTGTAGCAGATTTTAGTTTCTTCCATTAAGTTGTTTGCTTATTAAGTATTTAGTGACACAAGTTTTCACGAATGATCATTATAGGAATAGGGATGTCGACAGATCTGATCCGAACCTTTGATTGTATCTCATTTATCAGAGGTTCATATATTCAGATTTGAATACGAACGAAAAAAAGAAAAACCTAAGTTCATATCTGAATTCGATTTTGAAATTTACAATCTTAATCGGAAATCGGACTTTTAAATAAAAAACTGAATCTGAACTGTCTTTTGAAATGTATCGATATTTGATATTAGACATTATTTTAAATTGAATCAGAGTTCGATCACATAACATTTCTTAATCTAAACTCCTATCTCATTTCTTGATCTGATGTTAACTTTCTTCATATATGGCTTTTTTGAAGCAGTTCAGTTGTATACCTGATCTGAAATGGATCTATTAACATCCCTATATGTGTCCTATAAAACAAATAAATACTAAACACTTGGAAATCAGATCTGGACTACCAAAAACAAGCGTTCCATAAAAGAAGGAAAAAAAAACCCAAATTGAACATAAATTTCAATTTAATATAATAAGAAACAGAAAGATTATGCCATGGGCATGAGCCAGTGGAATGGCAGTAGTATCCAGAAATAGCTAATTGCCCATTAAACAAAAGAAAGCGAGCAGATAATAAGGCTCCATCCGGTGCTTAATAAATGGCATTTTCTACAAGAGACAAGCAGTCAGATGGGCAGGGACAATGGCCTTGAAGACAAAAGAAAAACACCCACAAAGCGATGGAGGTCGGCCCAATTCCTGTTGATTCTCACGAGTTAACATCGAATCTTATATAGGGCGTTGTGGGCAGTGTGCAGAGCCGTACCCCTCGATCATGTGGGTTTCTTGCCTTCCTCCATCTACATTGCCTCCGCTGTGAATTGACAAGTCTAGGGAAAGCATCATCACATTTGTGTTGTCTCCTAGTTTAACTCTTCAGTAAATAAAAGGAGATCAGTTTTCAAAGTCACAAAAAATGAATACTTATTCACCCAATTCTTTGTTTTGAGTGAGTTGGACTTGGAGAAGTATTTCATCCTGCCACCCACTCAAAAAAAAGCCGAAACTTTCACCCAACCCATCGTCCTCATAAAAGTAATATGTTACTGTCCAATGAATCTCCCCAAGATGTGGTTCAGAAGGAAAGTTGTGTTACATGATTTCTTGAAGCGGCCCCAACATTTGAGGCAGGTTCGCTAACAATTTGTTATTGGTATCAAACAGTTTTTTAGGATACAAGACCTACTTTTATAGCCTCCGAATGCTTTCACATCAGCGCCCTCGTTTGCAACACAAGAGATTTGATTGCACATTGGGAATTCGAAATGAAATCTGACCACCCACCAGCACATTATGATTCAAAAAGGCATACATACTAAAAGGAAAACATTATTGGTCCTCTTGTTAATTATATACATACTAAAGAGCCGAAACTTTCACCCAACCCATCATCCTCATAAAAGTAGTATGTTATTGTCCAATGAATCTGCCCAAGATTTGGTTCAGAAGGAAAGTTGTGTTACATGATTTCTTGAAGCGGCCCCAGCATTTGAGGCAGGTTCGCTAACAATTTGTTACTGGTATAAAATCAAACGGCTTCTTAGGGTACAAGACCTACTTTTATAGCCTCCAAATGCTTTCACATCAGTGCCCTCGTTTGCAGCACAAGAGAGTTGATTGCACATTGGGAATTCGAAATGAAATCTGACCACCCACCAGCCCTTGCACCAACCCCCTTGAGCGACCATCGAATTCTCTGTTGATTCAATCCGTTATAAACAGGTTTCTTTGATTTGGGTTTCCTCTATTTTTTTTCATTGGCTTGATCCAATTGCACCATTTGAAAGGATTCAAAAAATATCAAAGACTCTTGTGAATTCATAAGTTGCAGGGAGTGTCAAAGTTACAGTATTTCTTCCTTCTTCTCAGCAAAAAAAGTGTTCTGGTTTCAAAAACAACAAGATTTGAAACTAAAGATGCTTGTGAGTTTCAAGAAAAGGTTGGAACTGAGTTTTCTCTGTGACGGGAAGCTAAATTCTCAACTACCATCATTTATTTACCATGACAGAGCTAGTTGGCAAATGGAGCCTAAGCAGGTCCAAGGGTCCCACGAGGCCAGAACATAAGTATGACAATGCCCTTACAGGTTACTATAAGTGCACTCCTCCTGTGATAAAATAAAATAGAAACTAGTGGCTAAACACAAGGTAGCTTGTACTGGGCATTCTGTTTCTTTTAAAAAAGCCACATGCCTGGAGCTTTTCCTGGGAAAATTTTGAGGGAATCAAACACGTTTTGCACAGCAACTAATGTCAAGTGCTGTTTGGAACGAATTCCCACGGGAAAAACGATCGGCGGAATGCGAATCCAGAGGAACCTAACTAGTGACAATCTAGAAGAACCCAAACAAGAGACAACAGATGTCTGATTTGAAGGGATGCCCTAATATTTATATGCAGTTTTCTCATGGAATAGGTGGCATTGTTTGCACCTACCAACATGTTTTCTGGGGCATTCCTATCTTTAATTTACTCAACACTGAACCCCCAACTGACTACATGATCCCTATTAGAAGCACTTGGCCCCTTTTCCAGGCTCCACACCATTTAAAAATTCCATTTGGGGTTTTTAAAAGAAGTTCAATTTCAACAAGGAGCTTGACCAGCTGATGAAAAAAAATATTCCAAATACCAGGTCCAATCTTGGACTTCAAATGCCATTGATACAATTTGAAGCAACTTCTCTCTCTCTCTCTCTCTCTCTCTCTCTATATATATATATATATATATATATATATATATATATATATATATATATATATATATATATATATATATATATATATATATATATATATATATATAATGAAGATCTGCCATTATCAACTCTATGGTCTTATTCCAGGACCCTCATTAGACCATGGCAGTGTAAATTCACCTTGAGCATCAAACTTTTGACTTTCTTCTACTTAAAGGTTTTAGACCTAACCTAGTTAGTTGATGAAAACAAAGTAATAAACTCTTTTGGGATGAGATTACAACTATTTGTTGACTTCATTTTTATGCCAATAACTTAATTTTAGACCTTTTAGAAAATCTTAGACCCCTCTTTTAGAAAATCTTAGACCCCTTAAAGACATAATAATATACCATGGGGTACTAATAAGTAATGAGCCAAATTATATGGGAAAGTGCATGAAACTGCGGACACAAGCCCACATGTGGCTCGGCCACTACTTTCCATCAAAAGTGGACCAGTGATTGAACTCTTGACATCCTTCAACTTGAATGGCTCTTCGGCCACTAATGCCCGCGAAACCACGGCAACACTGAACACACCAAATACTAAAATCCCAAGGACTTGTTGTTACTCTTGGCGGTTGTGGTCCTTTTCCCTCCAAAGCCTAGAAAACAGTTTCAAATGCATACCATGCCAAACACAGATGGCACCATTGAATCTCGTGGTCCTTCCATTGTTGGTACAGAGAGAGTTGCAGATAGTTTTCCGTGGTGCAAGCAGACAGTACAGTAGTGTACACACACATGATGCAAATTGGAAACTAAACCCTCAATTGTAGAGATATGACCATGCAATGGTGCATGTACAGTAGGAAAAATGAGCTTCTAAATGTGTATGTGTGTGTGTGCGCGCGCGCTTTAGAGAGAGAAAGAGGGGAAAAGAAACTACTAACCCCACAAGGGAACAAAAAGGTCACCTTTGAATTGCTGTCCATAACCGACTTCTTCCAATGAGAAAAAAACAGAGGAAGAGAACAAATACAAGGGGTGGAAGACAAAAGGCCTGTGGTGGCGCGAAACAGTACTCTATGTGTTAGACATGTGACATGTAGTAAACAGCAATGGCGGAGCTAGAAACTTCAGTGACCGGAGAAATACATTTATATAAACTTATATATTAGTATAAGGGATTTCCGCAAGTTAGGAGGGGGCACATGCAATCCCAATTTATATGTGACTCTGCCAATGCATAAATGATGATGATGATAATGATGGTAGATTGGCAACTAAAATCTATTCACATTTTAAGATTTTATTTTTTTCCAGTTGGGTTATTGAATGAAATCTACATGGTTGATTTGATAAGCTCTGGCCCTTAATTTGCATTTTCCGACATAAAAGTGTGTTTATTTTTATCTCAAACCGTAGAATTTCATGTCCACGAACAATGTAGCTACAGTTTCTTTTTTAGGGAGTCGTTTGGTAATAGTAATATGTTGTTATTATTCAATTAAACTACTATAAAAAATGTGGCAGATTCATAGAACAGTGTGTTGTAGGATGCCATGAATATCTGCCTGAAATTTTGGTGTAGACGCATGGAAGAATAACAGTATGCTACTGTTGCCAAACAACCCATACAGACTCTGTTTGATTGGAATCGGATCATCTTATGAATTAGGCTCCATATGGGGAACAGCTTCAGGAATTCAGCTTTCTTAAACCGTGCAATTGTTTGGAAGATGATCCAAAACTTGGGAAAAGAATTCCCCATTTCCAGTTTCCCTGGATTCAGTTTCGATATACAGAAACAACACTAGGGAAGTCACCGGGAAGGTCGCCGGAAAGCGGGAGCCACAATCGGAAATGGCCGAAGACTGACTTGCTGAATACAAACATGTTAGACACCAACGGATAAAAATACGAAATCGATGCCATTATCTCCGGAACTTCCAAACAGAGCTGGTGTTAGGGTCGATCCCCCAACTCGGATGCTCCAATGCTGGTCCCCCAATATTGAGCCGTGCACGGTTTCAGCATCAGACAAGAAGGACACCGCAAGTAATTGGCAACTGACCGTGCTCATCAAAAGCCATTGTCTCCACAAATTCACCGCCCGAATTGGAAACTCGGAAACGTTTGCGCCTGTTGACTAAGAACAAAAGAAGCTTTTCCTCATGCCCTTAAGACATATAATCGGGACATTCATGTGAAGAAGCAGAACAAACTGCTGACAGTAAACCATTATCCCTTTCATAATGGATTGAAATGCTAACTCATTGAAATTATATATATATATATATATATATATATAGAGAGAGAGAGAGAGAGAGAGAGAGAGAAAGCAGGGTGATTTAGTGAGGGATTTGTTTGGGCTCCCATGTTTGACTGCTGGAGGGGACCGCAGTGAAGCAGAGGGGTTAGTTGGTGCAGGCATGCCATGACTGTGGAAAAGTACGAGACCATGGCAGCTCACACGCTTCTTCAAAAGGAGAGAGAAGGAGAGAGAGAGAGAGGAGAGAAGGAAGCATGCTCGTCAAAAAGAGAGGGAGAGAGAGAATCGAAGAAAGCAAGCGTGCTCGGGAAGGGGGAGAGAGAGAGAGAGAGAGAGAGAGAGAGACCAAGGCCTAAGCAACGGACACCTTCTTGGCTGACACGGTCGGCGCAGCAGGTGGCCTTATTGGGACTCTCTCTCACTCTTTCTCTCACTAACCCTCTGTAGGGCCATACTCTCTCTCTCTCCCCACCACCAATCCCCACTGTGCGTTTCTCTCTCCTCACAATAATTTCCTTATCATTTTCTTCACAAACTTGCTCTTTTCCCATACAATCGATCGCTGGAGGAAAGAAAAACCAACAGGCTTTTCTCTGGTTTCTCTCATACGGGCAGGCAGGCCAGCCATGATCGCACCTCTCCTCCTTCCTCTTCCCTTTGGACATAAACGGGCCTTCGTCTTCCCCGAAATGACACGCTTCTTGTCCCAAGGGCCGCAGTCAAAGCAGCGACACCGGCTACCCCCCAAAATCCAGATGACCAAAACGAAGATCCCTGTAGATTATGGTGACATCCTCCCATGCCACATGCTCCTCAAATTGACCGAATTGCCCCTGTGGAGGGCATGTGACCCCATGGTCCAAATACCCAAGTTGCCCTCATACCCACTTCAACTGCTACGTTGTTTCACCAGCAGCCTATCACTGTCCGGTGAGTAGTTAACCGTGTGCAATTTGGTAATTTCAACTTGGTGCAGATAAACTCACCTTCCCAAAGTCAGTTTACCAATAATGTGACAAGAGAAGCTAAGAAAAATAAATTGCCCAAAATCCTTTTGTACAATCAATTAAACGAGCAGATATGTCATATGTCCACCTTAATGTTCATAACAATACATAAACAATATTACCTGATAATAATAAACACCTTTGAATAATATTTATATAAACTTCAGGCCTCTTTCTCTCTCTCTCTCCCTCTCTCTCTCCAACTTCCTCACAGCTGCCTCCATAAAACCCACCTGGAAAATAGGTCTCAGGACATCCGTAATGTTCTTGGGAAAGCCAATCAGACTCCCCTCTTTTCTCCTCCTGCAGAGTGGAAACTAAACAGCAGCCCTCAGAGTTTCATACTTTGATAGCATCGGCATGAGGGACAAAACAAGCTATAATTTTTTTTTTTCCGTTTTCTTCTTTGCAAGTTCAGTCTTTAGTTTGGGGTTGGACCCAGCTTCACCAAAAATATCATCCAACCCACAAGCTCAGAGACACTTCAGGCCTGCCCTCATCCTGCAACTTCCTGAATTTTTCTTCTCTTAGACGGATAATTGTTCCCGCAGGAGATGAGCCCTGTGGCTGTGGCCCCTGCTTCTTGACTCTCTTCCACATTGGGAGACTCCCCAAATGACGATGGTGGTGGTGCCTTCTTGGAGCTCTCATAACTCAGGCAGGCAGCTGCCTCCAGCACACCAGCAGGGCTTCCTGGAACAGAGGACCCAGAACCACCATTCTTGACATTCCACCACTGCTTCATCAACAGCACCTCTTGAATCAATTCATAGCACTTCAATACTCTATCCTGTTTATTGTCAGACCAAGAAAACAGAAACAGATGGAACCCCATATAAGAATCGATTGGTAGTGTTCAGTATTGTCAAACATTAAGAAGAAACTGAACGGTAGCAACTGCGGCATTATTTTTCAATTCTTTATATATACCTTGTTAATCTCTGAGGAGCATGAGTCCACGGCTCCCATGAAATCCACCTTCTGCAGTTCGCTAGTCGCCGATATACTCGCTGCCAATGCGATTTCTGAAGGCAAGAATTCCAGAAACTCAATACCTGTTGTCACAAATAAAGAGGATGCGATATGTAAGCACAATTGTCATCGAAAACCAAAATTTGGAAGCAATGGACCACGATTCTGAGACGGAAGAGGGCAATGCAGACCTTTGGTTGCAGTGAGAATCAGCTCTACCGACTTAGAAACAAGAGAGAGAGCAGGTGGGTTTGCATGTGTAATCCTGTAGAGGAAGAAATCGATGAAGGACAGGGGAGTCACTGCATTCATTTTCCATTTCAGAGTGTTGAGTACGAGTAACTCCATTCTCTGGATGGTTCGAGGCTCAAAGACGAATTTAGATTCACCCACCTATCAAACCCAAAGCAAATAGATTAATCGTGGGTCATCCAACAAAACTGGCCAAATAATCGGATCCTCCGTATTAAAATTTAAGCGTTTTTTTCTTCTCCAAACCTGCAAATCCAATGGCAAAGGCACATCCGTTTCCTCCATTTTTGCAGCTACAGATAAGCAAGCAACAGATAGCAATTGAACCATCCATGACTTCCCTTCCTATCACAACAGGAAAAAGCCACAAAAGAACCCACTTCAGAAATAAATCAGGGCACTGAAAAAAGGGGGTTTGGGTTATCAGATTTCATACAGGCAATGCATACTCCGAAAGAAATCTGTCTAAATAATTCACTGACAGGCACGCAGTCAGTGGTGCAAAATGATAGTGAGCAACAACCTGCATAAACAACGAGATGAAGAAGAAGAAAGGAACCCGTCAACAACCAATAAAACCCATAAAAATCAAGGCACAAAATGAGGCAAATCAATGAATAAAATCAATGTAGGACACCTTGCAGATCCATTCAACCGAGTCATTTCTCGCAGAGACATTAAGACCTCCAGAGTGGAGCCTGGCCAGATAGTCCTCCCTGGGAGAGAACTGCCATTCTTTCTCCATTAGAAAAGCTATCAGACTCTCATCTGCCATCGTTACCACAGGGGCCATGCCCTCCGTGGGGATGCCCACTGGGGTCAGAACCTCCCCCTCCCCTTCATCCACAAAACTGTTACAGTCTTCTCCACACAGCAGACTCATTTCTTTATCTTCCCCTTTCTTCCCTTCCTTTCCCTGTGGGTTCTATTGGTAGGCGAGGATGGTCTCCTCCTCTCCTTTTTGAGGTTTGGAGAAGGTGGGTTTTCGCTATATTCCTTGTCCCACCATTGACATTTCTCGCTGCTTTAATGGCGGTCTCTCACTGCAGAGGAGAGGAGAGGAGAGGAGAGGAGAGGAATGCTGCCCCCTGGATGGAAAGGGGTATTTAGGGCAAGGGGAGGCGATGGGGGACTGGATTTTCTTAAGTTTTCTTATTCATTTCACAATTGTTATTAATAATATTATTATAGCGATTGTGCTTGAATTCTCCGCCCTTACAAAATCCACAAAAGACCAACATGTCCGCAAAACCAAATGACCATAATGCCCTTGATTCAGCTTCCTGTTCCTTCTCATTTTTGCTGTAAATTCTGCAACATATAATGGGTTTTTAGCAGAAAGGGGCACTCTGATTGGATCTTGACTGGGTGCAGTGGCTGATAGGGTTTTTAAGTCTCAATGTGGGCATAGGTTGTAGTGATGGTGCAAAACCCCAGTGACTGCTGGCCTAAGCATTAGGCAACAAAGGGATCAAATCAAGTGAGCCAATCTAGACATGCCCTACAAGCCCTAGGGTTACTGCAAACTTGACTAAAAATGAAAGCACTTTGCCCTTCCTTGAGTAAAGAGCATTACCCTAACGAGGTACCCATGTCTTGTCCTGGCAGGAAACACAGTTCCCATGTAATCTCCAAACACTCTTTTAGCACCCTCCAATCCTCACCACTTTGATATTTTCATAAACAAATTTCAAAACACATGGTACTTACAATATATCAATACCTAAAAACAGGGAGAAATTTGAAAAAAACCATCTCTGGCCAATTTTCAGGCGAGTTTTTCAGGCGAATGAGAGTGTTATTCCACCGCCCAGGTGAGAGTCGAAGCTTCTCATTGTGCTTCAACTTGCCGAGAACGGATTCGAATGGGAGACGCACCGTTCATCTTTTGCGAAATTCATCATTATAACATGATTTTCACAGCCATATCAGCTGTTTTAAAAGCGAACCTTTTGAATCTTCAGGAAACCCAAAAGAAGTTCAAGAAATGGTGCATGACATGTTTATGTTTAGACACCATTTTTTGCTAATTGCATTAAGACAGACTTTTTTATAATCAGCAAAGTCCAAAGTGACATTAAAGTGGGAAAAAACGTCACTTCTTTTGGTGAGTGGTGGATTCATGTGCAACACCTGTTGTGGAGGGAACAGCTAAAAATAGGTGTGGGAGAGATGGAGTTGCCCCCACCAAGGGTTAGGTGCGGAGTTAAAGTTTCATTCAACTGGGGTCAGAGGGCCTTTGAAATTTTACGGCGACTTTTAGAGTGTGAATGAGTTGAAGGGCGAAGGGGAAACGGCACATATGGTCATGTTCGTATTGTTTTTCTTAATTTTTAACATCCATTTGGCTGCCATTGATTCGTTTCATTGATGGTGACTAACACTATCTTACTCCTAGCATTTCCTATTACAAATAAATTTACTTGCCCTTTTGAATAGCGTTAAATACATTATATATATATATATATATATATATATATATATATATATATATCCATTATGTCAACGCAGCATAAAAAAGTTGGCTAGATGCTTTTAGCAAACAAAAAGCAAGTATTTAGAAAACAATAGTAAATAAAAAAGGTTTTTTCTTTTGTGTTTGAAATACCTTAGTTATACATTTTCTTTGTACATAATATCAAAAGCCTACACCATCAAATAGTTTACAAAATCTGGAGATCTCATTTGCTTAATATATGGGCACACACAAGTCAATCAACCAATTTGAGATCCTAAAAAGTGTACCATAGACGTATCTTAGCTGGTCGTACTGATAGGCCAATGAAGATTCGGTCGTCAGATCAATTCTCGTGGGTGTTATTTTCTTGGACTGCAAATAATGACATTACGACACTTTAGTTGATAGCCATACCACAAAGTCCAGCGAAGTCTAGAAACAATCCTAGATCCTCAGGGTATGGGAAAGGGGGAGAGCTTTGACCTTTCTTTGGGCGGCTTCAGATCACCAGAAGTCAATGGGTTTTACATGTAACCTTGTGAGCCTGAGCCTTATGTATCTCATGTCTTGCCAGCATATTATATTCACTACTCTATCATTTTAAAGCATCGACGATTGTAAAATGATGGATACATAATCATATACAATTTTTTTCTATAATCTATTACATGGGTGTGTCTTTAAAGTTCAAAACTTTACTAATTTATAAAGGAATGGTGTTTTCCAAATGCGTCAAGAATATGTTATGGGATTTTAAAATCAACCATTCGAATTCATTTGCCTTCTAAAATGAAGTTTGTATGTCCAAAAAATTTTAAGTTAATATATATGTTCTAAATATGCAAATTGCATTTGCATGATCATTTTTTAAAGAACCTTTTAAATTCATGACTGTGATGAACCCAACACTTTTGGGACTGACTGAACACACGAGAAATCTATCTAGTTCAAATAAATTACAAGATATGAAAATTGCGTTAATGAGCCAACAAAGTTTAAAGTGTCGAATGAACTCATCTTATACAATTTTTAACGTACTAATTTCATAGCTGTGCACATACTTGAGTAGATTTATATGGTTTAATTCTGTAAAAACAGTTCAAGCTAAGTTGGACACGTGTGTGTCTGGAGAGAACGAGAGAATTACCTTACATTAGAAGTACGCACAAATTAGAATACATGGTTCAAGAAATCATGTTTCAGTTGATAAATTTCTTAGAAAAGATTATGCTTTCACATTTATCAACTCGAGTGTCGTCACGTCATTTTTGTCTTATAATTAACCACATAACCACAACATGTCAGTTCAAATTAATCTTCGAGAGGAAAGCATGAATCCTTAAGGTCTAGGGCTGCATTTGGACCTAGTGTGCATCTTCATTTTTATGGCTAACTTCATCCATATGGTTTACGAGCATAACGCTTATGAGGATCAAATTGACAATATGATACCGTCACGAACTCCCACTCGATCAACTATGTATGTTTTACTAAAGAAACAATGTACTTAGTAGAATGAAAACCTGTGGATGCCAAAAATGATTAATTACAACAAAAAAATTGATTAAGTAGAATGCATTTGTATGATGTGTTTAACCATTAGTTTTCAAGAGAGATCTAGAGAGAGAGAGGGAGAGGTCTAGAGAGAGAAAGGGAGAGGTCTAGAGAGAGAGAGAGAGAGAGAGAGATCAAGCCAGTTGGATGGTTTGAATGACAAAACTCTGTAGATCGATGTAGAACGTAAACGGGAGCCAAAACATGCCAAGATTCAACTTTGTTCAGTAGCCTGCAGGCTTATCTGCAAAGCACATTGATAATGGATCAGAACAGACCATGATTCAGTTTTGTTCTATAGCCTTGACACTCTGTAACAGTGTTCCGTATGCCTGCTGAAGAACAGAAGAAGGACTCGACACCTTCAAGCTAAAGGAACCCCAGGCCAGGATTGAACACTGAGTTCGAAGAATTTTGAAGAACCTTTTCTTGGTAGGCAGACCTGTCACAACGCGACATCCGTGAATCTTTAAATTTTAAGATGCATGTTGAATCGAAAACAAGCTCGAAACGTGAAACTTTTAGATGCAGTTGATTTGAAGTCTGCCAAGAGAGTAAAATCCCAAAATTCTTCTGATCCAGTTTTTACTTTTTCTAGATATAGTAATGTAAAGCTATCTGGTTTAAAGCTAGGGTGTGCCATTGCAGACCGCTGAACGGGTTTGCCCCATTGGTCTGCCATTTATGTCTGGTTGGAACTTCTACTGGTTTTATTTGGTAGTCATAAGTTGAAGCAGGTTAAATGATCTACTTACTGTTTCCCTTCACATTCTTAATTTCCAAAGCATAATAATAGCTTCTTCTCCCTCCTACTGTTAATTTTGCTCAGTTGCCTCACATTCAATTTTAGAGAGAGAGAGAGAGAGAGAGTAAGACCCAGCCATATTAGCCCAACCTGTCATGCTACCCATCACTTGGATATATATATATATATATATATATATATATATATATATATATATATATATATATATATAGAGAGAGAGAGAGAGAGAGAGAGAGAGAGAGAGAGAGAGAGAGATTCATATCAGATAGATTGCTTAACTAGAAAAACTGGAACCAGCTCTCTTAACTCATAATTTCTTGGGGCCATCATTAACCCTAAGGGCTAACAAAGACGGATCTGGTCGGGCTCAAATAGGACCCATATCACCTGATAATGCATCAAGAGAATAGAAATCAGAAGAAAAGAAAGATAGAATACCCAAATATTTATGTGGTTCAAAGACAGCATTCTCTTAAGTTCACGGCCACCACACATGGCAGTTTTCATTATCACAGAAAATTACAAAGTATAAGGCAAAATTGTGCCCTTATAAACATGAGGTTATAGAGCACAAGCCAAAACAGCAGAGTTAGAAACTTATCCTACCGTACTTTATATAATATTGCAAAAACCAGTTCACTGGTTTAAACTTTTATAATAAAAACAAATTTTCACAAGTTACACAAGTTAAACTAGTTACATGAGTTAACACTTACACAAGTTAATCAAGTTAACGCTTACATGAGTAAAACGAGCTAATGCTTACATGAGTTAACGTTAAACCAGTTAATGCCAAAATGAGTTAAATGGGTTAAACGAGTTGAGTTCGAGCTCGATTTTGTGTAGTCAAGTCGAGTTCGAACTTGCTATAAGGAGCTCGAATCGAGTTTAAGCCAAACTCGAACTCGAACTTTAAGGAGATCGACTCGAGTTCAAACCGAACTCGAGCTCAGATTTTTTGAGCCGAGTCGAGCTCGAGCTGGCCAAGCTCGGGCTAGACTCGGCTCATATGCAGCCCTGACCGCTAGTGCTAAGGGCGTATTTGATGCCTGCAATAAGTGCGTCGGGGGACACCCTATCTCCAATATGAGATAAGTCCGTGGTGTAGTAACGTGATAGAACAGTTCTATGCCTAAACTTGGGACTTTACGCACGAGTTTGTCTTAAGACACAGAGTGTCAATTTTAGTTCATGGAATCATGAAGCATATTGCATAAAGTATACCTTTAGAAATGAAATGCCCCAAACTGTACTTTTGAATCACTCACCCCCAATCAAACGCGCTCTACAGGTGTAAACGGTTAGACTTGCACCAGCGAAATGGATATAGACAACAAAATTGTAATTTGGATTTCGTACAGCCAAAAAAGACAAGATCCATGTACCAATTATCTAAACTTGTTTGTATGCATTGAAAATCACGCCAAGGCATATATATATATATATATATATATATATATATATATATATATATATATATATATATATATATATATATATATATATATATATATATATATATATATATATATATATATGTGTGTGTGTGTGTGTGTGTGTGTGTGTGTGTGAAGGTAATGAATAGTGTCTTCATATGCAAAAGGAACATGGCATGCGAAACTAAGCATTATTTCATGGTTCATGATCGTACATTAGCATAACCCTTTACGTAGTAGTTACTTAACATGTTTAAATGTCTTATATGAAAAAAAAATGATAATGTAATGAAGGTTCTTTAGTTGACTTCCCCAAAGCCCTCATTCTTGTTTTGCTAGTAAATTAGTAGTGTCCATGAATCTGACAAAACTTGCGATATAAATCTGAATCCAGATGCAAGTGGGCTTGGTAACAAAATGTGATCACATCCCCACTGGCAACCAAAATTCAAATTGAACACGGCATTTTCATACTAAGTCTGACATGTATGAATCCAAACTCTCTCTCTCTCTCTCTCTATATATATATATATATATATATATATATATATATATATATATATATATATATATATATATATATATATATATATATATATATATAGACACAATTCTTAGATTAACCTTCATCCATCCGGCCTCTCGGCATGTTGTGAGAGGCCGGGTGGATGAAAGAGTCCAAAAATCATATATGTGTGTATGATAAGTTCATCAAGAATCATCTTAACAATTGATTTAATTAAGATTGACAGTTAAGTGAAAATGAAGATATTAGCATTTTGATCAAAATCAAAATTCAGAACTTGGCCTTCTTATGATGATGATGATGAGAAGCATCGCTGCATGCTACTGGGGTCCCTATTCGATGTCTGCAACAAAACAATGGCGATATCTCATCACACAAAAAGGTTCCTTCTTCGTGATCTTACTGAACCATCATGAAAAGGACACCGGTAACAATCCTTTTGCGTCTCAAGCAAGGAAAATATCAAAATGGCCTGCGAGATCTTTTTAAACTCACTCTCTCTCTAATCTTGCAAAGGAGAAAGGCGAAGAAGGTTAAGGTGCTTGGAAGGTTCGCTAAAATTTAATTAAGTGGTGCTATTTAATCTAGTGGGCCCCAAGTTACTTCATTTCAAAGTTTCTCTAAGAAAACACCGTTTGCCTATGCGAATAATATATAAAAGAGGGAAAGAGAGAGACTTCATTCTTTCTCCATCTAAATCTGTATGTTATGCTTCTAAATATACATAAGAATTTGATGATTATCACTTAACACTTTCTATTTTTTTAAACATAATGAAGAATGCATGGATTACTCTTCATTTCAAGGCTGGGAGATGAAAACAAGGCATGGGCAGCTCAGCTCGAGTGTACTACAAATTCAAATGTCTGCATCTTTTTTTCATCTACCATTCTTAAGCTCACATCTATCAGATTTTATGCAGTAGACAATAGACAGTAGCCCATACATTATTTCAATCCATATACATTCAACATATACTATACCAATCTTAAGAAATATAACATGTACTTCATTCTTTTTCAAAATCTTGGGGGGCCATGGCTCCTGCTGTCAGCTGCCCCCTGCAGCAGGTGGGCTCGGTACGCGTTCTCTGTATATCTTAATTCGTACCGACTACGCCGACAGATCTAGATAGAATCCAGGGACTGTAGAAATAAGAACACTATGGGGATCTAAGTCCATTGGGGAGTTCATCATGGAACGTGAAGCTGAGCAGATCAAGATGAAAGCACCTGAGCCAAGTGGGGCAACAGGCAGACTACCATGTCATGTGCCTCCAAGACATGACAACCTTTTAATTTCGTTTCTTCTTCACTGTCCGCTTCTCTGCGTCCTCCATTCTTGTTCGGACGCTGCCCAGTTGCTTATGTCACCCTCTCAGATGCTTCTGTTCACATATATTCTTGCTTCATCTGTGTTCATTATTGAAACATATAAGTTCAGAAGATGCATGGCCCCGTGACATCCATCTACTGTACCAATTGCTTGGAGACGAGTAAAGCCCAAGAGTCGCTGTGATACTTGAGAAGTACGCAAAAGCATGTTGCAGAAGCTTTCAAAATAGAGAGAATTATTTGATGGGGTTTGGGCATATGGTCTTCTGCATTATAGAACCGTGCATGGTGTAAATAATGAGGGAGGAAAGCTTCGGTACTTTAACTTTGAACTTGACTGTGAACTTCCAAAAGTGAATTCTCGATGGCTTTTGCACTTAAAATTTACTTGTTTTTTTACGGTGGGCTTCCAAAAGTGAATTACCGATGGCTTTTGCGCTTAAAATTTACTTGTTTTATAAACCCAAGGTGATGAAAGAACAGTGAAAGTGAAAGGGTGGTTAAAACAAGAAGGAATCTCCTGCAGGACAATTTCCTCCATAGGCCAAAAGTAGTAATCAAGCACCAACTTCAATTTGAGAATAATTAACAAATTGCTTAGTAATTGATACGTCCCAGACCACTAGGTCAGGAACAAAACCAGACCGCTTAAATGCAACGATTAAGTTTTTTTTTTTTTTGCAATCTAATCTAACAAATATGATATCAAGAATAAGTTTATGGTAAACATATATTAAGTTAAACGTTATCTAAGAGGTATATATCGTGATTGAATGATAAATTGGATGAAACAAATTGATAGTTGAGAGAAATATGTGTTGAGAGAAAAATGTGTGAGCTAATATTAAATAACCAAAATGTCTATTGTTTTTTTTTTTGTTAACTATCATTAATAATGAATATGAGGGTCATAATCAAATGGTTGGATACTCGGAAAAGCTAGAGTCACTATATATATATATATACCAACATTCAATATGTGCAACTAATATTATGAGGGTTGAACATTTGTTGTCTTTGGTTTTTCGAGTCATGAATTCCGAACTGATACACTTGAAAGCTTTAATTTAACTCTTACTGTACATTTTTTTACATTAAAAGATTATCTAAATGGTTAGATCCAGAATGTAAAACCTACTATGTTAGACAGCCAAGGAGATGCCCATTTTTGGACGGTGAAATTTAAGCTAATTTACATTACTTTTCTGAAGCACTTGGAATATGTGGAGATAATATAGATGTAACTAAGTGTACTTATATATATATATATATATATATATATATATATATATATATATATATATATATATAGGCTAAGTATCCTAGAAGGTTTCGCGCAGCTGGTTGGGTTAAGTGGCTAGTAGAAGGCCAGTCTTTGGTTCGATTCTAGAGGACGTCAAGTCCTCAACTAACCAGTAATGTCATTGGAGTCTATGCCGCCTGGCTTAGAGACAAGATCTGGATCTTCTGTTCAATTGTTGGCGGATCAAATTTTAAAGGATTTGGTTTGGAAATGGGCTGCAGACTGCAGTGTTCATAAGTAATCATAACTACTACTTTATTGTGGGTTGTTTACCTAAATAACTATTGGATCTGGGTCGGCCATAAAGTGAATTCAAGTCCGGCGAAGTTTATAAGAACTGCTTGATTCTTTTTTTTTCTTCTTCTTGCTTTCACCCCCCATTTTATCAACTTTATAAATAATTTCAATTTACATAAATTTATGGAACAGAGAGAGAGAGAGAGAGAGAGAGAGAGAGAGAGAGAGAGAGAGAGAGAGATTCTTTTATACCCGCTTTAGATCTGCAAGCATGGATTCATAGAAGAACACGTTGGGTTCGAGCTGCAAATTGGTTCAATCTTTTTTTTAGGTAAAAGTACATGAAGTTTTTAAATTTTTAATAAATGAAAATGGTTTCCTGGTCTTGAGATTAACAAAAATCTGTTCAGAAAATTTAAAACCAATAAAAAAATGAAAATTAATTTAAAACAGTTTCTGCATCATGTTGCTAGTTGCATTTGGCATGGGGATGTCGCTGGAAGGGATGCGAATCGGGCATATCTTTTGGCAGATCTGATGTAGCAGATATTCACATATTTGATTTGAATAGCAACAATAAAAGTTTATATCATATCCAAATCCAATTCTCAAATTCACAGTCTAAATCATATTCAAACTGACTTTTGAATTCACATTTAAATCCAAATTTTACTCTTAAATGTAGATCAGAACCCAAATTGCAGTATGTTATGTTCATTAAAAATTAACTTTTCAAAATGTATGGATATTAGGTTTATAGAAGACATTTATTTAAAACTCAATCAGAGTTCAAATCCAAATCCAATCACGCATATATTTAAGAACTGAATGTTATTAGATTTCATTTCTTAAATCTGAATCCAATCTTATTTCTTTATGAGAAGTTGATTTTTCTTCATATCCGATTTTCAGAAGGACCAAAAAGTTTACGTGAACTGCAGTTTTTTTGAAAAGCATTAAACATTTTGATTTCTGAAATACAATGGCAAAAAAAATTGGGCGACTACGATGAACTGATTTGTACATCAAAGAAAAAGGCGTCAACCATTCTCATTTTAAGACTTCTTTTAAGGTCATAATCAGGTGTAGGGGTGAACACGAGCCGAGTCAACCTCGAGCTCGACTCAACTAATGAAACCTCGAGGTCAACTCGGCTTAAGCTCGAGAATAGCTCGACCTGAAGCAACTTGAGTTTGACTGGACAGTTACTCGTTGAGCTCGAGCTAGACTCGATTAAGGCTCGACAAGCTTGTTTGAATACAATTGATATTCATCGTTACGTGTTTAGCTCGAGCTCGATTCGATTAAGGCTCGAGCTCGACTCGGCAGTTACGTGTTGAGCTCGAACTCAACTCGATTATTTGAACGAGCCGACTCATGAACTTGAACATGACTCGTTAAGCAAATGACTCCGTTCGAACTCGTTTACGAGCTGAGCTTTAACGAGTCAACTCGAGCTCATTGTTCACCCCTATGCAGGTTCGGGCGCCACATAGGTGAAACCCACAAACAAAACTTGTTTTTATATTAGCAATTTAGGCTAATTTTTCTTATTTACATGATTGATGCCCCTTAAAAATTTAAAATTTATTACCATATCCCTTATTTTTTGCTTTGTCCCCTCCCCCATAAGTTGCCCATCAAGAAAGGAGAAAAGAAAGAGCTTCGGCTCTCGTTCAAGCAATGCGATAACCCTCTTCCAAGAGGTTGGCATTGGAAAGAACATTTAAAAGGCAAACGACTATTCTACAATAGATTTAACATCAGGCTGACCATTCTAAAAAAAATATTCTTCTCTATTTTCCATTCAACTCATTCTAGTAAATCATCTCATGAGAGGTCAAAGTTGGTGTTCTCAGTCAAAGTTGGGTGAGGAAGGTGGAGCTTGACTATATAAAAGCAATGGGACTTGGGATTTATAGGATAAGACAATTTGTTCGCTTGTTTTATTTTGAACATATGAAGCTAATGTGAATGAATAACAAAGTGAAATGAAACAGATAAAAGATCAGATAGATGAGGTTCAGTATGAGATCTATGGTTTGCTTTCCTTTTGTCTCCAAGTTTCGGGGTTGCATCAATATAGAGTTACTCATAAGCTCAACCAGCTACACTATGTGTTTGGAGACATAATCTGTACATGATTTTTTATGAGCCAGTATGGTTAATGATTAAAATACCTTTAGTTCGCACTCAAAAAGAAAAATTTTTGTGAAGACAAAATTGAAAATGAAAAAAATTAAAAAAAAAAAACTATGGAGATTTCACCATGTCCTCAGGAAGGATGATTGAATATTAATTATAAGCATCTTATTTTCCTACTTACCCTTTACTATTTTTCTTTGCTATATCTCAAGCTATCCTTTGAAATTTTAACAATAAATAGAAATTAAATGGGAAGATGAAGAAAAGGGGTTTTCATAATCTAAATAAATACAAGTTGAAAAAAGAAACGGTGGAAGCAAGATGATTTGAAAATGTCATTTTTGAGAAAAATCTTTCCCGATAAAAAATGTCTTACATGAAAGATAAAATATCAAATTGGTAGCTTTGTTTTTATTCTTTTTTAACTAGAAATATGTTACAGGTCACATACCTCATTTTTGTGAATGAACTAAGCGTCCACCTAACATCATCTTACCAGTCAAAAAATACCTTTTTTTTTCAATCAAGCGAGGAATTATAAATGTTCTTGTTAAAAAAGACAAGGGCAGTCATTCGTGAGAGAGAGAAAAAGACCACTGATTCAAAATAACAAAGATTAATTTATTATATGAGAATTATTTACAATCATAAAAACTACATTCACAAAGTTTTTCTTATAATTATTGATGGTGGAATTAGGGATGCCAATATATTGGATTCAAATAAATGTTTGTTTTATCATATCCATTTTTCAAATATCTATACATTCAGATTTGAATTCATATTTGAATTTGGATGAAGAAAAATCTATACTATATCCAAATATGAATTCTGAATTCATAATCTAAATTATATCCAAATTTGATTTAGACTAACAACTGAATTTGAACCTGAATACGACTTTTAAACTGAATTCAAACCATATTGCAGATATTGAGTATAGAATATTTATTTAAAGTTATCTACCAAAGTCTGAACCCGAATCCAGTCAAAATATAATTCAATTTGATCTGCATATGATTGATGTCATTTCTTATGCCCGACTCTCATCCAAATTCTTCATTAGATATCTTTTTTTTATTTAAAAATAAAAATTTAAGAATCATAATTGTTTCCCAAACTGAAATGGAATCAATAATCTAGTTTTGTTTACTAATTCTGAAAACAATGTTTGTTTAATAATTTCAATTTCTGAAAAATTAAGCATTTTTGAATGTATCAGACGCCCCCTAATATTGGCATAAATGATACGCTGGGATGGCTCATGTTATTAGGCATTCCAAGGATCCAAATAGAAACCAGAAACCAAGAAAATTACATTTCATAAATCAACTTAGTTAAAAAGAAAAGAAAATCTCTAAACTTGACGTAGTTGCCTTAAACAAATATGTCATGAATGAAATTGGGTTCTTTCGCTCTCTTTCTCTCCACCCTTTTTATTATGTTTTATTGTGCTGTTAACTTTTATATTTCGCTCTTTTATTTTGTTTTAGCGGTTTATTCTTGTAGTTAAGGACTTCTTGTTACCAAATTTTATTATATATTTTCATTTTATGGGCTCTTTCACTTTTTATTTTGAACTTTAACTTAATCTAAATGCTCTCCCTCTTGAACTTTAATTGAACCTAAATGCTTTTCTTTTTTGTTTCCTGAATCCGAGCAATAAGATCGGGTTTTAATTTTGACACATTTGGATCAGATCCGGAAGGCGTTGACTCTGCAAGGCTGCCGGTGCTCATCCCTGTTCTTGCCTCCTGCTTGTGACTCGGAGCCTTCCTACATTGCCCTGATCTAATTTTATCTGATCCGAACCGACCCGTTTGTCTGGAGGACGGTTGGCTGTGGTGGTAGAGGAATATATAAGGGAGAGGAGGCAGTAGGATCCCCACGCTTTCCCTATTTCTTGTCACCGGTCACCCTCTCTCTCTCTTCACCGCCACCATCGTCGTCGATCACAGCCACGTAGAAGCAGCAGCGCAGCAGACAGAGGGACAAAGAGAGGGAGGGAGGAGGATGGCGGAGCCGTACTGCCGGGACTGCAAGAAGCATACGGAGGTGGTGTTCGACCATTCGGCGGGAGATACGGTGTGCTCGGAATGTGGCCTCGTGCTGGAGGCGCACTGCATCGACGAGACGTCGGAGTGGCGAACCTTCGCAAACGAGTCCGGCGACAACGACCCCGTCCGTGTCGGCGGCCCGACCAACCCTCTCCTCACGGACGGCGGCCTATCCACCGTCATCTCCAAGCCCAACGGCGTCCAGTCCGATTTCTTGTCCTCCTCCCTCGGCCGGTGGCAGAACCGCGGCTCCAATCCCGACAGATCCCTCATCGTCGCCTTCCGCACCATCGCCACCATGTCCGACAGGTTCCCCGCCCCTTCCTGTTTTCCTCCGTCGTTTGCTCTTTTTCTGAATTTCTTGATTCCTTTTTCTCTCTTCTTTGTTTGAATTCCTCTTTGAGTTCTGCTTCTGGTGTTGCTTTTCATTTTGTACTTGGTGAATCGATTTGGTAGAGATGCATATGCTTCTTCTTGCAGTTGGCAATTTTGTGGTTCTCGGTGTTGGAATTGTTGATGAACATGAAATCAAGGGATTGGATCAAAGATTTGAGTAAAAAGTGGAGGTGTTTAGTACGTTCTACATTGAATTTGTCCCTGTTTAGCACATAAGGAAACAGCAATCCTTGAGACTGAAGATTTCCTAATTCTGTGAATCTTCATTTTCTGTTCTTGGACATTTCTTCTTTTTTGGCTTCGCATATGTGACTCTTCCTTTTCTAGTAGGGGTAGATATGGGCTAGCTGTTCTCTTTATTATTGACACGTACTGCAGGCTTCTTCTCTCATCCGAATATCCTTTTCTTTTTTCATTAGCCCCATTATTTCGAGGGTTTCTTTCTTCATGGTTATTTGCTTGGTTGGAGAGAAGTTATCTGGATTTGGTTTTCACGTGAGGCAAATTGGGAGAACCAAATGGAACCACGTAATTGAAAGGGTTTGATAGATCGATGATAACGAGAATTATCTTCTTTAGGCTGTGAATAGAAGAGTTAGACACCAAATAGTTGAATATCTAGGTTCATTTTATGGAAGCAAGAAACCAGCACGCTGTCGAAGTAGGAAAAAACCTGTTAAGTTGTGTTGACATACACATGAGATGTATAAGTTGAAGAGAAAATACCTAAGGGCATTATTCTACCTTTGAATCAATAAGGCTCTTTCCGCTACCTTAGAATCAATAAGGCTCTTTCTGCTACCTTATCGAGGAAATGGGTGTCATCCGAATTATTCCTCAAATATCCCACTTCCTGTCCTTAGGCAAAAGTCAAGTTTGACACTGACCATTTAATTGGCACCCTATTTCTACTGTCACTCATTGTCCATCGATAACCATTTAGGTTCAATGCCAAATTGTGTTTTAGACCTTGTTCCAATATGAATTCCTCTATTTGGTATCGTGTTTTAGAGAGGGACATAATACATTCTGGCAGGCATCTGCCACCCTGACCTGCAAACGATCGGTAGACTTCCTGGGTCCAATATATGGGCTGACCACTTTGGAGCAAGGCAGTGTTCATCCCAGATCCAATTCTTGTGATCGCCTTTTCCGTGTGAATATTCTTCTTGAAATATTTTCTGTCCTAGGTAAATGCCAAGCTTGCTTAGCTCTTCCATTGGCCTTTGGTAAATCTATTCATGTTAACCATGTTGTTTGGTTCATCATCTACTCTTATGACATTGACATGTTATGGCTGTTGCTTGGGCGTTTTCCTTTGCTAAAACAATGGTGGCACAAGTCTATTGTGAAAAATGACTAGACATTGAGTTAAGCATGCTATTTTGTGTCTTTACTGTTCATTATGTTATACGGGGGTGCTTTTGTGTTTTAATAATTGTCTAACATGTAAAGCAGTTTTCTTCATTTTATTCTGTAGTTTCTCTAAAATGATGTAATTCCTAATGAAAGTTTATTTTGGCACTTCAGGCTTGGTCTTGTTGCAACCATCAAGGTATTTACTACTTTCCCTCTGCGGTGTGGTGCACTCTTCAAATTTATGATCTTCTTCATTGAGAGAAAATGTGCCTGTAGCATGACATATTCTCTTTTGCTATGGTCAAATTGCAGTAAATTATGCTCGAATTATGAAACCATCTGTTGACTTTGTTATAATTTTCCTGTTGGTATATATTTATATGTATGTATATGATTATATGCATGAGGTCTTTTCTTTGTTTCGATGTTCTATTAAATATTGTAAGAATGAATCGCAGTCCGCTGTTTATACTCATTTGATAAAGGATGTTTGTCAAGAATGACAAGGGCAAACTTCCAGGTAATGCTGTCAAGGTTCTGCTTGGGAATTGCAGTTAAACTGAAGATAGGAATGAGATAGGGTAGAGATGAGAGTGGAGAGATGGGGGTGGATTATCAACAACATCTTTCTCAAGAAGTGGTTGAAAATGAACAATATCTACTCCACTTACTTTCTTAACTCCCATACTCTTTCTCAGAAACAGCTAAGCATTAAATTGTGGTCAATAAAAAGCATTAAACAATAACTAAGATTTCATTACATTCTCACATTTTTTCATTTATAGTTCCAAGGCACGCTTAAATCATCTTGTGGACACTGGAACTTTAGTTGGTAGTATGGCCTGGTTCACTGATCAAAGATTACCGTGTATATACTCATATGGTTTTGAATTTTTTTGAAGGATCGAGCCAATGAGATCTACAAAAAGGTGGAAGATTCAAAATCTATTAGAGGAAGGAACCAGGATGCTATTTTAGCTGCTTGCCTATATATTGCCTGCCGGCAAGAAGATAAGCCAAGGACTGTAAAAGGTAGGGACATAGTTAATGGATTTCATCCAACAAATATTTTTGGCTTAACAGTTTCTTCAGAGGGAGAGAGACAAGAGTTTTACAAAATCTCATTCCATAAAATCTTGTGATTATCAATTTGCAGAAATATGTTCTGTCGCTAATGGTGCTTCGAAGAAAGAAATTGGCCGTGCTAAGGAGTTCATTGTGAAACTTCTCGAGGAGGAGTTAGGAAAATCTATGGAGATGGGAACAATACATGCAGGGGATTTTCTGGTAAGTCTTCTTGTTGCAGGCGTACATGCTTTCATCTGAAAAATAGAAAAGTTTCCATGTCACTTTTGTAACCCTGGGAACACTCTTCTAATTTGAAAAAATTTTTGTAATCATAGAGGCGGTTCTGCTCTCATCTTGGCATGAACAATCAGGCAGTCAAAGCTGCTACTGAAGCTGTTGCACGATCTGAGGAGCTTGATATCAGGTAATCTAATACCGGATGCTCTCACTTGATGCACTCCTATGAGGCTGAATTTATGTGTGGAACATTGGTATTTTGATTTATCAGCTTACAATACACGTTCGATAATTATTATCAGCTTACAAGACACTTCCGATGATTGTCTTGGTTTTAGAATTCATATTCATATGCATCGTCAGTTGTAGAAAGAATGTATAAGACATTCTTACCCATGAATTTGTTGGGAAGTCACAACAAGCCTTCTTTTTCTTGTTTTTTTTTTTTTTATCAGGAGAACTGTTGTCAGTGATGACAAATTATGTTATATTATAACACAGGAAAAATCAGGCCACTATGCCTGCTTGAGGCACATCCTTGGGCTATTGATTGGTTTGAGAATGTCTGAAATTTTCTTATAGGTATATTTACCAATCAGATGTGACTGGATGGATAAATCAATTGAAGGGTCAATATACCTTGTCTATGTTCTTGTTGTGCTCTGGTGGGGTTGCTGCTAGGTCTCTATTTTAAAGTTCTGGATATTATTAACCCTGTGGAGTTCTTTTCTTACTGTTGTCTATTCTGCCATTACCTTACAACATTTGATATTCTGAACTGTATCCTTTTGCAGGAGGAGTCCCATATCAATTGCAGCAGCTGTCATTTACATGATATCACAGCTATCAGATGACAAGAAACCTCTGAGAGGTTTTAGCAGCTTGAAATTTTGTACTTTTGCCCTTTTTCTTTCCATTCAAGTTAATCTTATTGTCTGCATTCATTGAATTTAGATATATCACTAGCTACTGGGGTTGCAGAAGGCACAATTAGGAACTCGTACAAAGACCTCTACCCTCATGCTGCTAAGTTGATACCTGATTGGTTTGCAAAAGATGAAGATCTCAAGAATCTATGCAGTCCCTGATAGATTTATTGCAATCATGAAGGTACTAATTTCGGGTAATTGCCATGGTTGCTTAATAGAGCAATGAAATTAATGACCCCTTTTGTTGTCTATTTTTTGACATTTTTTTCCTGTGGACAACATTGACATGCTGTTGGATTGGGAAGATGGTACTCTGGCAAGTTTCCAGTTCTTCCCATGAGAGCAAAATATAGTTGAGAATATGAATATTGTGAAGACATTGTTCTTTTCATAGTGACATAGAATGATGTCTTGCAAATGAATTGCATTCCTTCCTTACATTCAGTCTTTGCTACGAAAATTCTGCTTGCAGATGGTAAATGGTTCTTTGTTCTTCAAGAGATCGATCCTTGATTTCCTTATCGAATTGTTAGCTAAGCTATATCTCCTTTTGTTAGCTTATGGTATGTTTGGTGGTTGTGGAGATACATTCAGATGTGGATATACCTGCTAGACACAATATTCTTTGAGGTAGATGTTGAAAGAGGGAGCAGGTGTGGCGTTTGAGTCAAATCGAGAATCAATCTTATCTAGAAACTGGTTGCTGCATTGGTTCAAGTTTCACTAGTGTAGCTGGACCATGTGTCAGGGCCTCTATAGGAATAAGTTATTGCTTCTCTTCTCTTTAGCTACGGAATCTTGTACCCACTGTCTGAGGTCATTCCTGGACTCAGAATTGGTTTTTTTGCTGAGCAAGGTTTATGCTATATGATAGCTACATAAACCACATGTGACCTAACTTAGCCTTCCACCATGGATTTGTGGGGGCTTTCCCTTTTTATTGGTCAAGTACTTTTGACATCCTTATGTGGCCCTTGCTTTTTTCTTTTTTTTTTATATGGTGTGTAAGCGAGACATGGTGTTTGTGGAAATATTATCTGTGAATCTGTGTCAGACACAATGTTCGATGAGGGTGGTGCAGAAAGGATGAGTAGGATTGGTGGTTAAATCCAGAGTCAACCTCATCTAGAAACTGGTGCTTGGCTTCTCTAGGCATAACTCATAAGTTGTTGCATCTCACTCTCGAGCTACAGATACTTGTGCCCTTTTTTTGGAGGTCATTCACTGGTTTTGGAATTGGCTTATGCTGGGGAAGGTATGTTAGTGGGTATCATGCAATATCTATGTAGACCTGGACCTACACCTTTGAAGGTTTCTAGGTCCGTGACAGTCACCTTTTAATGCTTCCGTTATCATTGACGCAAAATGGAGTTTCCGAGATTGCTTATTGCGTTAAATATGTTATACCTTAAATGGAAAACCAGCTCCCAATTTTTTTTCTATTTGAGTCTTATAATTGACGAAATTTATCGTGAACATGAAAAAAATGGTGTTCTATTAGTGTTTTTTTCGTTTTGTCATTTAAAAAAAAATGAAACTTTTTTAAGGTCTTAAATGGCTGACTTGTTTATCATGGTTTTCGCCTTTTTTTTGAAAAAAATAAGTTTTTTAATACATATATAATTCGTCATCCAATCGACACCTGCTTTAAAGCTTGATGACTTGCATTCTATAGATCAGACTCGTGGATTAGATTGTTCATATTGTATCATGTCTGTCCCAGACACAGCTAGCTGGTAGGCTAAAACCGAGGCGTGTCAATTGCGAATTGCTCCAAGTCTGCATTAATATAGAAGGCTGCAACGAGATGGGCCTAAATTGAACCAGCACAGGCGAATCTGAATAAACTTTTGGATAGAACATGATGGTTATGTAAAGGGTCATTTTACTGTTTTATAAACCTGTCTCAAATTTTGAGTAGATTCAGATAATACTGTTATATATAAATATAATGTTCTTCAATCTGCCCCAATTCTTTGGTATGTTCATGAAACTAACAGCTTATTATTACTGTTGCCATACAAGGCCTAATGGTTACGTAATTTAGATCCAACACAAGGAGCCTGTGGCCCAATACAAACTGCTTGCAGCCTTGACCAACAAACTTAGATGATCTCCTACTTGTAAAGGATACCCACTTATGGACTGCAAGAAAATTGCCCAGGATTTAAGTAGGCCTATATGAAGGAGGGTACGTGCTTGATCTGGTAGAGGTGATCAAATCCGAACAGTGTGTAAACACATACACACAAGCAACAACCATGCACTGATCCGTCAAAGGGTAGAAGAGTCAGTTTATTTTCTCATACCTCCATTATTATCTCAAATGCTATGCTATGAGATGCATTATTTAGTTTTGCTTCTTTCATTATCTGATACTTCTTTCGTAATCTCAAATGTTAAAGAGCGTTCTATTAGTTTGTTAAGATGCTATAAGACGTTACGGGACACGTTATTTAGTCATGCCTATTTCGTCATCTCAAACACTATATAATGCATGTTAAGAATGTATATTGTGCCCGTATAATATTATGATATTAAAGTAAATATACACATCGTGTTAGGAAAATCAATATTGAAAGTTCATAGGGTCTACCCGTTGGTATACACTCGTTGTGTACACAAGATGACACACCAAACTCACTTCCTAAAATTCGAATGGTCTAAACAATTTATCTTATTAGTTTGTAAGCACACATATGTTGCTGTCTGAAGATCACGAGCACACCTTTGTGCCCAAAAAATCATGCACCAAGTTTACAATGACTAAAATATCTTCATTAAAATAAAAAATACTTTTAAAATGCTATGAAAATTGCAAAAAAAAAGTTTAAAATGCCCATTACTTTATAAAAAAAAAGTTCACAAATGCCTCCGCCTACTTTTGTGCCTACGCAATCATATGCACGCAATTTAAGACATGGGAAGCTATCATATATATATATATATATATATATATATATATATATATATATATATATATATATATATATATATATATATATATATATATATATATAGGGCACCATATTGTGTTCCAAAAAGCAGCGTGTAACTATAGATAACATTTTTAGATCCAACGATTGAACGGTACTACACATACTTGTTTATGTTGTTCTCGAAATACATCTTACATAAACGGAGCCACAAATATGACATTTAGAAAAGAACACTATATTAACGTTAAAGAAGAATACAAATAAAAAAAAAAACATGTTGGGAAAAAAATGAAAATAAATTTGATGTGACGTCATTGTAGGATGCATTTTTGCGTCTTAATTTTATTCCTAACTCAAGCTGTTTACAAGAAGCCTTTTGCGATTGTTTATACTTTAACTGAATTATATAACATCATTTTTTATCACTGAAATATTATTCTTATCTAGAATTTTATGCCCTTTTATAAGGCGTTTTGTTTGCTTTGATTTAAAAAAAAAAAAAAATCATTCCTTAAAAAATTACACAATTTTTTTCAGGAAATGCCCCCTTAGCTAAGTATATAGGATATTGAGCGTTGGAGATGTGCCAATCAAGAATCATTGACCTGCTTTTCAGAAACTTCGTCGATCTCTGGCGTTTTCTTTTTGTACAAGGATGTGTCTTGGTGTAGTCATACAATGGTTTGAAGAATTAATCGATTCTTCTAGATTGCCGTATTGGAAGGGACGCCTCCGAGACAAGAATTCGAGCAATCAGCACCTGTATAGCATGAATTGCAATCACAGACAAGCAAGCCGTCCTCCAACAGCTCTCCATCGAGTAAGGTGCGGCCATGGCCGGAGCAGGAAACCTTAGAGACTGCTTCCCCCTCTGCTGCAGTCTTTCTGCTCCACATGATTTCCCTTGACGGAGTCAGTTCAACTCAAGCTCGACTCAACTCAGAAAACTCGGGCTCGACTTGACTCAGAAAACGTAAGCTTCAATATCTACTGTAGATGGCTGGGTGGAGCAGTATCAATGACACTACATCATCGCCGCTTCCTACCAAAAAAAAAATGCCTTGACAGCAAAAGTTTTGCCGATCAAAACCCCATTATAATGTTTCAACATCACATTGTTATGATTCTAAAATTATGTACATTGCTTACACCAAATTTGTGTCACCAATGTAAGTTTCTCATGGCTAAAAAATCCTGGAGACAACCCTTTTATCTTATAATGGCAAATGACATTGCCTCAAAACTTTTGGTGTTGCGAGAATGAAGCAAGAAAAGCTTGCGTAGCATCTGGCGTTGTTGATCTTTGGTAGTTACAGGAAATCAAACTTATAATATAATGGTGAAGAGGAAGAGGAAAAGGGAGCATTCGGTTTTTAGTGCAGAGGCCATTCAATCAATTGACTGCAAAACCCTTAATTTTTTGAAGCCTTAAAACTCATATTTTCTCATACAAAACCCTGAAACATTACAAGAATTCATGAAGAACTCATGCCTATGGAAACCAGCGAAAATCAGTTCAAATTTGATCAAATAACTAACCTAGAATCAACAGAAAATATATGTTTCTTTAATATATAAATAGGTTCTACTAATCATGAGTACTTGAAAATCAACTGTCCAGCTCTACATTCATATATCCACAACTAAAAACATGATTCTCTAGTAGTCCAAATATTCGTTTAGCTTCACAAAGGATGACATTTGAAAAGTATTCATGTTTTAACCAAAGGTAAATTTTATGTCCAATATTGCTAAATGTGATGAGGCGAAGCAAAGCTTTAAACCCATGAAGTCAGGAGAAGCACATTGATGCGTAGTGAACAAAAGCATCAGGATGGAAACTGTAAAGTATATAATATTGATAAAAACGATATCAAACTTAAAAGCTACTCTTAAAATGACAAGTATAAAAGATAAATATATGTAAAAAAAATAGTAATTTCAGCACACGTTAGTCGTTGTTCAAAGCCTGTGGCAAATCACTGGTTTCATGGCCTATTTAACGGTGCAATGTGTTGTAGCTTATTTATTTGTTTGTTTGTTACTATTTGTAATTATTATGATTACTTATGTTTCTAAAGTTTTCCTTTTCAATTTTGCATTTTGATGGTAATATATTATTTTTTAATTCAATTTACTTGAACCAAGCAACTGAGTGATTTGATTATGAAATTAATTTTAATTATATTGTTGTAAACCATGTGCTTTGGAAGTTTATGTGGAAGCTACATTCAAATAGACACCTTTGTACAACTTTTTTATATAAACAATAGCACAATCATTTTTGCAAACTGCTAGAACAAGCAATTAAACAACTTAAAATTGCTTCCAATCTCTTCTCCAAGCAAGCATTCAACATTATTACACACTTGGAGAACTAGTGGTCTAACTGCAATGAGACCGCAACAACAAAAACAACACAACATATGTGAAATTGAAGAAAAATCTGCCGATTTAAAAAAAAAATGATCTGCATAGAAAGTGTTGTGTTCTTTGCTCAAATATTGATAAACTTTAATTATTTTCATTGATTCTTGGTTCTAACTCTACTCTTAAGTGATTGACAGAAAAACCTCAAATTTTGAAGCCTTAAAACTTGATATTTTCTCATCCAAAAACATGAAAAACTGCTACAGATTCATGAAGAATACCTGTATTGAAACTGGCCAAAATCAGTTCAAATTTGATCATATTAATTAACTTAGGATCAACAGAAAATATATGTTTCCTAGATATAAAAATAGGTTCCGATGACCATAAGTACTTAAAAAATCAATTGGTCAGCTCTACATTCGCATATCCAGATCTAAAAATACAAGTCTCTATTCGTCTAAATATTTGTTTAGCTTCACAAGGGGCGACACCTGAAAAAGAATTCATGTTTTAAGTAAAGGTTAATGTTCTTTCAGATGTTATTAAATTTGATGATGTGAAGCAAAGCATTAAGTCCCTAAAGCGAGGCGAAGACTGAACCATAGACAAATGTAAGCATCATGACCAAAACTGCAAAGTATATAATATGCATAAAAATATTTTCAACATTAAAAACAATTGCAAAAATACATGTAAAAAAGATGTTGTTCATAGCTTCTGGCAAATCACTTTGATTCCATGGCTTATTTAATGGGGCAACGTGTCATAGTTTACCATTTATTCGTTTATTACTATTTATAATTATTATGATTATTTATGTTTCCAGAGTTTTCTTTTTTAATTTTGCACTTTGATTATATATATATATATATATATATATATAATTACCAATTCACAGGTTAAGTTATTCCAATTCAATTTACATGATCTGTTGATTTAGTTGATTATGAAATTGATTTTAATATTGTTGCAGACTATGTGCTTTGGAAGTTCATGTAGAACCTGCATTTAAACGCACACCTTTGTACAACTTTCTGGTATAAACAGTAACATAAACATTTTTGCAAACAGCCGGAATAAGTAATTAAACAACTTAAAATTAATCCTTCCTTGCAGTGATCAAAATTGTGATATCAACATCTTCAACGGGAAGCCTAGAATCTTTCTATATATCCCAAGCAACCCATCCAAGACTCAAATTTCACATTGAAAATTACAACTAGCTATAGCAGGAACGACTGTTCTCGAGCAAAGTTTCATAAGTTTCAATGGTGAAAAGCGAGGGAGAAAGAGCTAGAGCGCAAGGGCGAGAAAGGCAGCCATCACTTAAGAGAGAGAGAGAGAGAGAGGGCGTTGGAAAAAGAGAAAAGGACTGGGTGTTCATCGGCAGTCCAAGAGATTACTCAAAGAGAGAGAGTGGTTTTCAGTATGCGACCTAAGGCATGCGCCTCACTAAGCCTCACCCAGATCAGATGCCTTGAGGCGTTCTTCATGGTGATGCGCCTCACTAAGTGTTATCACCCCAAATTTTTTAAAAATGGGGTTATTAAAATTTTAGGTCTATTATTTTTAAAATGAATTTTAAATCCAAGTTTAGATCCAAAATCTAAGTTTAGATCCAAATCTAACATTTCAAACTCAAAATCGAATTATCAAATTCAAATTAGATCCAAAATAGAGCAAGAACCATTTGCCCCTCCTTTTGACCAAAAACCTCCTTTTAGAGGGTGATTTTAGTCTTTTTAGGTAAGACTCATTTGCCCCTCCTTTTGACCAAAAACCTCCTTTTAGAGGGTGATTTTAGTCTTTTTAGGTAAGACTCATTTGCCCCTCCTTTTGACCAAAAACCTCCTTTTAGAGGGTGATTTTAGTCTTTTTAGGTAAGACTCATTTGCCCCTCCTTTTGACCAAAAACCTC
>JAANDH010000025.1:77692-137382 GCA_011799765.1 Nymphaea thermarum
TATAGAATCAAAAGGATGTTTAAGTTAAAATGAAATGCATCAATGATGAACATAGCCCTTGGGTTGATTACCCCCGGTAAAGGCGCCGGGAACGGTCAATCCTCGTACCGACGGGCGAGTCCCTTTCTTTCCTATTTCAAAAGAAAACCTCATTTTTCTGGAGCACTCCAAAACTATTGAAAAATTTGGGATGCAAACACTAAGCAACATCCTCCACCAAGTCCACCTGCAACTTTTCACTTCCGCTCTCATGTTCTATCCCCTCATCGTGGAATCCAGGATTCTAGCCGTCGCCAAAAAAGCTGATGTCATGATTCAAATGAATTCGAGTGGCTTTTCTTCAGGCATATATCTTTAGAAGGTCACTTGAATTTGTTCATGGAAATGCAAGGGCCACATTCTGAAAGAGTTTTCACTAGTATACGTTATTCTTTGACTTTTTGTACTGGATAATTAATATTCAAGAAGAAAATATGTTTATGTTTTGCAGCATAAATATGAAACTCAAGGCCATTTTTTTTTCTCAGTTTAATGGTTGCACAATATATAAAAAATTCAAATTCATGCTCTTAGAACAAGCAATAACTAATTTTTGTTTCACGGGTATTAAAATCTAAAGCTTCTGTCCTTTGTGATTGAATATATCAAGACACATGCTTTTTTACTTTTATATGTATCTTCCCAATTTGAGTCATTTTCTGCCATAGTGCAGACCACTATATCTCTCATTTTTTGTCTATGATGTCTAAGTTTTCAAACAATGGTGGATACGAAGGGGACTTCAAGTAAGCTGGACACCTGGTCAGGCCGCAGCCCATAAGAGCAGCCTGGGCCCAGCCTGACCGTCTGGAACCCGAGCCCGGGCCTAGCCCCATTCGACCCAATTAACATTAAAAATAATATTTTAAATATAAAATAATGTATATATATAATTAATTATAATTATATATATTATAAAATAATATTAAATATAAGTTATTGTGCCTAATTGGACTACCTCCGACAACTTATCGGGCAGGCTCGTTGACGCACAATATCTCTCACAGCTTTCAGCCAACTCTATCCTCTCAAACAAAGCACATGCTTAAGTTTATAAAACTTATATATGAATTCTCAAACTTTAAAATCTCCAGTTCGTAGTGCTGCTAAATGTTATGCGGCATCCAATGTCAACAATAATAGTAAAAATCTCCACAAATTATGTTGGCATTATGTCTTGATAGCCATATATAACCAACGAGGGCAACTAACGAGGGCAAGCGTGGCATATTTGGCAATCCAACCCTTTTCATAATAATATTGAAACCTAAAATTGTCATTCTTGTTACCCATGCATCGAAACATGAGCCTTTTTTACTTATATGTATAATGTTGCGTGAATGCTCACGTATAATTATTCTTTAAATTTGATTGTTGAAGGACGAATTGCTACCGAGCTTCCTAACAGTGACCTCAAGGTCTGTCAACCACAGGCTTGCGAGTATATGGAAGTTGATGAAAGCATTTCTTTCACATGTTTTTCTTAAAACTTTTATGTCATACGATATGTGGTTCATGGCTTCTTCTTAATATGTGTTTCTTGTTTTGTGATTCTAGTTGTAACGGATATGTGTTTATTCTTTTGTGATTCTAGTTGTGTACTTTCTTGCTATTAGATTTGAGTTTAAATTTTGCTTTTCACTGGTAGGTTCGAGACCTTTTAAGTGCTATATATAAACTGGATTTAGATCCAATCCTACCAAACTGTAGTTATAGCGGAAGAGAAGCTTGCTGGTTGGTGTGGTGTGCTTTACCGAGGAAATCTTCATGGTTTGGAGGGGAAGAACTACTGGCTTCGAGGCCATGGAGGTGGAGAAGAAGCAGGAAGAAGAAGGAAAAGGGAGTCGTCATGGCTTCCTTCTTTTGCCCGTAATTCACAAGGAATTCTCGAGGGATTCCAGTATTTTGTTGGTGGGATGCAGGAGGAGGGAGAGAAACATTTGTAGTGCATAATTTGGTCGATTGTTGGCTCTTGGAAGCGCCACAAAGAAGCAATCTTTGTGGCGCTTCCAAGAGCCAACAATCGACCAAATTATGCACTACAAATGCTTCTCTCCCTCCTCCTGCATCCCACCAACAAAATACTGGAATCCCTCGAGAATTCCTTGTGAATTACGGACTAAAGAAGGAAGCCATGACGACTCTCTTTTCCTTCTTCTTCCTGCTTCTCCTCCTCTTCTTCTTCTCCACCTTCTTGGCCTCGAAGGCAGTAGTTCTTCCCCTCCAAACCATGAAGATTTCCTCTGTAAGGCACACCACACCAACCAGCAAGCTTCTCTTCCGCTATAACTACAGTTTGGTAGGATTGGATCTAAATCCAGCTTATATATAGCACTTAAAAGGTCTCGAACCTACCAATTCTCTCTCCCTCTCTGTCTCACATATATAGAAAATTGAACCATGACTTTGGGTTCATAGATGTCCACTGGACAGATATAAAGAGTTGTTTCCCTTACTTTTCTATCAATGTTCCATCTTTAAAAGACCATAGACCAAGCACCTCATGGTCATGTATCTACCTATATATGTTGTGTTAATAATAGCTGCCATTTTCAAAAGGAAAAGGCCTCACTAGCTCGGAGCTCTGCAGCATGTAACCCTACATTTAATTGTGGAGCTTGTGTACCAGTTTGTGGGCCCACGCCAGCTACATAAATTGCCATTCTTATATATAGATACCTGTCTTAATTTTTACTTATTTTTATACATGCCCTTTAAAGTTTCAAATTTAAACTATTAGTGTCTCTTCAGTCTTCAATAGAAATTTTTGATTTCTGGCTCCACGGTCCACCGCTGTAATGAACCGTTCAACGTCATAAGTTCACTAATTCATAACTTAAGAGCAACTTACCAATAGAAAAAACATTGAAAATAAAGGCACTGGTTATTGTTTTTTAAGAACAACCCGATCATTAAGTTTTATAGTTTGAAGAATGTCAAAGCGAGCAGTTGACATATCTTAGGAAAAATGTTACGCTTACTTTTGGACGTGGAAAAACCAACAGTTTAACCTGAAATATGAAAGATGATGTTGGGGTTGCGCCAAAATATTCTTCAGATTTAAATATCTTTATTATAGATAAGCGGAATAGGTAGCCATGCTAAAAGTAAATAGCCTGATCCCTATATGTGTTCAATCTACTGGTCAGATAACAGTTCTAATAAAATCGATCATAAAAAAGTAGTCATGCAAAAAGAGTAAAACTGGTTGAGAAAGCAAAAGAAAGTAGGCTGTATTCCAACGAGAAGCTTCCTCCCTGCAGGAACGAAGAAAAAGCGTTGTCCAGTATGCCGGAGAACTTCTCAATAGCCAATGTTTTCCGTTTTTAAGTTATCTAGAGATATCACTTAAAAGTGGGAGTTTGTGTTCGTTTGGATTTTCTGTTTTCCTGAATTTTGGGGTTTTTCGAGTTCGTTACGTTTGGCTTTTCGTTTTCTTCTGATCTTTTTTGGGGGTTGTTGGGTTTCACCTCGAATTGGTGGGAACTCATTTTGTTCTAAATTTTAAGCCCTTTTTAACTATGAGCATTTCTCGTCCCTCTGCAACAATTGTTATCCAAGAATTCTCAGCACTGGATTTTTTTTCTTCTGCCTTTGTTCTTGTCTTTCTCGAGTGGACACTGTACATTTCTTGTGATATTAGCATTCTTGCCAACTGGGAATTCTCATCTATCTTATCTTTCTCTTGTGCAAGTAACCAACCAAAAGATGTTCTGTCTCTAAAAGATCAAGTGGCCTTCCTACTAGCTGCAGAAATTGATCTTCAAAGTTTATAAACAAGCACTCGAAGGTCTGTAGGTTGAAAAAGGATGCAGGACTTCATTTGTTATGTCACAGATGAAAAATAATGGCGGTTAAAAAAGGAAAAAGGCAGGATGAATTAGTCAACTTTTGTCTTAGACTAAACGCTCCAAAGCTCTAACTTTTTTAATGATCAGCAAAAAACCAAAACAAGAGTTGTAATCATCTGTCAAATCGTACCTTAAAATGCTTAGTTCTCTTGAACTGTAGCTTTTGGAACCATAAAGAATGTAGACATAGATATTGTTGCTTAAGACATACATCTTTGATTCAGATTTGAATATATATATTTGGGTATATAGTTTAGATCCAATCATATTATGTTATTTGTTCATTTGTGGATCAAACTATGCTAGCATGTTATTAAGCAAGTTCCTCTTTAAGTATGAATTTGATTTTAATATTTGCCATGAGGTGTAAAATAATACTCACGAATATAATAAGATCCACAATAACTAGATCCATATTGAGATATTTGGAGATCTATAATGCATGTTAAATGTATATTTAAACATGAAACGATATGCTTGCAAATACATATATATTATATACCCAAATAAAAGTAGGATATATGATGTTTTTTTTTGTTGCATGAGATGAAATTATTCCAATAGTACAAATATAATGACTCATTTGATGATCAGTTTGATCGATTAAATATAGTAATAAGCAGTCAGGAAATGAACTAATTAAGAATAAGTTTGGTAATGAACCGACTAAAGCTTATTAATGATCTCAACTATCATCTTGTGGTGATACTTGAATTATTGTTCTATGCATTTACTAGTGGAACTATGTGTTGAGCTTCATGAAATGCTTGACAAATCTAACATGACAGTAAGTGATTTATTTGCTTGTTATAATTTAAATATTTGGTCATAAAAATTATTATATGAATGATGAGTTAAATGAAAATCTTTCTATGAAACGGTATATCGATAAAAACTGTACAAAATGAAAAGTACTTGTATGATAGACGAAAAGTACTTGTATGATAGACTATGAGTTAATTGTTCATTCTTTTAAATAGTCATAATAATGATTAGGTCTTGCTAATCAAGTTGATGACTATGTAATATATTTAAAAAGTGGGAGCACACTTAAATATACATTTGTTCTGGAAAGCAAATACGTGTTTTGTCATATGATTATGTATTGCATGAATTTTAAAATAAATGCTCTGGAACTCCTGTTATTAAAAGAGTTAAATAATTATGGGAAACAATATAAGGAAAATATACCATGTGCTTTTCAATGTATATTAGTTTGTATGTTGGACTTAATACAAGCTTTTAATTTGGCTTGTCAATATATATTTTAAGAAAGTATAGGTTAGCCTTGTTTTAAGGTAGTTAAATGTTTTCAGATATATGAATGAAACAAAATATATATTCATATGATTGTTAGCCTTTTTAACAAAAGGAATTCCAAATGATTTATTTGACAAGCATGTAGCCTATATGAGACTAAGAACATCCTGGTTTGCCACTTTGTGAGGAGGCTGAAAAGTATCCAGGTTGATTTCATTGTTGAACAAGAAGAGAATATATACATATGTTTCAAATGCGTACATAATTGCTAGCATTATTAAACGATTACATAGTCACCACCATATTCCTTATGGAATATGAGAATGCGCTCCAATACTTTCATTTCTTTTTCGTGGATCCTTCCACGACCTTTGATAATCACCACACATCCCATTTGCTCATTATCCACATAGCTTAAACCAGCTATTTTTGGTCTATGTCTGGTTTGAGCTCTAACAATGTTAATTAACATTTCATTTTTATTCGAGCCCATGGTGTCAAAACTGTAGAGCCTAGTTTCCATCCAAATTCTCAGTTTGATTTCTATCTCAGAAGGCCATTTGACAGGTGAAGTTATCCATGCAGTTCCTCCAAACTTCTATTTTAAACCTACTAAATATGGAGTTGAAGTCTGTCATGGAAGCACATGTTTTTGAGGCGCCACATATTCCAGCAAACAATTAAGAAGGCCATCTTCCAGCACCAACGCCTCCACTTCCTCGAAATCCTAGCTTGTAACAATCTCTTGAACTCAGCCGCAATCTTTTCTTGGCGAAACTTCACTCTACCAAACTTTACAACAACATACCTCCACTTTACAACAACATACCTCCAAACTTCCTTAGGTATTTTACAATTGATTAAGACATGGGGCATTAGGCTCCACAGCACAAAGGCGAAGGGAACAGCGGTTAGCAAGTTGATTAAAAAATGTATTTTTTCTCACACCACTTAAAACGTGCTCAAATTTCAAAATTTTCAATATGGTCCAACATATTACCTGCTTCCCTTACTTTGTTGTGACATATATATACTTCAATTTCTAATTCCCAAATTTGAAAGCTTCAAACACGGGTATGTTTTCTCTTAACCTTTCAAAAGGTTTAGTGCATTTTTGAGAAAGCATATATTTCGTTCATAAGAACTTTCAAGCTCAAAGAAATCGCGATTTCTGTTGGAATATTCATCTTGTCAAATAAATCTGGTTAGTTTTTGCCTAAACAAGTTTCCAAATTGGCTTAAATCTGGAGATATTAGTGAATGTGGACATTTATGGCGGATTGAGTTGAGGTCCTTAAGCTCTAGTACTATAATTCGAGTTCCCATTCTTCCATGATTGTATGTGTCTTTGATGATAGAAAAGAATTTGCATATCCAAAATATAAAGGGCAGCACCAATATTTAATCAATTAAATTATATGTAGGAACTAATGTGCAAATAAAATAAATTACGTGGGTCAGTGTGGGCAACTGCCAACACAGGGCTAGGCCTAGTTCTGCCACTGCTTGGAACTGACCAACATGTACACGCAATAATTTAATGTTACTATGTGAATTTACTTGTAGTGATTTCAAATGATTTTCATGAAGAAAAAATTGATAGGATAAACTTTTTTGTTTTTTATTTTTTTAATCGATAGTCCTCATGGGACACGTTTAATAAAAGACTATTTCACGTCGTCGGTAGTCCTCTTCACGTAACCTTTTCACATGGTTGAGTTTGGATTACCTAAGGTCGTTGGGAATATATGAATTGTTATAATAGTAGGATAATAATAATAATACTGAAAAGCACAACATGATCTTTAAATGTGTTTTCAGCATTCTTAAGCAACTTCCAGGGCAGGACACGGGTAGAGGGAAAAAATGTCAATCTTCAACATGTGGAGGTACTACTTTTTATCTTAACAAAATTAATTGTTTTTTATATAATGTTGGATCGTTTTTTATAATGTTGAACCTTTGAATGGGTCGTGTGCGTGTGTATATATATATATATATATATATATATATATACTCGAGGGGCGTGAAGAGAAATATTGAGGTTGAGAACTTTTTCATGTGCTACTGAGCAACTTTGGGTAACAAAATTAGTTGCTTTTTATGTAATGTTGGATCGTTTTTTATAATGTTTGAACCTTTGAATGGGTCGTGTGTATATATATATATATATATATATATATATATATATATATATATATATATATATATATATATATATATATATATATATATATATATATATATAAACTCGAGGGCGTGAAGAGAAATATTGAGGCTGAGAACTTTTTCATGTGCTAATGAGCAACTTTGGGTACTTTTGGTACCAGTCTCTCTCTCTCTCTTTCTCTCTCTCTCTCTCTCTCTCTCTCTCTCTCTCTCTCTCTCTCTATATATATATATATATATATATATATATATATATATAAAAGAAAGTTGAATGATAACTCTTAACATTTTAGAGTCACATAGTCCTGTAATCAGGACAGTTCGATCTATCATGATGAATAGAGAAAAAAAAAAGATGGATATTTTTGTTATTTAATTTACTCACTATTGGTGTTCAAGCACTTTGAATTATAATTCATTCACTATATATATAATTCCGGTGTTTACGCACTATGAATTACTATAGGTTATTTTATTCAAGCTCATTCAAAATATAGCTGATTACCTCTACTCTCGCCTCTTGTCGACCGAGGACGTCTAAGTCTTTTTGTTTTCTCGCTAAGATGCTTGCTTTTACTTTTACATCTACGCCGGTATTGTCGCTTGCCGAAATATGTTTATTGATTTTGTGGAACTTGAATGTCCTCAGATACATAAGCACTCTATCCCACATAATCCGCTAAGAATATAAATCATATTAGCGATAGAGATGATCCCGGCAACAAGGATGTCATAAATTTCCTGGGAAACACGGATAGTTGTGGTCCTTGTGGAATTGCGCTATATTTTCCTCATGTGCGTTAAAATGAATGCAGTAGCTGAAGTTACCACAGGAATGAAGAAACTATTGGGGATCTCGGAAATGGTGCCGGGAATGAAGGGCTTGATGATGACAGAAAGAACGGGAACTGCTGTAAGATACATGGCCATCTCGTAATTCCTCAATCCTACGCCGCTTTTTAATATCTCCTCGAGGAATGTCCTAAACTCTTCTTTGCTCAGGTATTCCTTTTTCCCTGCACAGTCCTGCGATAAAATCAAAAAATTCCTTTATTTTTCATCTGGTTGCAGTGTGTTGGAAAGTTTAAGTCTAGAAGAAAGAGTTCAATCTTGAGACCTCAAACTTTTTCTTGATCCATTCCTTCTCCGGCAAACTGATGTGCGAGCCACCTCTTTTGACACTCAGTTTTCTAGTGAAATTGAACGGGAGTGAACGGTTACAATTCTTCTTAAAACATGTTATGCAACGATTTAGATTTCGACCAACTCTCGGTATGGCTTTGGGCTTTCTAAACAGAAGAAGGAAAAACATTTTCTCAAGGAAAAGTATCATCAAATCGAGCGGTCGGAGATTACAAAGTTTCATGTAATGGACGTGCAGGACCAGGAACAATATAAACAGAAGTAGCTGCAGTTCTGCCGATCTCCATTTGAGAAATGATCAAAAGTTGGTCATATACTAAACTAAATTTGTAGAAAGGCCCAAGAAAGAAAAGCAAAATCTTCATGTTCAAGTTTGCGTTAAGAAAGTTGGTCATGGTTATCATCTAAGGCATGTAGAATGCAAAAGAACAAGAGACGAGAGTTTTACTCGAAGATGCGGGAGAGGCCATCGTAGAAATCAACAAAGTCGACGGGTTTTGCGATCAGTTCCTTGAACAGCTGCATGTTCTCTATCTCCTTCATCAGTTCCTCATTTGTCTTGTCCCCATTCCATCTCACTATGAATTGCCAATGCGAGGATCAAAAAACTATACTTTAAAAACTTTCATATAAACTTGGGTATGCGTCCGTTCGATCTAAGAGATTTTCAATTGAAGGAGAAGAAAAAAAAAGCCGGATTAGAACCTGACCATCACAGGGAATTGCGCTAAAAGTCTCCTACAGACGCTACTGCACGTTCGATTGTCTTCGCTGGAACGTTGAGAGTGCACCAGGAACAGGCGTCACGGAAATGGTTGTTCCCGGAATGGTGTTCCAAGAATATATATTTACCACTAATAAATTTATGAATGATATATTTCATTTTCTGAGCTCAACTCTTCACCATTAATCTCACTTTTTTTTTTTTGCTCATGGAACCATCTTATTTGAAATTTCATCTTTACCTGCTTACAACCAGTAGGTTTTCTCTCTTTCAGACAATTCCCAAATTCTTTCTATTGACTCCATCTCTTCATTCATATATTATTTGAGTTAATGATTTCAATACATGTCAAATTATCATTCATTTTTTTAGGCCAACAAAGTGACTCGTCCCCTCCATTGAATGTATATGCTACTCTTTTAAATATTATAGAGAGACTTTTGAACTTTTTTGACCGTTTAGAGTTTATCCAGTTATGGAAAGATCATCACCAGTTTGTTCGTTGTCAAACTACTATGCATATTCAGTTGATTAACTAAGTGTTCATCATCACATCCTTCAGGGTGAGTTGCATTAGAGTTTCATATTCTTCATTCTCATTATGTTTATAAATGTGCAGGTCTCTTATGCCTGTAATTAACGTTCATAATTGTGGCACAGTCAATCTATACGACCAAAATCAGGGTATTATTACTTTTCTCATATAGCTTGAATACTTTATGCTCTTTTCCGAATATCCACTCAGAGAATTTTCCCTTTTCTTTCCTATGACTTTATTAAAAACAGAGTGACTCAAAGCCTTTACCAATCAAGGCAAGAACTGAGATCAAGTTCTTTCTCATTGAAGAAACGAAGAGAACATCATTCAAAAATACACTTATGCTACCAACATCGAGTCTATACGACTCAATTTTCAAAACATCACAAGAAGAATTTTTTCCCATCTAAATTTTGTGTTCTGCTAAATCAAGTTTCTTCATATGCGCAGCCTTCCATTACATTATCAGTCTCCTCCATTTTGTTATGAATTATAGTGTTTTATTGATAGTTGGATACGAGTATAAGATGTGCGATATTTTGAAGAGGCCTCATACGTTGCTTTAGTAGTCTCGCCTTCTTTAAATACCCGAAATACATCATCATCCATATACTATTTAAAAAAAAAAAGGACCAAGAAGGTTCAAGCACCGACTATTCTATCAACACTGCATGCACATAGTGGAGGCTTAGATTCATTCACTAGCAAAAGTTTGATCTACCATTTAATCAATTCATGCATGTAGGATATTGTCTTAACAGAGTACTAGCATGAGATGAAAGAGCAGAGAGGAGAATCTGCCTCCTTTTTGGGGCTGATGGTATATGAAAACAGGCTTTAGATCAAAGGCTTATCGACAGCCTAAATTCTTACTGGTTTTCGCTCTTTCAACCGGCGCCTTGCCGCTGGAGTCTCCTCTTGAATTGTCACCTATGGAAGACAAGGCAGGAACAAGGAAAAAGTAAAAAGAAAGATCAGGAGAACAAAAGCGGGTGAGATGGGTTTTATTGAGGCTGTTGTAATATGAAAACAGATTCTGTCTGCGTGCGTAGTTGGGACACTACCGGGAGAGATCAATGGCTTATCAAAATCTTACTGGTTTTTGCCTTCTGATCCGATGGAGTCTCTGATACCGCTGATGGAGTCGAGCCTTTTCCTGAGCCTTCTCCTGAATTGGCACCTGTGGAAGACAGTCACTAAGCAGGAATAGGGAAGAAGCAAAAGAGAAAGATCAACGAGGGCATTTACAAGGTGTCTCACAATCGCAAGGAGTATGTAATTTGGCTACACAACACACACAAACGAAAGAGAGAGAGACACACACAGGCAGAGACAGAGACACAGAGAGAGAGAGAGAGAGCACCATTATCTGACTGGTTCAAGGATTGATCCATTGTGGATGCGTACGTGGGAATTTGTGATCGATCGCTGCTACTTTATATATACGGTGTTGGCTGTAGATTGCTTTATTGCATGAAGTGGGGGAGGGGTGCTACACGAATTTTGACATGGAGAGTAAGGGAATATTGAAGGATTTGCAGCCACCGCAAGCAACCTTTATACCAGTCTTAGATGCCTACGCATGGAATTTAATAACTTTGCCTTGTTCCTGTTATTTGTTTAGCGTAGCTGGCCAGGCCGAGCAGTGAAAAGTCGGTTGTCAGTTTAATTTCTATGTTTTTCATTTTTTTTTTTAAGAGATCTTTCAGTACTGAATCTGGAAGCATCAACCAGAATTGGGCTTAGCCCATTTCTCATTTTATTTAACCTCTGTTCTCGTTTATTTCTTCAAAAAAAATAGAAAAGTTCTGCCGTTGCTACTGTTTCTGATTTTGTTGTTTGTTTAGGCAAACTAGACAAAAGAATATCTGAACTCATTATTCTTGTTTCACCAAAAGTTCAGGCACCGACTATTTCTATTAACACTGCATGCACGTAACGGAGGCTTAGATTCATGCAGTAGCAAAAGTTTGATCTACCATTTTATCAATTCATGCGTGTAGTATATTGTCTAATAGAGAGTACTAGGATGAGACAAAAGAGCAGAGAGTAGAATCTGCCTCCTTATTGGGGCTGATGATCTTATGAAAACAGGCTTTAGAATCTTGATCAAAGGCTTGTCGACAGCCCTAATTCTTACTGGTTTTTGCTCTTTCAACCGGCACCCGGCTGGAATCTCCTCCTGAATTAATGTGACCTATGGAAGGCAAGGTAGAAACAAGGAAGAAGCAAAAGAACAAAAGAGGGTGAGAGGGGTTCTGTTGAGTCTGCTGATATATGAAAACAGATTCTGTCAGCGTGTGTAGTTGGCACACTGCCGGCACAGATCAAAGGCTTATCAAAATCCTTAGTTCTTACTGGTTTTCGCCTTGTGATCCGATGGAGGCGAGCCTCTTCCCGAGTCTCCTCTTGAATTTGCTCCTGTGGAAGGCAAAGTCGCTAAGTAGGAGGAATAAGGAAGAAGCAATGTTGAAGGATCGACGAGGGTAATTTGGCTGCACTCATATACACGCAGAAACGAGAGAGAGAGAGAGAGAGAGAGAGAGAGAGCACCATTGTCTGCCTGGTTCGAGGATTGATCCATTGTTGTCGCGTGCGTGTGAATGTGTGATCGATCGCTGCAACTTTATACACACTGTGTTGGATGTAGATTCCTTTATTGCATGAAGTGGGGGAAGGGAGCTACAAGAAGCTAGACGTGGAGAATAAGGGAATATTGAAGGATTTGCAGCCATTACAAGCAAGCTTTATACCAGTCTTCGATGCCAACGTTTCGAATTTGATTACTTAGTCGCAGTGTTTTGTTCTCCACCTAAATCTCGGAAAAACCTTCGACCCAAGTAATTGACGAATTGGGAGAGTAACTTTGACCTCTTGAATGCTTAACAATGTTCTTCGTGCATATTCTATCATGTGTCCCGAAGAATATTGTACTCGAACACCGAGAGACTCGTCTTTAAAGTTTAAACCCCAAGGCTTAAATAGACAACCAAGTCTCTCCATGTAGCACTGATACTTAGCCCTTGTCAAAAGCTTTTCTTTGATTTACAATAACCTTTAAAAGTCGTATTAATTTTTTTATGTGATACCCACTTGATTTGTGCGGAAGGATAAGGAAATCTCACCATTTTTATTTGTTCTTATTACAAATTATATTAGATTTTATTGTTTCTTCGTTCAAAGAAAATACTTGAAGAAGGTATCTTTTCAAAACTTTATGTAGGGGTGAAGGTTGCCTTCTCTTTCGTCTGTTTCTACGGGAAAAATAAAATAGAGTTTGTTATATGTTCACCTAAATAATTTTGATATTGATAGATTTGTCGTTCAGTCTTAACCAGTTTGATTAATAATTAAGCATATAAAAAGTTCAAATATATATTGTAGTAAAACATGAATTAATAATACCATTTGGTAACATGGATGGAAGCAGATGCAAACTAAGCAACATAAAATGTGTTTATGATATTAAGGGCATTTTACTCTCTTTTATCTCATGGTAGTGATAAGCTAGAGTTACATTAATCAAAGGCTTTTTTTTTAATGAACACTATTAAGGCTTAGACGCTTTTTTAACAATATTATCAAAAGACTTTGTTGTTCTCTTACCATTCACGAGGACAACATTCATCGGGAAATACGTCAAAAATATATCTGGTTTATGAGAGCTAAATGTGTCAATTAAGTTGTGCTATATAATTGATACTTACCCACACCATGCACATATTGATGTTAAAATAAAGACCTTGGATCAAGACCCAATGACATTTTACAGCCTAAGCTTTTCCATGATGTCCTCACAAGGGTTTTTTCTCATATGGGTTTTGCCATTAACGTTTTACCATGTACGAAAATTAAAGAAAACTTGTTTATGGTTACTGAAGATGCATATTACTAGTTGCACCAATTAACAAAAATAACATCATTTCACTCGGTTATAGGAATGAAAGTGATCCAGAAAATTGAATGGAAACTTCAACTATTCATAGTCCAGAATCACCCAGCTTACTCATGGGGTCCTTCAGCGGGGTGGATGGTTGAGAAAGAAACAAAGAGAAAAAGAAAAGTGTGATAGGCATTTTCATCATCTAGTGTGATAGGCATTTTCATCAATAAAAAGGGGCTCATAACGAATAAATTATCATTTTTTTTATTTTGTTAACGAAACTTCTTATGTTAAAGTAAAACAAAAAACAAAAAAAAAATAAAGAATAAGTAATTTTTTTTATTTTTTTTAAGTTATAATGTAGTTTGAATCTGAATCCAACCTGGATCCAAATCCAAACGTACCCAACCGGTGTACCCGTACGTGGTACGCCACTAAAGTGGCGGACCACTTTTATATATATATATATATTTTAGTGGCGGACCACTTTTATATATATATATATATATATATATATATATATAAAAGAATGAAATTTTGATTGGCAATTGGGTCTACTGAGCCCATTGGAAAAAAGGCAAGAAACGCCAAACCTAGAGCGGATTTTTCCACTCCTATAATGTGCTGGAAGGTTCTAGTGTCTTTACTTGTGCCGCGTATTGGGGCTGGATTTTGTTTCACTTAAGCTATTACTAAAAAAGTGTCGGGTACCAACGCAGAGACCGAGAGCGTTTGAGACTGGTAAAAAGATTTGGCATTTAGATTTCAGGTGATTTGATATCGTTTGGAATATCTTATCTATGGATTTTATGTCAGACCATCTTCGTATCCGACCTCAAACGTGAGGTTTTAGCAACAAAATGAGGATCTTAAATCCTCTTCTTCCCGTAATGGTATCAGTCGAATGTAATCACAACTTATATATCACCATCAACCGTATTCCTCTCAATTACAAACAAAGGGTGGAAGAAAATGTCTGGAACTGTTTGCGTGATGCAATCTCCTTGATCTTAAATTAAGTTTCGTGTCTTTGTAGTTAGAAGCGTTATTTTATCTTAAAGTGACTCAGCGTCTTTTTGTTTTTGTTTTATTTGGCATGATGGAAGTTTAGTGTCCCTGAGGATGTAGGATGAGTCTTGGCCTTTCTATATCACTCTAAATCTTTTGTGTATCTGTATTTCTTTTTCTTCTTCTTAATCCCAAATAGCTAAAAGAAGACTTTATTATCAAGAAACTTATTTTCTTTTCTTTTCTTTTATTTTCCTTTTCTTTTTCTTTTTTTGCCTTTAAAATATATGGTTTTGTTGGCTTGTTCAAATATTTTTTAAGTAGCTTGGATTTGAGATCCAATGATGTTATAAATTAAAGATTTTATTGTTGAGTAAAATATGTTGTGGATCCAGCACAAAAGGAATATTAAATCAGCATTGAATCTCGTATCCCAGGCTATTAAACACACTATAAAGAACACATCAAACCTAAATCCGAAGCCATTAATTTCATAATCTAAAACGATCTCGCCCACCTTACACCTTTATTAAATATACATTAAACCTAAATCCGAAGCCATTAATTCTTAAAATATTTGAGATTGTTTTGTAAATTCCGGACATTGAAAAGAAAGGTGATATTATCGTAAGTGTGAACGCTACTGAATAATTTTTGGTCTGTCAGGCGGGAGCTGAGGATCACATGCTCGTCTTGACATGGGCAATGCATGATCTGCTGTCATGTGAGAAAAACTTTATATATATACATCGAATTTTTCATATACTATATTCGATCTTGGTGAATTCTCTAAAATAAAATACGATCACTATCTATACAGAAAAGGAAGAAAGCACAGGAAAGGAAATGGGGATGAAAATAAAGGCATTGATAGTGCGAAGGCAACACAGTGGACAACAATCTTTTTATCAGTTATGGGCATGCACTCGGCACACAGACAGGGACCAGCAAAGTAGGAATAAATAATTTGAATCCAAGATGTTACAGAAAGCACACGCAACTCTTGGTTATATAACTAAAACCATGATTATGTCTAAAAATTTAGTAAAGTATTTGTTACTTATATCTTTAATTTTTGTTGATAAAGAACAAGGATTAGGTCAAAGAGATCATATAAATCATCAAATTGCATTCCAGACTAAATTCGTCAAGAATCATCAGTAATACTCAACACCAGCTATTCTTTCCTAAAAACCCTCTCTTGGGGTCCAGCATAATTTTCGGGTTGGGGTGGCTGCACTACATCAATTAGAGTTGTCATTCTTTCCACCAAAGATTGTTGTGGCATCCAGCTTTTGCAGCGCAGAGGAATAGTGCTTACAGGAATCAAACTAATAGCTAAATTTCTGCAACGAAGGCAGGGACATGTTTAGGTTGTCCTTGGATAATTCAGTCCTCTAGATCTAAAACAGTTTGGATTCGATAGCTCAAGACAAAATCTGTTCCCCATGTATTTTTGAAATGTTTCTGTAAGGTAAAGAGGTAAAGAGGCACTTTGACTCTCATTATAGGTGGTAGGATGAAATGTTTCTCATGTATTTTTGAAAAATTTGTTGTTTTGTTAATTTGGATGTTGGGCTATCTTGACTTTCTTAAACTTGTAAATCCAACAATTTAGTTGAGAGAACAAAACCATTGTGGGCTTCATACTTGGGATCCTCATTCTACTCTTTTATGCTTAGAATCAGGGGATTTAATCATGGATTTAAATCCTATACCAAAAACAACCTAAATCAGACATAATCAAATGCCTCTTAAAGGAAACTCGCTTGTTTCCTTCTTCTCTCTCAATCTCTCTCTCTTCATTTGAAAAATATTTTAATCAGACATTTATTTTTTTATTTTTTATAATTGAAACTAAACATCATATATTAAAACCTGCACCCGTAGGAGAAGAAAATGGACTTCGTCTGACACACCCGCTGTCAGGCCAATAAATAGCAATAAAAGTTTGATAACTCGGCGACGCATCTCCCAATCAAAATTGTTAGTTTTACAGAGATTTTATTTTTTTGCCTCTTACTGAAATTGGAGCGATAATCAGGGCGTTATCGTAAACAAAATCAAATCTTCGGCGAATTGAAAGGCGGCACGTTTCGATCGAACACTAATAAATCCTCCCTATGTGATCCGATGTTGCGGTCGCTCTTCAGTCGCACTCGCTCTGAGAGGGATGGCAGATTTAGCAATTATCACCACGACGCGCCCCCGGAAAATGACGACCATTCGCCGGAACCCGGCGACTCTGCTGCTGCTCATCGCCTTGGCGGTCCTCCACCCGGTCCCTTGTCACACCGGATCGATCCCGGGGCCGATAAAGACGGTGGTCGTGCTGGTGATGGAGAACCGGTCCTTCGACCACATGTTGGGTTGGATGAAGCGCCTCAACCCGGAGATCGACGGCGTCACCGGCGCTGAGTCGAACCACCTGAAGGCCACGGACCCGAGTTCCCCTCGCTTCTTCTTCAACAACACCTCCCAGTACCTCGACGCCGACCCGGGCCACTCGTTCCAGGCGATACGCGAGCAGATTTTTGGTTCTGAAGACGTATCCGCCTTCCCGGCCCCCATGAACGGCTTCGTCCAGCAGGCCTATTCCATGACCAACTCCACGGCGATGCCCATCGAAGTGATGAATGGCTTCAAGCCGGAGTTGGTGCCGGTCTACCAGGCGCTCGTCTCGGAGTTCGCCGTGTTCGACCGGTGGTTCGCCTCCGTCCCGGCGTCGACGCAGCCGAACCGGCTGTACGTGCACTCGGCGACGTCGCACGGAGCGACGAGCAATATTCCGGCGCTGCTGATCGAGGGGTACCCGCAGCGGACCATCTTCGACTGCCTGGACGAGGCGGGGCTGTCTTTCGGGATATACTACCAGAACATTCCGGCGACGATGTTCTACAGGAGCCTGAGGAAGCTGAGGTTCGCGACCAAGTTCCGGCCGTACGACCTGCGGTTCAAGGCGGACGCGAGGTCGGGGCGGCTGCCCAATTACGTGGTGGTGGAGCAGCGGTACATGGACTCGAAGGCGGTTCCGGCGAACGACGACCACCCGTCGCACGACGTGTACCAGGGGCAGTTGCTGGTGAAGGAGGTGTACGAGACGCTCCGGTCCAGCCCGCAGTGGAACGAGACGCTGCTTCTCATCACCTACGATGAGCACGGCGGCTTATACGACCACGTACCCACCCCGGTACGCGACGTACCCAGCCCCGACGGCATCGTCGGTCCCGAACCCTTCTTCTTCAAGTTCGACCGCCTTGGCGTCCGAGTCCCCACCATCGCCATCTCCCCTTGGATCGAGAAAGCAACCGGTACGCCTTCCTCCATTCTCTTTTCTACTTTTCTTCTTCTTCCCCGGTTCAAGAGCCCGATTCCTAGATGGGGTTTTACTGTCATTTTTGTAGGAAAATCGGCTGATCGTTGTCCGATATTAATATCACTGGGCAACTGAGTTTTACCTTTGGTCGATCGGAGACGTCGGAGAATTTTTTATTTTTCCGGTGCCGAGTCGATACAGGACGGTATAGGACAGAATTTCTGGACAACGTACATTCTCTCGTTGAAACGTTCGTCACGCTCTGTCCCCAATGTTTTCGGCTTCCCTGAAAATGTTGCGCTGTTCATTTTTGTCCATTTGGTGTTATATTATTATTATTATTATTATCGTGGTTGGTTGGTTAGGGAGACCGATGGCGTGGACGGTGAACATGAATTATGAATAAACGAGAGAACTATAAACGAGCTCAAGTTGTCAACTGTGTGAAATGAGGACCAATAGTAAAAACAAAACAAAAAAGTTTTTTTTTTTGTAATTAACCATTCATCTCACACATGTATGGGTGGAGATGCTAGGCAACCATTTGAAAACGTACAAAGAAAATGATGTTTCTTGTCTAATTTCTGCCTGTAGTTTTGTTTCCTAGTGTTGTTTAGTCAAACAGTTTTGATTTTTGCACTATTAAATTTTTGTATCTTTTGGGATACTGGGATCTCACGTTTTACAAGCACTTAATGTAGTGCGTGTTTTATGATTAACCTGTATTTTTTTAACCATATTTTTTATGAATTTTCGGCCGTTGATCTTTAAATCACTAGAAAACCCTTGACGTGCATTTAGTTTCATCGGTTGAAAAGCTGATTCACCGAACAAATCGTTTACAAATATTGAACTTACCAAAAGCAACAAGATCATTCACAATATACGTTTAAGTTCGTCATGATAATTTTTTTCACAATCACAAATCAACTTCCAAACCCATCGTGCTTTTTCCATTTATAAGATAGATTTCGTAAAGATTCGCCGACCGGAGAATTTAAAACATGAAGTTCGCCAAAAAAGGATTCTCCCAATTAATTAGCATCAGATTGATTATCTTCGTAGCCGTCCGATCCCCAGAGAACAAGAAAAAGAATTGTTGTTGGTTTCTTTAGAACTTCTTGAGACTGATCTAAAGTCGCTCATCCGACTGTCTTGTTATAGATTAACACAGTTTGAGCTGACACTTGCTGTGTTTTTGGGAAATGAAGTTGTGCATAGACCGGACGGGCCGTTCCCATCTTCAGAATTTGAGCATTCATCGATTTCAGCCACTTTGAAGAAGCTCTTCAATCTCAACTCTAATTATCTTACGAAGAGGGCCGCCTGGGCTGGAACCTTCGAGAAGATCCTGCAGGCAAGAACAACTCCAAGAACTGATTGCCCAGGTCAGTATTAGCAGTAATCCTGCTAATTAAACTCCAATTTAACCTCATGAAACGTGCAATTAGTGATCCCCATCATGCTTCAACTTGTCATTGTATCTATTTGCTGCTAGTTTTGGAACACCACAACAGTTTAGTTTGTATCTAAGAGGCCCAACTTTCACTTTCAGAATAGAGATAAGTTTTTTTACAGCTGAAACTTGTCTTCCATAAGTTTGGGAATCTAAAACATGGCATCTCACTGAACCCGAGCTTCTTATCTTGGTACACAGAGCAACTTCCTACTCCGACGAGAATGAGGATGACTGATGCAAACGAGGAAGCGAACTTGAGCCAGTTTCAGGATGAGCTCATTCAGCTGGCCGCGGTCTTGGTCGGCGACCACGAGCTGGTCGGGTTCCCGGACAAGATAGGGGAGAAGATGACGGTGAGGGAAGGGAAGCAGTACGCGGAAGATGCTGTGAAGCGATTCCTAGATGCAAGTTTAACAGCGAGGAAGATGGGGGTTGGTGATCACCAAATTGTGAAAATGAGGCCTTCCTTAACAACAAGGCCTACTCCATCCACTTTCCCTTGATGTTGGTTGCACTTACCATCTAGTTGAAATAAGCATGAAAGAGAGAAAGGAAAAGATTAATTTGGTTAATAAGGAATATATTATGTGTTTAGGTATCAATAACTGCTAGTTTATGAAAGCTATTAAATCGAATAATGTGAGTGGTGATGCAATAAATTCACCTGTACAGAGTTCTGCTGGAAGATGAAAAGTTTCCACTTCCGTTTCAAGCTGCACATGCGATTTATTAAATGCAATGGATTCGGGCCACTTACTAGTTACTAGCATGCTGATTCCTAAAGAAAAAAAGAAAATTTTCATGTTGAGGTTCTTTTTCTTATGAATTTAGAACGCGCTCAATTTTCATGAAACACTCCCAGATAAGGGGTTGAACTGAAATGCTCGCAACTTTGAGAAGCAAAAAGGATTTAGCAGCAATTTTCTTCCAGTGCTAAATTATATTATATCATAATTTTAGTCAAAGTACGTATGGCCCTTATGAAAAGATTTGCAAAAATGGTTTCTTTTTTACAATTACAAAAATGGAATCTTTCAAAAAAAGTTATCAACGAAAAGCAAGAATATTAAGTTTAGGTGGGGTTCATTTATACGCGAAAACTAAATACAAATTTAGTTTTGACTATTTTGAATAAATCTTTCTCATATGACGTAGCAAGCTGTTTTCCGTTAAAGAACTCCTGTTCTTGGGCGTTGGACTTTAGTTCTAAAAATTTTTCAAATTGAAGGTGAACTCCCGCCACCAAACCAACCTTGTAATGTAATGTAGAAAGTTTAGGTGTACAAAGTCGTCGACAGCACCTTTTTTTGTTGTAACATTAATGTCTAGCTAATATACACCTGCTCACAACCAGAGTTTGCTGACTTCCATGAGGATATGGAAAGCTCTAGAATAGCTTGATACCATTGGTCTTGCTTTTCTTGTTGACATCCAAACTGGCTCAATTTGGTGGCAAGGAAGCTTGAATGTGCCCATATACAACAATGGTGCAACTAATTTCGTGAGCTTGTGCCATTCAACTTGATGGAATTAGAACACGCGCATGCGCACACAGACGCACACACATTTGGATATTTTAGAGCCTGCTAGTGGCAAGGATGATCCTTTCGGATCTTTTGGATGCTAAATCATCCATCGAATTGTTTTACCATGGCAGTGCAATTTCGATGGACTTAATTTCAAGTCTTAAGATTTCTGGTTGGAACAGATTTAATTTCGAAGGGGATCATTTGGCATTAGGAATAGCACGTAGATGTTTCATGAATCTGCCCCAAATTTAGGGTAAATTCATAAAACATTTGTCACACTTGTTCAAATATCATGTGAATCTATCTTAAATTTGGACCAAATTCATGGAACACTCATAAAGTATTCCTAATGCCAAACGGTCTTGAGAGGACTAGAAATGTACTTAGGTGGCTCGAGCTCGACCCCTGTTCAACCACAGGCATCACGTCTGATTGAGCCGAGGACAAACCAGGGGAGGACTTTGAAATAATCATTCCGATTTGGTTTAACATAGACCAGAACTTTGAGAGGACATTAAGGTGAAGGATTTAGGCTGTGCAATTATAAGTTTCATACTGTTTTCCCCCGCTTTGTAATCTAGGACAATACCACATTATGTTCATTTTGAGTTTCGAACCCTTGACCTACTTTAACTTGAACACATCTAAATCCAGCTCCTGGCTAGGCGGATGGTGCGCGCGATGCCATCGCTGCAGTTTCATGGAGGTGCACCTGTGTTTGTGAAACCTAAAAGTTGGCCGTTTTAAACCAAACCGTTCTCTACAGTTGCAAATGGAGACGATCCGGTTTGAGGGCCGTTTTCTTTTTCATCATATTAGATCTTATTCCAACCAAACTCTTAACGTGATTAGTTGTCCCGGATCCAACTGGTTCGGAACCTATCGTTCATGAAGTGTGGAGGTGGCACTTATAGATCATATGTTTGCAGGGGGCTCATGTGACACTTAGCAGATGTTTGCTTGCAGTTATTGGAATGAGCTGCTGGCCAGAGACTGAGGCTGTTTGTGTTTGTATGCAGCACAATGGGCATCCATCCGCCTTTCGCAAAGGAAGATATCTGTTCTTTGAGTTCTGCCATGTTAGTGGAAAATTGAAATTCAATCTGCATAATCTGGAGGGTGGAATTTTCAAGCAGACACAGCGTTCAGTGTTTGCTATTTACTGCCCCACTGCACAGGACGTGTTTGCTATTTACTGCCCCACTGCACAGGACGCCCACGTTCCTCCTGAACACAGCATTTGGCACAATCACTTTTTCAGTATCAGGAATCGCTTTTTCAGTTGCTTACAAAAGAAACCAAACCCGGGTAGCTTAGAGGTCGTTTGATTGTTGTCCGCTTGGACATGACAGACAGGACATCTTGTCCATTACACCATTGTTCTGTCCTCATGGACAATGGTGTTTCTTGTCCACCGTTTGATGATTTTAGGAACAAAACACTATATTCTTCTTGTCCGGTGTTTGTTTCGTATGTGTTTGTTCTGTTTGTTTTATCTGTCTTGTCTGACGTTTGTTTTTGTCTTGTCTGATCTATCCGTTTTGTCCGATCTATCCGTTTTGTCCGATGTTTAATTCTGTCTGACGTTTGTATTGAAAGAAACCTTCAATTTCAATATCCCATGTATTTATTTTCAGAAAATATTTATTTACAAGTACAACTTCATCAACAATAAATAAGAAATAACAAAAAACTTAGAAACATTTTATCATGAAGCAATACAAAACGCCAGTGAACAAAGGGAGAAGCATTCACATCACATTGAAAGAGTGTGCGCCCTTCACCTTAGTTCTGAAAGTATTTCAAATGAACTCTTCTTGTAAGAAGTATTTCAAACAAAAGCGGACATCTCACAATTTTTTCCATCAATGTTAACAAGTATTAACAAGTATCGAATAATTACAAAAGTATCTGATAGATGAAGCAAGGATTATTACATCGACTGTAAAAGCAAAGTACAATTGACATATTCGGCTGTATCACCACCACTAATGAACTAAAACACCATGGTCCCGTATAAATTGTTTAAAATATTCAATTGTTGTAAGCCATAAAACAAAAACAACTATAACAACTTGCTAAATAACTAGTCTTTTGTCCTGCGCACTACTTTTCTCATCGAAGTCATGCAATACTTGAGAAGATGCATCACCGTCTGGTTCCTGCATTTCAAAAATTAAAAAGACAAACAAGTAATTAGGTTATCACCATAAAGTATTAAAATAATCAAGCATAATTAAAACAATGACATAATATAATGAGAATGTTACACAATCAATATCTTATTTGAAAGATATTTGAAACATAATCATTCCACATTGTTGAAGTAATATGCTCACGAAGTTCATTGTTGCTACCACGTATTTGCTTGTTTCGAATTTTCTCTAATGTAAACATTGGTTCATATGCTTCCATTATTTTTTGTTCAACCACCTTCATAGCTGTTTTTTTTAATCCACCTGATGTTCGCATTCCTGGAATCTTAGCTTGCTCCAACATCATGTCAAATAAAAACTGCACTTGATCTTCATCCCACTGTAGTTTGTCATGGTGGCTACTCATCTAAGTTTAACAAATAGAAGTACAAGAAAATCAAGCAATTTAGTTACATGAAATAAGTTAAACAATTGAATGCTTGTGCAAATAAACAAATATACAATAATAATATGAAAAGCGAATGCTAAACGTAAATCCTTGGTATGCTTAGGCGGCATTGAATTTCTATAAGCAAGGACTGTATTTGGTTAACTGTTATTTCAGTCTTTAATGTTTCAGTCTTTGTTTCTAATAGCTTCACCCCTCCATTTTCTGGTGTTTGAGGGATGGACTTTTCACTTGGGAAGCTGCTTACCCCGGAGGTAGCCATGGCAATTTGCCAACAAAAGGAAACACATGTTTTAATTCAAAGGTGCATATACATAGCTGCCAAGCACCTGCTTCCTGTGATTTAGCCATGACATGTTGAGCATGTGACTCTCCTCAATCAACTGTAGCCTTTACCAACTCTAATTCCCTGCAGAAAACCACAGGCCCAGCCAAGCAGAACAGAAGATTTCTCCTCCCAACCCTTTGGCCTTACTATTCTGGTGATGTCAAAGTAGTTACACCAAACAACTACCAATTAACGCCCTGAAAATTTTTGACTTCCTAACATAACTCCAAGAAATGTGCCTGAATACCTCGTCTCCAACTCACCTAACCAGTCGCAAGGGCGGAGCTAGAAATTTCTAGAAGATCCAATCTCCTGAATTGTTGGTTTCTAGTAATTGTATAAGTGGCAATAAGCTTAGTACCATAAAGGATGATTCGTACATGCTATGGCACCCGTCGTTTGGGTCATATCTCTGAAAAGAGAATAAGAAGACTCTTAAATGAAGGGATCTTACGATCTCTTGATTTTACGGATAAAGACACATGTGTAGATTGCATAAAGGCAAAGCAAACTAACATATATAAAGAAGGTGTCGAGCGATGTACTGAAAAGTTAGGAATTGTTCACACAGATGTTTGTGGACCTTTCCCTCCTTGTTATACAAGCGAAAAGTATTTTGTCACTTTTATAGATGACTATTCTCGGTATACTTTAAATTTTAAACATAAATATATGGTTTAAATGGGCTTAAAACTTCGCAATTCTGATTTGGGTTTTTTTTTTTTTTTTTTTTTGACATAACATAATTTAGGTGCAAGGTACCTCACTGGTTGCTTTCTGGTCATACATGGATAGCCCTGTGCCTTGTGGGGCAGACTAAAAATTCAGCAGTGAGCTAGTGGAAACGAACTTGGTACAGCCAAAAGTGGCAAAATGTTCAGTAGATTACAAATATTTGTAGATATTGACCTTAACTGTACTAACACTCCTCAAATCAAGCATTTCATGACTTCTTAGCAAGATTTCTTCTGTTAACAGAACTACCACTTTAAGGTTGGAAGCCTACCTTAGCTAAGTTACCTCTTCGATATTGTAAAATTCTGAAACCAATCACTTTTGAATTCTAGAAAAGTATTGATTCAAGTAAGCATGCAGTCTGTTTGATGCACTTCATAACTGCGACCAAAAAATGAAGATGAAAACCTCATGCAATCACTTGTCATTTTGTTATGGTTTTGCAGGGCAAACTTCTGGTGGGAGAATGAAAATATTCTGTCTAGTAAGAACCAGACTTGATCCCCATACCCATGTCTAGAAATCGAAGCTATGAGACAGAGCTGTTTCTAATATCTGGTGCTTATTCATCAATAGCTTTTGCAAATCATGCCCCGATTTGCTCTGAACATATTGATTATAGGACTAGTTGCTTGTGTGTGTGTTGTGAATAACTGGTGCTAGCAGGAGGAGCAGTTATTGTAGTGGAGCAGAAGGCCAGGATAGTGGTAGTAATCATAAAAGAAGCAGGTCGTGGTTTTATTATGCTATTGTTATCATTGTTACGTCTACAGTGTAGAAATAATAGCCATTCAATGGTTCAATAACTGAAATTCATGGCGGATTTATTAATACTCTTACGTACAGTTTTCCTCTTCTTCAATTTCTTAACTTCTTCAATGAGCTCATCTTCATTGTCAATGTCTGATTTAGTGTTCTGGGCTCAGAACCATTCAAAGGACCAGCTCAGATCTAGAAGCGTCAGCCAATTTAGGTAATCTCTTATTGATATGCAACAGAACAGCTCCAATCAGGATGTAACTAAAAAGCAGCCATTTTTCTTTTATTTTCCTTTTCAAAGCTTAATTTTCTGTAGGATCTGGTCATGTCCTAAAACAGCCAAACTTTTTCTAAGGTTCCTGCACGCAGTAAGAGATTCAAAGATGCAGGAATCCATAGATCTGCAAGATATTTCTGAAAGAAGGAAAAAAGAAAAGGTACCAACAACAGTGGCAGCCATGGCAATGGATGAGAGAGATGCTACCTCAATTCATACATGAAATTTTCTTTAAGAAGTTAAAGAGGAAGGACAATTCTATCATCTTCTAACTCCCCACATCTCTTCTGCAACAGCGCATCCATGGAAGTGAGTAAAATGTTGGGCGTTTCAGAAAGCCAAGAGCATTGAGTTGTCCTTTTTCAGGAGAACTCCATGATATGCACAAGTGTATGATTCCATCGGAAAGCACCAATCTTTTGGAGCTGGTAATCAGAGGACGCCAATTAATACTATTTATTATTGTAGACATCAGGCCTGATATATAGTGCTTGGAAGTTTGGTCGATCGTCATTCAAAAAAAAAAAAAGAGGAAAGAAGGAACTTAACGAGTTGGTGTTCAGGCACTTCATCTTCTTTGAACTTAACGAGTAACAGCAGAGCAATTCAGGAAAAAAGAAAAAAAAAACAAGGGCAAATATGCAGTTCAGAAGGCAAAGCTTGAGTGTCATTCGTAGTTGCTGGCCTGACTTATATACAGATTCAGGAGATGCATATCATAATTACAAAGGATCAATGAACACTAACCAGGCAGAGAGAAAGAGGACGCCCTTACCTTGACGAGAAGCTGTTGCTGGGCTGCAATGGAAGCTACGACTGGTCTGCTGGTGGCCTGCAAATGATAACCGTCAATAGAAAAAGGGCAAGAGTTGTCGTTGCTGAAGAAAAACAACAGAGAGAAAAAAAGAGAGAAGCAGCCTGTGCCTAACCTCGACAGAGATGCGAAAGAGTCGCTGCTGCGGAGAGTTGTCGTTTCTGCTAAGGAGAGGAGAAGAGGAAGCTGAGGAGCTGCTAGGCTGAGAGGTTGCAGATTGCTTGATTGGCCGGGCAAGGGGCAGCTGAAGGAGGCGAGAGGTTGAAGGAGGGTGAAGAAGCGTGAGGGGCAAGGAAGACAAGAAGTGGCTACAGGGTGACGGCTAGGGCAGCTCAGGCGGCAGAGGAGAAGGAGAGAAATAGGAATAGGGCAGCTCGGGGGCGTAGATGAGGGCGGAGATGGAGGAGAAAGTAAGGTGGGGGGCGGAGAAGAGGAGAAAGGCAAGGGCGATGGAGGCGGAGGTGGAGGAGAAGGACATGGGGGCAGAGGTCGAGGGCTCGGGGAGAAGGAGATGGGGGCAGAGGTCGAGGGCTCGGGGTTGGGGTCAGGGTCGTCGGGGGCAGGAGACGAATTTTTGTCCTGTCTGTTCCGAGGGTTAGCTTGGAACAGAGTAGGACAAAAAAGTTATTTATACTTTCGCTCAGCCGTCCGTCCTGTCCACCCTGTCCTCTGTCCAACATTTGATGAAGAAATTTACTAAACAGGACACGCGTGTCCTGTTCTGCGTGTCCTGTGGTCATCAAACGACCTCTTAGTGTCATAAACAGTATAGGAATCACTCAGTTGCCTTATTGCAGCATTTTTCTGCATGCCAAGAAGCACAAAGCACCAAAGAGAAGATAATGAAAGCATGAAACAGAGCGAGGGAAACCATGAAAGATCAAACCACAATCTCGTACAGCAAATTACACAGGTGATTAGGTTGATGGCAGGAGCAAGCAATGCTCACAAACATCATCAGCTGCTGCTAAGATCATGACTGTCATACTGAGGTACCAAGACCAGGCTTATCAAACCGACATGCGGCTCATGCATCTCTGTCTCATTGTTGATGATAGGACACCTTACCTTATAAGGCCTTTGGGTAAACAATGTTTCTTACTGTGGCGATTGGCTGCCAAAATGATGGGGAAGGGGCTTAGTTAGCAAGATAGTGAACTATTTTGTCGCTGCGAAGAGCAAAACTCACAGAGGAGAGCACCATTTTCTTTGTTTATCAAAAAGAAACAAAAGAAGCTGCGCAATCCTTCCACCCGATGAGGTAGACTATCATTGGGAGCAATCAAATTCAACAGTATGAAGTTGGTGCGAGAAACGACAGAAAATTTAGAGCGACCAAGAAATCCGTCAGTAAACTTCAGCATGAAACGTTGCCACAGAGAAAGCAAATGAAAACAGGAATTGATTCTACTGCTATAAACATCAACAGATCTGAATAAGCTTCTGTTTGACCTAACTGTATCTTCGGCGTTCGTCATATGAAAATTAACGACACATCATAAAAACATGCAGTAAAATATTCCAAGAAATGGAGCTTCAGAATCCACCACTGCAGTTTGCAAACACGTGATTGGTTAGGAATGAAGACATGGTTACAATGTTATTGAAAGTTTGATTTCCTGCAAAGAGAGAGCAACCTTCTTACAAACATCCGGAAGCATGAAAGAAGCGCATAGAACAACGATCAGAACATTGTGAGGTTTTAATTAGGAAAATTAGAATGATAAATAGAAGGATTTCGCTGAAACAACGTATAAAGGAACTCATTTCAATCCAATATCAAGAACTAGAACTAACCGTCCACGGATTTTGAAACAATAAGAGGAACAAGTATACGCAGAAACCAACAAGAATTCAGAGAAAGTATATGAACCAAATCGTTTTCATTTCTTCAAAAAGAAAATTATACAATAAAAATTATCAAATGTGTGAGCCTGAGTGAGTGTACATATACTATATACAAGACGTGAAAACTGGACAAGAAGATTCATAATTCGTCCAAATTAAGTATACCAACAAAGAATCATCAATAGTTCGACCCGTCAGAGAGGGGATGAAGGCTATCCTGGACGCCCAAGATGGAGACTAACGCGCTCGCCTTGCTCCTGGCCCTCTCGCTCCCAACATCAACGAGATCGGTGGCGGCGGCAACGACTGAGTCGACGGTTAGGATCTCCCGCACAGCTTCATCACCGCCGCAACGGGCCAAGTTGAGTAGAGCAGACGCAGCGTTTTCCTTCGCCCTGCCGGACCCGCCCTCCATCAAGGCGACCAGAACCCTGATCCCAGAGACCGCCCTGAACGCTTCGAGGCTTTCGGTGCATCCGGCCACCTGCGCTGCCACGGCGGTTGCGTCGTCAACGATTCCGGCACTCGGCGTAGAAATTAGCAGGGAGAAGAGCACGGGAACAACGCCGGAGTCGACCAATTTGGGGCGGTTGAGAGGGTAGAGGGCCATGACGAAGAGAGCCCTGAGGGCGTCCTTGGTGGTCCTTGGACCGGCGTCAGGCGAGCGAAGGAGGTCGACGACGGCGGAAACAATTTCCGGCTTGCTGCCGAGAATCGGGCGGAAGGGTTCGTCGATGAGGAGGCTGTAGACGGTGGCAGCAGCGTTACGGACGGCCGAGGGGGTGGCGCCAAAGCGGAGAACGTGTAGGAAGGCGTCAGAGAGGCCACGGGCAGACATGATAAGCTCGCGATTAGGGGCGAGGGTGGAGAGGTTGAGGAGCGTGGTGATGGCGTTCTCCTGAAGGGTAGCGTCTTCGCTCCGGAGGGCGCCGACGAGGAAGGGAATCGCTCCCTCTTCGGCGATGGCGAGGCGGTAGTCGTCTCCGTCGGCGTCACCTCCGCCGCTGCCACCGTCGACCTTCGAGAGGAGACGAAGCTCCGCGACGGCCTCCGCCTGCTCGCGGTCAGGAGCGGCGGCCCTCGTCAGCTTCGCCACCAGAGACCTCACCGTCCGGCGCCTGGTTCCCATAGCAAGTCCGGACCGTCCAATTCTTCAGAGTTCAGAGTCGCCGTCCTATTTCTATAAAAATATTGTTAATAACTTAATTAAAACACCAACAAGAAAGAGCTTTTTAGGATCTTTTGTTAAACAAGTCAGCTAATTCTAGTGTACATAATCGATTACTGTTGATTTAGACATTATGAATCACTCGATTTGATGGCACGAAGCCTTTGATATTATTTATTCATCACATTACTAGACTAATCACTTTTAATACATCAGGCTGCATGACGCTAAACAACGAAAAAAATATATATTTTTTTTACGTAAAAACCAATTTTTTTGACAAGCAAAAACTGTTTTCTGAAAATGAATGAATAATCTGGCATGCATGCTCTCCAGGTGATTCAAAAACAATGGGTTTTGGTCCTATTGTTTTCAAAAATTGATTTAAAAAAAAAAACTTAGTTTCCACAACCAATTTCTCAATTTTAACATGTAAAAGCTAAAAAGACCAACTAAATTAAATCCAAGCGTTAATGAAGGCGTGTTCCAGTTCATCACTCTCTTTGATTCATTCAAACCCAAGAGCTCGAGATTGAGACCTTCTTGGACTGGGTTCGGAGGTGTGGGCTTGTAACTTGTAATGAAGTTTACATTCAAATTCAATTCAAACTCTAGTCTATATCTAATGTTGAACCCCACTAGCATTAAATCCAATATCTGTGTGGTCAAATCTCTTTTAAATCTAAGTTAAATATCAAATTTGAATATAAATGCAGTTATATTGCATACTCATCCAATTAGATGGCCTCAAAATCCAATTGGTAATCAAATATATCCAACCCATTGGCATCCTAAAACAAACCTCCCTGTCATGTAGATATCGGGCTGCTCTGACAGGGGTTGAGTAGTTGGTTTAATTAGCGGAGTCGTGTATGGTTGGTCATCAGTTCAATTTATATGAGTGTTACTCCCTTTTATTGCAAGCAGCGGATGATCCGCTTGTTGGTTAGTTGATAGGTGTTTTGCTTTCCACTAAGGTTCCGAAGCAATCCTGGACTCCAAAAACACAGGAAAAACGTGGAGTGTTTAGTTGATGAGTGTTTCGGTCCCCACTCAGGTTCTAAAACCTAAGCTCCAAACCCACCAACAGGCAGCACCTCGCTTTTATATCCTTATACCTCCAAAGTTTTCTGAACTTGGGTGGACCTATGATATATAACTTTATATCAAATATATTCAAAAATTGTCACTTTCACTTTCGATTGAAGACAACTGGTGACATTGATTGAATTTCGAGAGGTGAAGTTAAGGACCTGAATATAACGTTTTTTTTATATTAAGGTGAACTTGACCTCCCATATTTGTTTACTCAAGCTCGATATTGTTCATAAAGATCAAAGGAAAGTTCATAATTATAATAATATATCTGTGGAGACGACCTGATAATAGCCGTAAATCAAGTCGACCCTACAATCAGTGGTGTTAGTAAATGCTAAGTGTAAATTTCAGATTTCATCGGAAAATTTAGCTTTCTTTTGAGTTGCTAACCAACGCGCATAGAAGTTTGGGACTAATAACTTTTCACTCATAAATCATAATCTAGACGTCCAACTTTTATATTTTCATTGTTTCTGCCAAAGTTTTGAAAACATTTGATGGTGGCTCAGGAAAATGTAAATTAGAATTTTAAAAAAATTTATTTGTTTTATATAAAAATTTTGAAAAATAACATTTCAACTAGTGTCAAAATTTTAGAAACTTTAATTTAACCTCATCTAGATCTTTGAATACCAACCAAATAGCTGCTGCTCAAATCCAGCGGTTGATTGTTTTTACGTGTAAATATTAGGATCTGTCATCACATTGATTTGATACGTCCAAATTTGATTTTTTTTTTTGCTGCATGTCTCATTTTCTTCGGGTCTGACAGTAACAATGCCCAACCCGAACCATTCGAGTCGCTCTATAAAATATGTATGAGAACTGAGAAGACGTCAACTCCTTCCCCGACACGACCGGGTTATTCCCCAGACCCGTCTGCCAGTCAAGTCAATACTCTTACCCTCGGATTTATTGCAGTTTTATTTTTCGATGTACTGATTCATCGCTATCTTTTGCCCTCTTTTTTGTTTTTTCATCCAGTTGCGTTTGACTGTGGCGGACTTTAGATTTCTGAGATATCAGATCACCATGAATTTGGGATCCACGATTCTCAAATCCGTCCTTTAATCTAATTTTAAACTACGCATCTAAAATACACGAGTTGAAATCCGGGGTGCGATTTTGATGCCCTGCTGAATATATTTCAAATTTTTAAAAAATTTTCAATGAATTATAGGTAGAAATATTTTTTGTAACATTTGATGGATTTTCGAAAACATCGTATGAGAAAGGAAGAAAGAGGGGAAAAATGCGATAGTTGTGCTCAAAGGGGAGACAGATCGATTGGCAATGGCGATGAGGAACGGCAACAGTGGCAGTAGCAGCGGCAACATTGGAAGTAGCAGCGGCAGCCTCTCTTCCCTTTGTTAGTCTCTTTCTCCGTACCACTTTGTTTTCACATCCAACAAAATAGCCTCTGGAGAAAGGTGGGGAGGTGGAAAGAGGCAGATTCATTTCGAGTTTCGGTGTGGTCGGGAGGAACCACCGGATCGTCTTCTTCGACCGGCCGTCTTTGCACAACAGCAACGGGGAGAGCCGATCGACGCACTCGGTGTCGATCGCCGCCCCGAAGGTGTCGCATTTGGGTTGGGGCTATTGGTACACCTTTATAGGTAGCTCGAGGTCGCTACAGAAGGGATTTGTGAAAGAGAATGTTATTGGAAAAAGTGGGTATGGAATCGTCTACATTGGTACACCCTTCTCTTATTCCTTCTCCTCCTTTCCCTTCTCTTCTCCCTCCTTCTCTTCTTCATCGTTCTTTTTCCTCACCATTTCCTCACTATTTTCACCAAACAAAGAATTTTTTTTGAAGAAAAATATTTTCTTTATAACAAAAGGGAAGCTGGTTTTGGAAAAACTAAAAAATATTTTTCATTCTTTAATTTCAAAAATTTATTTCCTATCACATATTATATTTGAGATTCAAATCAAAGGCACCCAAGTTAAGACCTTGGGCTTCGTCTTCGCTAGTGTTGTCAAATCACCTCGTATGACAATACACGTCTCATTCGCCTCTTGCCTGTGCGCTAAGTATGCTTTATAATTTATATTATTTGTTAAATAAAAATTTTTAAAATTAAATAATTAAACGGCATCGATTTTGTGTTTGATAGCTTTGTGAGAGTAATCTAAGACTCCTTTTATGTGAGACACACAGCGTTTGTGTGCAGGCAAGATTTTACCATTAAGTGGAAAATGCCATTTGAAATCTTTCATTTGTAACCAAAACGTCATATTTGAGGTTAGATAAAAGAGAGGGTTGACCTTAAATTTATGAGATTTTCAATCGGGTTTTGTGACGACTTGCTCTTTTAAATAGTTTCTAAAACATGATATGTGTGTTTGATAATCTAATTTAGACCATCGCCTTCAAAAATGTCATCTTCTGAAAAGAGGTTTAAGGCAACCCTCATGTCCTTTTGCGTTATGATATCGCTTTGATTTCTATGGACACTACTCATTCGACTACATAAAAATAAGAATGCTCGCCGATATAAAGGCGGTCTACCGCTATCACTACTTACTTAAGCCCCAATGCATTCTAGAAAGGGAAAATGTAGGTGGGGACGAATTTGTTAAACCTTCTACTCACCTTGATAAACAAATTAAGCTATGCCTGCAAATGACGAACCTTTATTTAGCAATTTCAAGAAACGAAAAGCCCGTGCCATAAAATTATGGAAATTATAGTTCCTTATTCACAATTAAGTTCCAAAATGACTTTACACGACATTTTTTGCAGTTCTTCTACTGATCACTGACAGTTTTCCAGCCAGGGAGTCAATGGGATTCCACATTACATGTTTGTACGGACTTATTTTTATATTAAGGGATACAGATTATGCACTGCCGTCGATAACGTACTTGGAAAGCGTCGGTAAAATAAATTATAATAGAAGAAATTCTTGCTTGGAAACGTGGCTAATAATATTGTTTTATTAAATCTTAAAAGTATTGCTTTAATAATATTATAAGGCATCCGTCCCATAATTTCGCTGAACAGGTTTTCGAGCTTTACGTTTCGTCGCTAAATGATTAGTAAAAGCGCGTTTTTCTCTTATAGTTCCACCATTTACGTATAATCTCAGATATGAGCCTCACTTTTCCCATTTCGTCTGATCAAACCCTTATCATTACTCGTTTGGTTTGTTTGCGTTGAAATTTAATGTGAAAAAGTATTGGAGGGTTCCATTATGGAGGAAGGTTTTTGTTGAATGGATAAGAGCATTTTGGTTAGTTTCAATCCATAATACTGGAGAAACATTTTGAAGAAGCCCGAGTCCTCTCATTTTCTTCTATCATCGGAATATAAAACCGTTTCAAGATCTAACTATGATACCTATCAACTAAAGTGTTGCACATCAACAGTTTAAAGTTAACATGCTGAACTGATGATCCAACTTTCACTTGCATGCTAATCCGACCACATGCACTACGGCAAAAAGACGAGAACAATAAAGAAATGCTGAGGTTGGATTCTTAGCTTAAACCGGAGGACCTTAAAATTAAAGTAAAACTTTTGCTAGTGGTTATAATAATAGAACTGATTTCTCTCGTATGCGAGGCCCCGTTTGATGCACAGGATAAAAAACTATACATAGTGAGAAATTTACTCCGTTCCAAAAAGTTGGACCTCTTTAGGTTCGACTTTTTTTTTTCACGGTAATTTTTTCTTAAAGTTTTACTGTCCTTTGCATCAAACGTTACCTGAGAGTCAAACAAGGGTTTGAGAAACCGTAGCCGGGAAGGAAGGAGAAAGGGGACACGCAGATTCCTTCCAAACACGGGAACCTATCAAATCATTTCCCATGTGAAGCCGTGGGCAGATGAAAACGGATTGTTTTGTCACGAGAATGCTGTTGAATGGGAGCATTCGCAACTTTCAAAGCCGAGATGTTTGTTTCGGACATTAATTTCCACATTAACTTTTCCCTTCCGCGCCACCATATTTAATTCCCACCTACTTTACTAATTGCATCATTTTTTCCCTCGTTCCAGAATTCTTTATCCTCTCTCTCAGATTCCAACAGTAACATAACTAATGCCTCAGACACTAAATACACACATATATATACAATAAAATAAAGATATATTTTTTTATTTGGGAATATGTTGTTTATGATCATGTGAGGCTTTTTCTGGCATTTAAGTTGTTTTCAGTAAGATTTGGATCATCATTGTTTAATGAAGCGATGGAACAATTTCATTGGGAAAGTGTTAAGCAGATGAAGAACATCGAAGAGTAGGGGAATGTAAAGAAAAGCAACAACTTTGATCAGTAATAAAATCACTTTCAGCAGCTTATATTTTGTCAATATTCTAAAAGTCACATCCTCGAAGGGTATCTTTGTTCAGTGGGATTTGCCCTTACTTCTTTGCCTTGATGTGTTTGGCAATTGCTTTTGTTTTCTTTTCTTGCATTTAAATTTGTCCTCTTACAGGCTTAGATGTGTCTGTTAGCAATTTATATTGACAAAAGTTTGCTTGAATGTGGAGTTTGTGTGGAAGCAAGAACCAGGTTTTATACTTTTATGATTGAAAGTCATCCCCCATTAACCATGGTTACCTTCAGGACCAGACCCTCCGCATCTTAAAAAAAAAAAAGAAGGAGCAAAAATGTAAACTACCCATGAATTGAAAAAAGATAAAAAATTCACGTCGCGCATGCATGCATGCATGCTAAACCCATGATTTGGTATAAAGTTTAGATAAAAAAAAAAAAAAAGTATTTGTCTTGATGCAATTATTATGTTTCTGATTTCAGCTTAGAATCCGTTTAAATAAACCTTATACTGGTGAGCTGAAGGAGTATCATATGACACAAGCAAGAGCTTGAAGGTTAGAATATGTAGTTAGTATGAAACCCAATGTAAGTCTGCTAGTACATTTGTTCTGTCTCATTGGCACGTAAAAGGTACACCAGTCCTGTATGAGCTAACAGTAAAAAAGAAGAAGAAGAAGAAACGAAGATAAACTCTATGTATACCATCCAGTTCCATCCACTGTTTCTTTTTTAATGTGAGATACCCTTGGAAGGAGCAGACAATTTAATGGGTCTATGCTTTCAAAGTAAAATCTCTGTGTGCTCCGACCATCACCTGATTCTCTCCATTGTTGTCGCTTAAGTTTGTCACAGGCAATTTATGTGGGGATATGAGTAAAAATGCTGTCTCCCCTTTCTAGAGCAAGTTATTTTTCTCTGATTGGCCAATCTCCTTTTCGCATATTTGTTTTGCATGGACTAGTATATGCGGAAATTTATTTATAATTTGTTTTCAACCAATAATTGACTCTCAGATTTACCTTACTAGCTGTGTTATTTTCTTAAGGGAGAAAAAAAAGTTACTAAATGACCTTTCAAAAAAAAAAATTGAAGTAATATTGGAATTTTATCTTATGATCATCTCTCGATCAATAAAAATGAAGTACCCGTTGAAACTTAGATCAAAATTGTCAAGCTACCAAACCCGCATAGGTGCTTCCTTCAATCAAGCATGAAAGAGCGGAAAACTTTTGCGTGGGAAATCATTGTCTCACTTGTTGAACATATTGTCATGAAGATTTTTCTTTTCGCGAGTGGAGCAAACACTCTCCGATGGATTCCTTTCATGCCGAAAAGTAAGCATACTTTTTCCACGGATTTTGTTTACCAACCTTTTTGACCTCCAAAGTGAGGCTAAAAATGAAATACCAATAAAAAATTATACTAAAAAACTAGTACCTAAATTCTCTTTCTTTTGGCGAATTTGATGAATATGGTACACAGTGTGGAGCCATGAATGACTTTTGAGTATATATATATATATATATATATATATATATATATATATATATATATATATATATATATATATATATATATATATATATATATATATATTTGGACATGTAAAATGAAGTTTAGAAACCAACAAATTCATACCATTGAGTTTAACATTTTATAAAAACATTATATATGAGTTTTTAAAATTATCTTCTATTTTTTATTCTTTTACACTACTTTGAGTGTAAAAACCATATCGGTACGGTGCATAAAATCATTGTCAAAATTAACTGGCTGAGCACATAAATGCATATAAGACCAATAAAATGTATCACCATGAAATAGGGCTTAGGGAGAGAAGTTCGAATTTTTTATATCTAAGTTTGAAATTTGAAGATCTGCTAAACTTTAGGCCCCACCTGTAAGAACTAAGTCCAGAATTTGGTACATTCCACAATTGTTTGCAGAAATGTATGTCAATCGATTCATAACAATAATGCTGGTGATGCCAGTGTAGAAACAATGTAATGATACAGAATATAAAGAAAGCTGACATATATATATATATATACCAAATGGAAAGTAACCAGAAAATTCATTAAGAGGCATCAATATGTAAATGAATTTTTTTTATGAAATATCAATATGAAAAAGGTAGCACTTGGAACAACATACATGCCTACTAGCTTTCATAATTTCAATATGATTTGAATGATAATATAGTTTTTTTTTTTCTCTCCTTATCTTATTAACAAAAAATGATTAAAATTGTTAAAACAATTAAAGAACATCACCAACCGTCAGATCATTATCTCTTTTTTTTTTTCAATTCGAATATAACACGTTATCCGTTAATTTTATTTATTAAATATTTGAAAAGTACATTTCCCTGTCCTGTTCTTAAATAGCAATGTTCGGGAGATCACATGCTCTCGAGTAGCGCGCCCACTCTACCGCAACGTTGCTTTCAGAAGGAGTAGGAGAAATTCAATGGAGCCAAAAGCCTTTGTACCGTGCAATTTAAAGGCCGCATTCCCTGTGCACTATAAATTCGGAAAACTTTTGACAAGGAAACAACAAAAAACTTACTTTCCCATCACAACATCCTCTTTCTCTCCTCTTTTATATGCTTCCAGTGAAAGGACCGATGACAGAATATGCCGCCCCAGTGACCTCACCCGACCTGTCCGCGTCTCCAGTTCGGCCATTTAAGGCGTGTTTGATTCAATGGGAAACCAGAAATTTTTGTTTATGGGACACTGTTACATAAATTCTCATTTTTGAAGGGATAAGTAAATAATTATAAAAAATCTATGCAAAAATAAATAAAAATTTTGTTATTGGCGTGGGGGACGCTACTAGTTTGATTGCTTGACAAGGAAACGGATCTTTGTAAATCCAAAGAGATCTGTTGATTTATTTATCATCATGTAAAATCAAGAAGCTGAAGCAGTTGTTCAGCTTGAGCTTACTTGGGTTCATACGCAGTGTTTGAACAAAAGCTGCACCCAGGTTGACCCCTAGGCTCGCTCGCTTACGCAAATGAGCCGAGCTCAAAAAGACAGGGTTCAGCTCATGGTGCAGCTATGCTCTAAGTAAAATTAACCAGCTCCAACCCAGTGGCTACTAATCTATTTCAGCCTCCAAAACTTTCAAAGCCAACCGCATTTGTCATGTCTTCATGGTCCATGGTGGTCCAACATGGCTAGATTGTTACCGAACAAACTTGGGAGACTTTCTTATCAAATTGGTCTACCTACCACTAACAATTGCGGTTTATTCTCAGCCATGGAAATGTGGACCAACTTTCCCTTTGGTGAAGGTGCAATTGCCCCAATAATCCACCCCCTATCATTCAAACAACCTTACTAACTAATGCCCTTTGAAAACAAGGCGAAATACATTATATTTTGATCTCTATGTTTTCAAATTTGCTGTCAGGTGTTCTTAGTTCGAAGCCCGTGGATGCTACTTGTCTGTAAGCCTTTGTAGTACCCAATTGGCATGATCTGGTAGGAGTTTGCCTAATTCGGGTGAGTAAAAAAAGTATTTCATCCTACCATCCAAATCAAAGCAAAACACCATGCCCCGATATTTTTAAGCCTGCATTGATGTCTGGTGTAGACCTAATATATCGTTGACTTGGTATTATTCTTCCACCCAATTGTCTTGTTTATTAAAATGAACAAAAAAAATATGAAAAATAGATATGACTTCCATGTTCTCATACAAAGTTGACGCTATTTATGAATCAGACTTTTTTGGATGATTGGAAAATTCAAAAGCAGAATCAATCTTGTTTGAGCGGCTCAGTTTGGAGTCACATTGTGGACCTTATGAGAGAGTCAAATTACGCCGGAAGATTGCAGCGTCTGAGGAAGGTTCAATGACAACGGGACCCAGTGGACCCATGGCTCCTAACTCTTAACTAGTCATTGCTGATAACTTTGTGGCCTAGTCAGTAGTCAGTCATGTGATCTTCCAAATCACACTTTCAAACAGATCTGAGATCTCTGCCATCCATTTTAATGATAGACATCCCATAATGCGAGCACTGACAACAAACTTTTTTCTTCCTTGGGCTCCATCACTTGCACTGGGAATGGTCCGAGAAGGGTGGGGAGGAGATGCCAGATCCATTTTAATAGGTGATTTGGGGGATGGCCGGATCTGCTAGTCAGATCCAGATCCTAAGACCGGTTCAGAATTGTGCATAAAGGAGGCCTAGAACACGATAATACACACAAAAGTTCCACTCAGTACATCATATGAAACGGGTTCGGGTCTTATATATGGTAACACTAGATCCAATCGCTCATTAAGTTCTCATTTTAGGTTACAACTTCGATGTCACGTTGCCCAACAATTTGTACATGATTTAGTCTTCCACTGCCAATGTCGAAAACCGAGGCGACACTAATGGAACCATATAAAAAATAAAAATGAAGATTCATTACGAGACTTAACAATAAGAATCCCATATCACAAGGTGTTCTTGTCACCAACACACACCCAATCACTACACTCATCAAAGCACGCACCAGTCCCTTGGTGTACTACAATGTAGACTTTGTCCCGGATCCGGTTCAGCATAAACCCGATTCGTGCCCGAAACGACTTCACAGTGTCCTGGGACCGAGTCGACTCGTTCGATGACTTCCAAACTTGAAATCGCGTTCCGAGTCACACCGACTCGTGATTCGCGAGTCCCGAAGCTATTGAGCATTCGGGGACCTTGAATCGGGAGCGCTTTTGGACCCTGGACCTAGGCTGATCCAGTTTTTGGGGGTTGGCAATTTTGAGACACATTATTGCAATGTGCCAAAGCAGCTACTTGCAATGCAAGTTTGCCCTGTGTTGTGATGCTAGGTCAAAGTTTGGTGATATGTGGTAAGAATAGTATAAATAAATGTCACTATCAAACAATGCCTTAACATAGTATTGGACCCATAATGACTAAAAAATGTGTGGTCATAGGAGCAGTTGGCAGAGTATGTCTACTTTGAGGATATGCTTTGCCCTAACAAGTATCTCATTCACTCAACTCACAGTGGGGATAACTTGTGAGCCAAATCAGGACGCCCGAGCACACTTTTGAGTGCCCATATGTGCACTCAAAGTGGGCAGTTGCACCTAATGTAAGCTTTTCTTCTGTTGAGTGTTGATTCAACCAAGTTAAGTATTGTTAACTAAGACAAGAAATTACAGTGGACAAGAAACTTGAACTATTTGAACATAAAAGAATGCACTAACCTTTCGGTTAAGTAATGACAGATCAAAATTTTTTATTATACATGAAGAATAATTCATCGAAGGCCTCAAATAAAGTCTGGTTGAGATCGTTAAAATCAGATCATTGTGAGGTCGTTTGGTAGCAGAGACATTTTTTGAGTGTTCCATAAATCTGTTTTAAAATTTGAAGCAGATTCACAAAACACTAGATATAGTATAGCTTATCGTGTTGAGCAAGCTTGCAAATTAAAAGTCATCAATTCAATTCCCATGGCCATTGCTCTCATGTGCCTTATGGGATAAGACACGCCATCCAGTTGTAAAGTGCATTGCCCCTACATGTAGACGGCCCTAGGGTGTGGAAGTAGGAAGGGCGGGGGTTTCGGCTTCTCCGGCATCACCCCTAATAGGTCGGATTAGAAAAAACAGAAGAATGGAACCCGAGTTTATAAAATGAAGTCATCCATGGATAACTTTCTCTCGCGTTTGATTGCAAGTGGTCAAAGTAAAAAAATTCAAGGTCATCAAACACACCATGAGAATCAACCAAACATCTCTTGAATTAGGAACCCTTACAACCAAAAAAACTTGATGGTTTTCTTGGTTGGGAAAAAAAAAAAGGAATTGAATTCCAAGTGGGACATATTTTCAGAATTGAATAGAATCATATTGGTGAGGCGACTACAAACAAAACTGCCTGGCCAAAAGAGTGAGTGAAAAGGAAAAAGTTGCAACAAAGGGGAGCTCAACATGTGCTTGTAAAAACAAAGAGAGCTGTCCCTGTGGTCCACTTACATAATAAATATGAATGCCAAGAAAATGCCACCTTCCAAAAAGGAGGAAAAAAAATAAAACTGAAACCAAAGTTTTTCATGTACAAAATTAAATACAGGAACAACATAAAAACAAACAATAAATAAACATACAAACATTTGAACCTACTTGGGGAGGGGCACTTAAATGCCAAAAATAAGATAAATTCAGACATTAAAAAATTTCAAGCTGATAATGGTTGCAAAGTACTCCCAAGTTTGGGAACTCCAAGTGACAGAAACCAACACTGGTGGAGCCAACCTATGTATCATTAAAAAACAGAGGAAAAGTTAAAAAAATCACTAGACTTTTTTCCCCTTAAAAATAAAGGAAGGAAAGAAAAAAAAACCCACCAGTGGCAATTATTTTCAACCCACCATGAACAGGTCCAGTGCCCAACTGGCCTTTATGTGGAGACAAACCTAAAAAGGTCAAAAGAAATTATGCAGTCAGGAGGGGAAGGAGGGTTTGAGCAATTATGATAAAAATGGGGGTCGTTGGATGAAACCAGAAGGTGGTTAAGCTTAATCAGAGTGGCTTAACTGAATTAAGTAAAAGAGAGAGACTCTGGCTTTGACCTCAATGGTCCCCGAAAGCAGCAGAGCGCGGGCGAAGGGGAGAGAAATTAATTAATTAATTAAATAAAAAAAGGAGAGCGCAAGGAAAAAAGAAGAAATTAAAAGAAATCATGTTCTTCTGATCGTCCATTTGAAAAAAGGGTTGGCTTTATTAATAAGAGAAGTGGAATCTCTCTCTCCTCTCTCGCTTTCTCGCTCTGATCAGTTTGGCGTCTTCTTCGTCCTCCTCTTCCTCTCTGTTTTCTCGATTGTTCTGCTTTTTCGGCTGCTGCGGAGTTTTTTGGCGAACCCTAGAAGGGGCGGATCCGGTCGGAGTCCCGCCGGCGGGGAGTCTGCGGCCGGAATGCGGCTGAGTTGGCTGCCGGGAAGATCGGCAGTCCATGGTTCCGATTTATGGCGTGGACGATCGCGCGGAGGGCGGGGAGGCAGGGTTGACTAGAGCGACGCATGTCTCGGAGGAAATGGCGTCTGCTCCCTTGACGGCACTGGAGCGCCCGAGAGGTAGAGGGACGAACACGGTACGGCGGGGATCCTGGGTCCTGTTATGATTGTTTTTCTCTCTGGGGTTGTTTCGGTTGATACCGATAACGTTTGTTTTCTGGTTTGGCTGGCGTTCGTTGGATTCTTGAACGTTCCCGGTTTTTTTTTTGGGTGTACGGTTTTGTTGTTTTCTATTGGTGTTGTTGTTCTTTGCATCTTATTGGTTATTTGAGAGAAGAATGTGCCTGGTTTGAAGTGCTGTCAGTGGATTCTGGGACACTTTCCTTCTTTCAGTCGTTCAGTAAGGCAGGGCCTTAGTTGATTTGTTATTTTTCCAGTCAGTGGTTGGGAAACTGTGGTGAGGTGGTGCGAGGATGCATAGAAATTGCTATCGTCTTAATGCACAAGAGTGATGAGAATTTATTTGATACTCCTTTGATTTTGTTTAAAATGACAACCTCTTTCGGCATCCAACTTGGATTGACGAATGCATATGTTTTTATGTGTCTATAGCCTCCAAAAACATGTCTTTGCTTAATGTCTTGATTGCGTTTTACTGTAATTACTCAGCTCCATGTAGCTCAGAAATTGCAAGCTGCATTTTATGTGCGTGTGATTTGTGGGGGAGGAGGGTGGTTGCTTATTGATGATTTTCACAAAAAGAAACCATAAAGTTCTTAACATTCACATTGTCCATTGACATTGTCTTGGCCTCATAAGCCTCTAGATTGTTAAAAAGAGTGGTCGTTGCAGTTCGTTTTCACTGGGATAATTGTACTTCGGTTGCAAACGTGCCCTTAGCTTTTACCTAGTTGTCGGAACATATGGTTGGTGTCATGCAAGTCATCAACGAGATTGGAGTAACATTTCTTCCAGACAACACTTTTTTCTTAAGATTTAGGAGACGTACACAAAATTCAACATACAGTTTCTGACATATGCTCATTGTTTGTCGATATCCGGAGAACGGTTTTTCTAACATTCATAATAAGTTCTCAAGCTTGAAATTTTGGTGCTTCTATTGTTGGGGCAAAGAACGAGACGAGCTAATTTGAACTGGGTTCGTGCTTGGTTGAAATTATTTTCACCTTGGCCTGCACACATAGAGGTTTGAGTACATGGCCCACGATTCATTAAAAGCCTGGGCTTGTTATGTAGATGAGTTAAGCTTGAGCATCTGTACAGAGCTCAACTAGACTCAAAGAGGCTTGTGAAATGTGTTTATCTATAATGACAATACATATTTAGAGATGCTCTATACTTAGATGGTCGGGCTTTCAGACTGATCTGCCTTGAAACTAATTTGATTTTCTCGAGTTCTTCTCTAGTTCAATATTATGAATGACCTGAGCTTGAACAAGACTTTGAACTTGGTAATGTAAATAAGTGATATTGCAACCTAGGGTCAAATCAGCTACTTGTACTCAGCTCCCTTCATTTGGCCTTGGTTACTTGAATTGGGAAGAAGTACTTGTCAAATTGTTGCCAATACTTGCCTTTTTTTATACAACGCATGTTCATGGTAATCATACTGCAAAGTGTATTGCACCATGACCTTATTATCAAAATTTTTCTATGATTTAGACAAAAGTAATTAAGTTGGTGGATTGAAGTGAGAAATGACACAACAAGCAGAGTATTTTTCAATTTGTAGGATGTACGAAATTGCAATTGGGTCGGAAGAAAATAGAGAACTGTATTAGAAGAGGATAGAAAAAGTGAACCAGAAGCAAAAAGTTAATAAAAACTGGGATCTGCACTTGAAATAGGGAACTATTTGCTTCACTTCATATGAAGCTGCTGGATGAACCTTTTCATGTGTGTAGCATCCAAGAGAAAATCTTGTGGCTGATCTTTATAGCATAGAAGGAATTTTAATATTGTTCCTTTACGTGTTCCAAACTTTATGGTACCACAGATGTGTTACTACCTCTATACTTGTGTCGTGTCTCATGTTTATTCTTGTACACATGAAAGAAATGACTCTTTTCACTTTCTTCCTATTTTTCCTCCATGAACTATATATACAAGTTTTGCTTCCTGTTATTCGACAACTTGCTTATGGGCTAGTTGCCGGTACATTTGGATCTAATATAACCTTTTTTCATGTATCCTTCTTTACTTTCACTTGCATATAATTCATGCTTCTTAGCTTTTTGTTCTATTTTGTTTCCATTGTCCACTAAACATGTCACAAGATGTTTTCTTATTTATCATTACTTCAAAAATCTTTCCCTGAAATCCTTCTGCTTTTTTTTTGTCGCAAGTGGAGGTGCTGATGGCATTTCTTACTGAGGTTCTTTTTCCATCCATGCAGGTTTTCAAGAGTGGTCCTCTTTTCATTTCCTCAAAGGGTAAGCAAGATTTTGCTGATTCCATCTTAAGATAATCATATAGACATGCGAACATGGTCTGCCTTCTTTTCAGCATGACATTGGTTACCAATTTCATTGTTTATTTGGTTGTGAATTGGGCTCACTTTCTACTTGTGTGGTTGGCCAACAAACACCTATTTATATTAAATTGCCCAAACACTTCTAGTGCATTGGCTTTATTGCTGGTCTATCTATTTGTATCTGCTGTGCCTCATTTCTTGGATGTACCATTTCGCCTGGACTGTTTAGAAGATTGAATGCTTGTGACATGTCTTTGGATTCAACAAATGAGTTCATGGCCAACTTCCTGAACTTATCACAGGCTGACCATTGCAGCTACATTCCCTGCCTTATATGAATTTTTACTTTGAAACGCCAGGAAAAGCTTTTATTATTTTTATAGTCAATATGCACTTTATATTATTGGAATTTCTATTGTTATATTAATTATTAGGGATGGCTTATGAAAAAATGTGAAGCTAAAACAATGCATGCTTTTCAGCTATTGAATAGATCATGACCAGTCTTGGTGATTGTTAAATTTTATGTGAGAGATGAAGGTATACATATGTGTGCTACATCTTAATTTGTGTGGCTTGCATTCTTGGGTTGTAATTTTGTTCCAATAGTCCTAAGAGGAACGGATAAGTTGGTATTATGCCTGAGAAACTGAAGGTAAAAGGGAAGCTATAGAGGCCATCAACATTTTTTAATTTCTCTTCTACCTGATTTTGGTGCTTGCAGACAAGGACAATTTTGGTGCTTGCAACCAATGATGCAAATAGTTTGGCTTTGGATTAGCTAATACATTGAAATTGGATTCAGATTACATTAGATACAACTGCAAAATGGAAACTGCCAAATCATAACTGGAGAGTTGCAACCCTACTTCTAATGCAGAATTGGTTATATCCAAGGTCTAGGGAAGGTTCAAAATGGTTAGTTCCTAATGGAACCATTCTATTCTGGGTGTCATGGCTCATACCCAAGTCCTCTACCATTATGAATCTGGGTCAGGTCTACTGTAGGACAAAACAAAGGTGAAAAATTCTCTTTGATATCATTTATTCTTCCATCTATGCAACCATGACTCTAAGAGGCCTGAAATTCCTTGAAATTTCTCATTCTGGCAATGTTTCTACGTGTGTACATGCTTTCAATTTTCCTGCTACTGTTTTGAATTTTATTTCTATTAAAAAAATGCAAGGATGGATAATTATTGCTTGTTATGTAATTTTTCATAATTTTTAACTTGTTTTTACTTGAATTAAATTCTTACCTTTTATACTTTAAAATTGTAGATAGATTCATCTTTTTCTGCAGTTATATTATTTTTTTCCGTTGTCCCATTTGAAGCTTTAATTTGATATGTGATTTGTGGCTAGAAAGATGCTATGCTACATGAAATTGATGCTGTGCTACATGAAGTTAGAAACTTGAGTTCACTTGGTTTTGTATTTTATAGGAATTGGTTGGAAGTCATGGAAGAGACGGTGGTTCATACTTACACGGACGTCATTGGTGTTCTTCAAAAATGATCCTGTAAGCAGTAGCTTTACGCTTAACGCATTTGCTGCATTTTTGGTAATAACTTAGGCTAAAAGGTTCTTATGTGATTGGACCAGTTGGTTTAGAATGTGAGAAATAGTTTCTAAAGATGCTTGTTTGTACATGAATTGGAGACACTATAACTGCAAATGTTAATTTCTGTGGTATGTTAAAAAAGCTTCTTTCGTCTGTCTGTGTACAGAAACTTTTTATGTAATCTTTCTGCATTTTATTTCTTACCCTTTATTGTTTTGCTTTATTTGTTCAAATTTTGCATTTGTATGAGAATTTCCAATTAGTTTAAGCTCTCCCAACTGAAGATGAACCAAGCAAGATAGAAAAAAACACTTATTTTTCCATCAAACCCTCCAAGCAACCTTTTGCTGAAGTGGTAATTTCTTGTCTTGAACTGCATATCCTGTAACAAGTTGTATTGCATTTTATAATGTGAATGTTGGGATGGTATAAGAAGCAGAACTAGTCTATTTTCTGTTTACTAAACAACAGTTATATGTCCAATCAAGAAATGGAAAGCATCTACTTCTAGAGGATAATTTCGGAATGGTATTGAGGCCATTTTTGTTGCAGTTGTTTTTTATGCATATAGTCATTAAACAAATACTTCAGTTAACTATCACTATGGCATGGCCACATATAAGCATCATTTTGTAAGGAATGATTTTCTAAGTACCCTTCTTTACTTTTGATAGACCAATATTAACAATTCCATTTCTTAGTAAAGCTTGAGCAACTGACCTAAATAGTGTTTGGTTGACTGTTGAGGCTTTTGATATTCATGTGCTTAACTGAATGTGCATGCTAAATTTCAGAATGCACTTCCTCATCGAGGAGGTGAGGTGAACCTTACTCTTGGTGGGATTGACTTAAACAATTCTGGAAGGTATTCTTTTCTTTTTGACTTCAGGCAATGAACGTAACTCCTTGTTTCTATATGTTGGCTGATCATCTACCACCATATTACAGTGTAGTAGTCAGGGAAGATAAGAAGCTCTTAACTGTCTTATTCCCTGATGGACGTGATGGACGAGCTTTCACGCTTAAGGTACCTCTTTCTGCAATCCATATTTTGCTTTTTATTGGTAGATGGAAGACATAATGTGCTTTGATGTGCATTGTTGTTGTTCAGCTCTTTTACATTATTATCGTTGTTGCTATTGTCATTATTATTTACTTTTCGCTTATAGGCGGAGTCATCAGAGGATTTATTTGAATGGAAAGCAGCACTTGAGCATGCCTTGGCAGAAGCACCTGATGCATCTCTTGTGATGGGACACAATGGAATTTTCAGAAATGATGTGTCAGATACTTTTGAAGGGTCTTTCCAAGAATGTAAGTGATTGTACAAGAGCTTATGATATTCTTTCTTTCTTTCTCTTTGACATAGAAGCGAGGAACCAAATCCAGTGGCCATTGTTGGTGGAGATATCCTGCTTAGGTGGGCTTTTTTACACGTTCGCTTGCTCAATGCTTCTTGTATTTTTGCAGGGAAAGATAAGCACCCTGTCAAGTCTTTAGTTGTCGGACGACCAATTTTGCTCGCACTTGAAGACATTGATGGGAGTCCATCTTTTCTGGAAAAAGCATTGTGTTTCCTTGAGCAGTTTGGTAAGTTATTCTATGTTGGGAACTTCAAATTTTGTTAAGCCAGTTTATCATTCTGGGTTTGTGATGCTTCTGCTTGAAACTTACAAAGTCTTTTTTTGTGCTTGTCCATCTACAGTTAATAATTTAATGTCATCATCTAAGTCACATAGGTACTTCAGTAAGGTCCACGTACCAGTGTCGCCGCACCCGTACCCAAAATGGGTACTTTGACACTTGGGTGCCTATAGATCCAAACTGCTTAATTTTACTTTTGATTTAATTTTTTCCACCTTACTTTTTATTCTATTCTTTGGATGTGAAAATTCGATTGATGTTCATATTTGACTAGGGGGCTGCTCGGTTGTCCATATGTTTAAAGTTTTTCATATATTTCTTAAACACACTGCTGCAAGAGCCGTTGATATATATTTTCTATGTTATTAATTTGTTTATGTTGATGTATATTCTTTATTTTGATAAGATTTTCTAAGCATTTCTTATTGTTTATATATATATATATATATATGCCGTACCCCCGCACCCAAGTTTTTTGAAAATGGTCAGTACCCCTACCGGCACCCGTACCCGTACCTATGTGACATAGGTCATCATGAATTGCTGTATGTATGTGTCTATGTGCACTCACATGTAGGTGTATTATCTGATGAATTTATTTGTTTGTCCTTGGTTGTAGGATCAAAAGTTGAAGGAATTTTGCGTCAAGCTGCCGATGTTGAGGAAGTTGAGCGCAGGGTTCAGGAATATGAACAGGGTTTGTCTTTTAAGTTACCTTATTGTCCAGGATGTAGTTTCTCTTGGTTACTGTGTCTGACATGCTCCTGTTCTCTTTGTTTCTCTTAAGTGTTAATATTGTATTGTATTTGTTGAAAATCAAACACCACTTTCATGTTTTACCAGGGAAAACAGAATTTTCTCCTGAAGAGGATGCCCATGTTGTGGGCGACTGTGTTAAGGTACTTACAATGTGTGATTTGTTTTTGAGCTGTATGCTTTGTACTTAACATTCTATTCATTAGTTTCATATCCTTACACATTTGCTGAACTGTGTGTTATTGAAGCTTGTGCTGCGGGAGTTGCCTTCCTCTCCGGTTCCTGCATCGTGCTGCACTTCACTGTTAGAAGCATATAGTATGCCCTTTTCATGCAGTGTTCTTCTCTTTTCTGCAGTAGATGAATTTTAACTTATGTTTTCACCTTCTATTTATGCTTTTTATCGTTAAAAGTTTAAAACTATTACTATAGTGCCTTTATATCTCAAAATGACCATTGTTTTCGTCTTTATGTGCATAGATATTTTTTTGTTGCATAGTATTTGGTTTCTTAATGGATTTAGAAACATAGGAAATCTGCATCTGTAAATTTTGATTTTTAAGTCGAAATTCTCGAGCAATTTAATTTCTCATATATTATCAATACGTTTAGTCAGACACTTCACATTGTTGCTTTTATTTCTGTAGCCACCTTTAGATTCTGGTGCACTCTGGTTCTTGATTGAGTGCTTATGAAAAAACCGTACATCCAAATAAATCTGTTAATTTTTAATAAATATGTAAAAAAGCCAAATTGTGGAAGCATAAGATGCTTGCTAATATTCAGTACCACTTTTCTTTATCCCCATCAAGCACGGGCCTAGTGCCCAGCCTTCATTTAGCATTGGTTACTGGTTAGATGTCAGATATGTCCATTTGTCAGGTTCACCTAGGTTAGCACTTTCATGCATCATTGACTGCTAAGCTTTAAGCTAGTTTTTTCTGTAGCTAATTTCTAACAACTTGACAGTTAAAATTTTTCTCTACACACTGTTTGACTTTTAAAGCTTGAAATGTGTTGCTAGCACTGATAGATAGTTTTTCTGGATTTAAGAAGTTCTAAAATACATCATTGTGAACTTGTGAAGTTTACGGGCATACACCTTTTTCACAACAAAGTATCTGTGATCTTGTGAATTGAGTTCATGTACCAACTTTTCCTTTGTGCGTGCGCCCACACACATGATATATTTGAGATGATTGAACCTGCTAATTGAGTATGTTTACAGCTGATCTATCATTTGTTTACTACATCCAAGCTGACAAGTTTCAAAATGTACCGTAAAAAGCTTTTGTGAGAGAAATGGTCTTTCTGGTGGGCTATGTCAATTTAAAATTTCCTAAGCATGCACATATACTCATTCATGCATAATTATTTTTTAACTTTTGAATCTTTTGATGAGGATAATGCAAACATTATATATATATGTGTGTGTGTGTGTGTTATCGGAAAATTGAAATCAGCCAACTATCTTTGTGGCTGGATGTCTTTAATAAAAATTTTGTGTTGCTAAAAACGGTTGCAGGAGGTGCATTCTGTCTGACTGTCTCCTGCTAATGCACCTTTTACGGCTGTTTTTAGCAACACAAAATAGAAAAAACCATCCGGCCACAGAGGTTGGCCACCAGCCGGCTGATATTATATATATATAAAATGTGACAAAAATCATATTCGTAAAGAAATTATATGTCTCTTAGAAACAAAATTTATTATAAAAATGGACTAAGTAGTATAAGATGATTGCAATGTTTTCTCCTTGTGCATTAGTTCTATTTAAGTGAATGTTGTTTACTTGTTTTCAAATAGTTTTATTGGGTACCATTGTTATTTCTTGCTTGGATTGAATTTCTTTTGAAAGTTCTCATTTATGAATCAATTGAATAAATACTAATGAGTAAAATACTAACCCTAGTGTTTTCTAATGTAAAAGGATAATAAGGTGAAGTTAGAAAAGTTAATGGAACAAACTATGGCCTGTGGAAAACAGAAACGAAATATTTGTTCACATATGATAACTATTTATGTTTTTACGCAAAATCAAGCCTAGACTTAGTGAAAAGCCAACTGATGGGGAGACAAAATGGAAATTCATTGATGATGAATGATGATCAATTAGCAAGCACAACACTCTTAACATTTGTGCAATACAACTTTATAAGAGCGTTGAAGACTGTGACAGTAATAAGATGATTGAAGCCATTAAGGAGAATATGGCTTGACATGAAAAAACACATATTCAACTTTTCCTAGGACAGTATAACTTTTGCAAAATGAGAAAAATCCAATAATTTGGTTGATCATGCAATCATACATTGGCAATGAGAAAAGATCTTGCACCAACCAGGAATTAATTTCTCCAAGAACGCAAATGTTTTCATAAGGAACCGCTTGCCTTTATCACGGAAAATGGTGTGTATGGCCATGAGATCAAATCAAAGTACTTGACCATGGTGAGGTCCTACTGCAATGGGCTCTTAAGCAAGAACGCATGAACAACAACAAGAAGGGAGAAAGCGTACAAGCTTTCAACACAACTTTTTGTGAGTATCAACCTCAGGCCCATCATTTGAGATGTTCAATGAATATAGAAAGATTAAGGGGCGTAAAGTGCAAGAATCTGCTAGTCACCACAAAAAGCACATTGTTTTTTGTGGAAAATTGGAGATTTTAAATTTTTGAGACCAAAATTGAAATGAAGTATCTTTCAAAGCAAGCAACAGAAAAGTGTGAGGCCTACAGAACTCTTGTTGATGTAAATACAGAAAGGTTTTTTGGTAGGTCGTTGAGTGCCTATGGGTAAGTATAGGCGGCCTAGGCATGTTTTTAACAAAATAGGGTGGAAGTCAAGGTCTACTTTCCCTATATATATTTCAGAGACATGTGCCCATGTGGACATCTGTGTGTCTGATTGTGTATGTATGTTCCAAAATGATCTCTTTGTTGCTTTTTGGAATTGTTAACTCTTTTTCACTTTTGCATTTTTTTTCTATAACCATTTTGAAGGAATCGATCAGAAGGAAGCTCGTGTTGCAGCAATGCGGGCTGCAATATCTGAGACTTTCCCAGAACCAAATCGACGGCTTCTACAGAGGTATCATCGATAAGGATATCTCACTTCACAAATGTCAATTGGTGTATATTTTAGTGGTTAGCTTGCTGTTTGTATGTGATGGATTCTTCTCTGAGTCATTTTGGTTTTATGATTTTATCTTTCTTGTTTTCTAATGAAGTCGTACATGTCTTATTATTCTATCAATTACTCTTATCATATTATCTTTCACGATCCACTTTTTCCTTTCTATAGCTGCATTATTTCTTGTTGCTTCATTGAGTATATCTTGAGTTGAGCATGAGTAGTAGAATATTTAATTTATGAAAAATCCTTGCATGTGAGCAAATAAATTGTTAGGCACCGGGTATAGAATTGGACCGGATCCCCTTGGGGATTGATCCAGTGGTGCTTATAAATAAGGTCGAAGGACCTTAGTGGAGAAACATCACAAATATTGAGCGTTTTATCTTTTGGGAAGGGTAGACCCTAATCAGGGATTAGGGACTGGTGTGCGTGAGTTAGGGTTTGGGCAGGGTGTTCCTTTCTCTGTAATCAGTTACATTAGCAGGAGGAGGCTAACATAAATAAATTTCATTGAATGTGAGATTTTGGTCTTGTTTGATTGAATTGAATTTTGATTTTCAAAAACTAGACATATATAAGGGTTTTCTACTTGGCAGTAATAAAATTTTACATACCAGCATTTCCCCCCCTTTTAACATGTTTTGCCCTTATACTTTGGAGCTTTTAACATGAAAGCAGTAAAATGTTTATGATGCTTGGTGTTTTGCTGGGGTTGTGAGCATTACTTTGTTTCGGATGCCAGTAGTAGTGTAAGAAGATCTGATGTAGTGAGACTATACATGTGGTTATTTCATTTTTCACGTTGGATAAAGCAGATTATAAGACATGTTAATTCTATTGGTTTGGTGCAATTTTCATCTTTAATCACTATAATGGCATAATCAAGGTCATGCTTATCTTTTTCTGGGATTTGGTTTTAAAACGACCTCCAAATTCACTTCCTGAGTTAATTTTAACTTCTAGGTTCTTATTAATTAAAAGTTTAAAACATCCGAGTTACTCCTTATTGTTTCACTGGAAGCTTGTTGATGCTGTATGAAGATAATGGCAATGAAACTTTATTTTTCTTCCTTTCTCTGTCTTGGAATGTATTAAGTGTTCTAATCTATAAATCCGTAATATGTGCTCATGACAGGGTTCTGAAAATGATGCGCTCTGTTGCTCATAACACTGCTGAGAACAGAATGACGGCATCTGCTGTTGCTGCGTGTATGGCTCCACTGCTTCTGCGCCCACTTTTAGCGGGTGAATGTGAGCTTGAGGATGATCTTGATATGAGTGGAGATTGTTCTGCTCAGTTCCTTGCGGCTGCAAATGCAGCCAATAATGCCCAGGGGATTATCAGAACCCTCCTGGAAGAGTATGAGAATGTTTTCGATGTAAATAACCTGATCATCTTGTGTTCAAACTTTTGCTTTTTACTGCATTGCTTTTGTTCTAAATGTCATTTTACCTTTTTGTTGTTGCTTTCACAATTCAGTAACTACATTCCTTTTTGGATGAGCAACTTGAAGCTTTTAAGACAGTCTCTTTCTATTCCTTTGGTAGAATAAGCAGGCCTAGTTTACATGCCCCATAGAGTACATCTGGTTGCTCTTTTTCTTTTTGTGGGTGTGTTCATGATTTTCAGAGGTACCGGAATCCAAAAAATCCAGAAAAACCTTATGTATATGCCATGAACCTAGAGAACCTCTCCACGATTTATTACTTTGTGTTTGAATGAGTGTTGCATGATCCAAACATACTGGGTGTCCCACCTAATTTATCTGGGCAATCAAACATGCTCATAAGGTTTAGTAGCACTTATTTGATTATAGAGGTAGTTTCAGCTTTCATGTATTTTTTTTGATTTTCCTAGAGTTTATAACAAAAGATAAAGTTCAGCTTGTGTAGTTGCATGGATCTATGATAGTCATAATCATTACCATAACCATTAGAGTTTGTTAAGGGCTTCCTTACAAGGCAATTAAAATAAAGAAGTGCCACTCGTTTTCCCTGCAAAGATATTTTGAATGAATAGCTCCAAGACTAACTGTATTATCAGGAAATAAATGAAAGCGACCTTCTGGTATACATTTAATAGTTCACATGTTACTTTAAAACATAGTCACGAATATCATGATATTTTGAAAAATATACTAATGAGAAAAATGACAAAAACGAAAAAAAACCCAAAAATGCCTCTTTTTGAAGAAATTGTGAAAAATATATTTATCACCTTTTTATCAAAATTTTCCCATTTTTTCTGCTTTTTTTCATTCCTCTCCTTTTTAATGTTAGTGACAAATAACATGGATTCATCTTTGAACTTTAATTAGAATTCAATTATTTACTATCATTCTTATCATTATTAAAGCATTGTTTTTTATCATTTTATCTAGTTTTTTAGTGTCTTCTTACATTTTCCTCTTTGTTTTACTTTTACATATTTTTGAGGATTTTTTATTTTCAAAAGTTTACCGAGATTTTCCCGAAATTTTGTCGAGAAAAGCAACTTAGGCCAAGAAATACTTCACCATTAAAAACCTGAGAACGATACTTGTGGCTATACTTTAAAAATACCTTAAACTTTTCTTAAAAAATGAAACATGTAAAAACACTTTTTTTCTTCAAAATTTTAGGTTTTTATAGATACTCCTTTAGATTGACTGAGTGCAATTAGTTTTTTAAGCTCTGTCATTTCTTGTTCTTGGTGGTAATGTCCTTGTTTCATTTTTATAGGAGGAACAGCTAAATGTCTTCCCTTCGGTAAACTATCAAATGGAAGACAGTGGTAGTGATGATTCTGTAAATGATGAACATGTGAAGGTACATGACGATGTGTACCATGATTTGCATCATGAAGATGATGATGGAGCACAGCATTCAGAACGAATGGATAGTGGCAAGCTGAGTGGAAGCAGTGGGAATGATGCTAGTGATCTATATGACTATAAGGTTGTGACTTAATTTACAGATCTCCGTGTGTGTGTGTGTGTGTGTGTGTGTCTGTTTGGGACAAGGGGCAGAGGATGGGATTCCACCTCTGTGCGCTTGTGTATGTTGTGGAGGTTACACATCAGCAATTGCTTATTCAAGATTGGCACAATTGAAAATGACACTATTTTCTCTAAAAATACTTATTCATTTTCCAGTGATTCTCATTAGTTGATGTAAATGGCACTAGACCAATCTTCTATAGATTTCTATTACTCTATGATTTTCATTGAGATGTTGAGTAATTTTGTTATGTTACAATGCAGGTTTTTGAAGGTGCTGATTCTGATGTTGAATTTCTTAAAGAGACTCACGCTTCTGAAGTGAACAAATTATCAACAAGAGAGTTTGGTGGTGATAATAAGCTCCAGGGTCCTCAAAGCAAAAGCAAGGAATTTTTCCAAACTGACAAGGAAAGTCCTTTAGTGGTACCTAAGGCTGAACCATATGTATCAACTGGGGATGTTTCTTCTTCTGTAAGTAGAAGGATTGTGCCCTGCCCTGGGCATGAGTCTTGCACGGAGAAGTTAATTAACAAGACAAATGGAACTCTGTCAAGCACTAAGCGGTCAAACTTCTGGGGCCGTAGTGGAGTAAGAAATCTGACATCTTTTATCCTTTATTGTAATATGTGCTGTCTAATTTGAAATCTAACTTTGACAAAGATCATACTCAAAGATTTAAATTCTGGATGATTGTTATTAACTTTTGTTTGACTCTTGAGAACCATTTTTTTTACACTTAGGTGGACAGAAGTGTTTTTCCCCCTTTAAGTGAGGGGAAATAAAATTTTGGATTTTTTAATATCCTTCTACTTCTTTTGCAGGCAAGGAAAAATCTCTCCATGGAATCCATCGATTCACCTGGTGATGAGGAGTATGCTCTCTCTGTCAGTTTGTCTATATATATATAGTATTTTATCTGTACATATATATATTTCTTGTTTTTCCAAAAGAAAAATTTCTTGTACCATTTGGAAGTTTAAAGATGCTACAGGCAATTTTTAAAATTGCCAGATGTTCAACATGGAAAATCAATCCAGAACATGTTTTGGTTGTTATTATTTTTTATCTTCTTATTCCCACTCCCATCCCTCATCTTTTCTTTCTAACTTCAGATCTTTTTTGACTTTTTTTTTTACTGTTCAGGCTTGTAATTCGAAGGCTTGAGAGCACAAAGAATGAACTGCGTAACAGGATTGCAAAGGAGGTATTTTTCACGTTCACCCTTTTCTATCTATTGACATAGTGATATGTTTAAAATGCAATAATGGCTTTAATGATTCTATTTTCCGGTTATGCAGGCTAAGGGAAACGCGATACTACAAGCAAGTTTGGAAAGAAGAAAGCTGGCTTTGCATGAACGTCGTTTAGCTCTTGAACAAGATGTATGGCTTTGTATCACCTGGTCTTTCAGCATTTTGCTTGCCAGTTGGTTTTATTTACTTTGATATCATGGATATTCCTTGTTGATCTCGTCTAATAATGTTAAATGACTTATGAGTTTGCAAAAACCCTGTCTCTGTAGGGCTATTTTTGAAAATAGCATTTTGAGACTTATGCCATATTTACCAAAAAATGGATTTTGAAAATTCTTGTTGCAGGTACTGGTAATGGAGTTGAACTGCTTTGCAAAAAACATAGGGAATTGGAGGGAACTGATTGGCAGATATTAAGTCTGCCTAGTAAAAAAATTAAGTACTAATTTAATATTGTTTTACCAAATAATAGATTGAAATAAGTTGAATCAGCAGTGTCAGGTTGATTCTGCCAATTTTAAACGTGGTATGAGCTGATATTTCGGGAGTCCTTTGTTTTCTTCTTCTTTTTCTTTTTCTTCTTTAGGATGTGAAGCATCAGCTAACAAGGATCACTACCGGACAACATTGGCAACAAATACACTTTTTTATGATGAAAGGTGTATTTGCTTGTCACTAGAAAAAGGGGCAGTTTCCTTTGGAAATGTTCATTTGCTTCTTCGCTATTTCAAGCTGCATACTGGCTTCACCATTTTTCTTTCCTATTCCTGCTCAATTAACTGGATATTTATTATTGCAATTCTCTATTTAGCTAATTATTGAGTATCGGCAAGGTTAGGTTGAATGAAATGACGGCCTGGTGAGATTTATGTGTCCTTGCAATTCAGAACCTAGAATTCTTGCTTTCAGGTGTCTGATTGTTAGATATTGTATTTCTGACCATTTATTTCTGTCCAGTATTTTGTTTCTGGACATTTTTTTTCAATACTTCTGTAACTTTCGTTTGATATTGTTTCCTTGTTCTCATAGGTTTCAAGATTGCAAGAGCAGCTGCAAGCAGAAAGAGATCTCCGTGCAGCATTGGAGGCCGGGTTAAGTATGTCTTCTGGGCAGTTGAGTTCACGTAGTATGGATTCAAAGGTTGGTCCATTTATGCATCACATTTTCATTTTTGAGTTATGTTATTGAAGCATAAGCGACCTGATGGTGACTTGTTTTCCTGAAGACAAGAGCAGAGCTTGAGGAGATTGCACTGGCCGAAGCGGATGTTGCAAGGTTGAAGCAAAAGGTTGCTGAACTTCATTTGCAGCTTGATCAACAACGGCAGCACCATTTTGGGTCTCTTTCTGATGCATATGATCAGTACCAGCTTCTACAGAAGTTTCAGTCACAGCCGTACGTTATCTAATATGTATTTTTATTTTTAATAGTTGGTCTACATGTTTCTAGCAAAAACTTTCAGATGTTGATGGTATATTGCGCTTTTCTTCCTCCTCAAACAGCAAAAGTTTTCCCCTTCAATTCTGACTATAAAGGAGATGCGTATTTGACAGCACATTTCTATACAGTCTTTCCTATTCTATTGTCGTATCCAAAGCTCAGAAACGTGTTTTATTCTTATTTCTGGCACATGATTATGATTTTTAGATGGGGCTCATCTGCTTTAAGTTCTCTTAGAAAGAACATAATGTTTATTGAAAAGGATACATCCACGTGACTTAGGATCTAATTTTGTTAAATGTGTCATGTTGCAGGAAGATCTTTCAACAAGATTTTGATTCAACTCTTGCTTTCTGTAACTATGAAAGGGCACAGAGAAGTGAGGTTGTGAGTCTACCTTTAAGTTTTCTGTCTTTTTTTTTGTAGTCAAAATTGAGTAATCTTTTATCACCTTTCTTGTCATAGATATCATTACCCAGTTTGTTCATGCTGGACAACGTTTTCCTGTTTAGTTTTCATTTCATGATAGATTTATAACTTGCACCTCAATGATGTATCCGTGGTGAACGTATCCAAGTTTGTTATGATTTTGTTGTGCTGCTCCATCTCTTCCTTTTTCCATGTTTCCTTATGTTGGCTCAGTCCTATCTGGAGATCATATATAGCGGAGAAGCCCATCTTTATATCTCTCAGGTTTCAAATGTTCAATTTGCAGGATTTTCACGCTACATGAGTTGGTTACGAAATGGTGTTATTCATATAGTTTATCAAATTTTATATGATGTGCACCTGTTTATGCAACTGCCATGTTTAAGGCTTCAAATCCATTTACAAATACAGCGTTAAGAATGTATACCACTAGTCTAGTTCAGTGTTTAGCTTTTGGTGTTACTGTTGGTTGATGCTAATCCTTGCTGAACTTATCATATAGGTGCCTGCTGTTCCACATTTCTGCTCATGTGGCTCTGTCCAACCTTAATAAAGGAAGTTCCACATGGTTCTTAAAGAGTTTTCATTACTATGAATAGGGGTATTAATGAACAGTAAACAAGATCCATTGGCCAAACTTTTATCATGTTTAGATGCTTTACTGTTCTGCTGAGTGTCCCCATTGCGCTGCTGTACTAGTGCCAAGTGCCAAACATTATTGATTTTACTCATTTGCGTGAGGGGACATCCTAGATTTACCAATGTTCGGAGAAAGAAACTATTATAGGAAGAGAGAGTGAAAATACTTTATATTTATGCATGGCAAGTATTTTTGGCTGATCCTGCAAAGGGTTTTCATTCTTTACTGCTTAATCATTGAAGTATCTTTTATTCCTGGATTTTTTGCTGTTAGTTGATTTTATCATACATTTACTGCCAAACTTAATTTAAAGAACTTGAATCTGTTGTCTGCCAATTTAACAAATTCTCTCCTGACATTATTCAACATTGGCAGGACCCATCATCCGCGTGGAGGAGCATTAAGCCACAGGTTGCACAATCTGCGTTGAATAGACAGGTCCAATGGAAGCCACCAGCAGATTTGTCAAGCCCAGCCATCTCCAAAGTCTCTGAGGCTTCAACAAGCTTGTCTACAGATGAGATTTGTGCCATCGACTCTTCTGTGAACAAGGCATCAGGGGATCTGGAGGTAACGTAACTCATGGTCCTTAGTCTGGGGCAACTATTACTCGTGATTTTTACTTTTTATCTTATTCCAGGGAAATGAACAGCCACGCCAACCCTTAGCATCTTCCACTCTGGTTGAACTAACGACCCGGCTGGACTTCTTCAAGGAGAGGCGTTCCCAGCTCATGGAACAGCTCCACAATCTTGACCTGAGTTATAGGCCTAATTCACAGGGTCCTGTGTACAAAGCATCTCCACCATGGACCAGTCCAAGATAAAATGATCATATTCCAATCATTTGTATATCCTAATACCTGTAACTGTCTCTTGTATTTGGCTATCCTCATTCTGTTTCTTTTCATATCGCAATTGGTGTAATCAGTTTTTTTTCTTTTTTGTTTTTGCTTTTCTTTTGAGCCAATTAGTTTCTTTTTGTTGTTCAAGTAGAAGTGTTTGATCTACTCGAATTATCTTATGTGATCAGAAGTAACGGTAATTCGAAGATTATGTATTTGATTGTTTCAGTTATTAAAACTGTAACATGTGATCGGATGCAATCCGAGGAGTAAGGATTTTAGAGGTATAAAGCGTGAGAAAAATTTTTACTGCATAGGACAAAGTAGCAAACCTTGAGGCACAGAAAGCGCCTAGCGCGCCCTCTGTCTCTTTCTCTCTCTCCTTTTTTCCCGAATTACTATTACGTGCTGCCTTCCTGTCGTTTCCTGAGCCTCCATTGGAACTTTCAGGCACTTCCTGGCGGTATGAACATGAAATTGCAGTCCGGCGTCCCTAGAATTCCAGCAGTTCGTGTGGCTCCGTGACACTTTGGCAGTGTCTTGGCGGGGTGCCTCATTTGAGGCGTCGGTCGGTGCCGCCCATCAGTCCCACCAGACAACGCCTTGGGCGCCATCACCTGTGGCGGGGAACCAGACAACGGCTGTGTTTACAGGTTGTGTGGTTCGCTTAGAACGACGAACCTTGCGG
>JAANDH010000025.1:137482-211977 GCA_011799765.1 Nymphaea thermarum
TATATATATATATATATATATATATATATATATATATATATATATATATATATATATATATATATATATATATATATATATATATATATATATATATATATAAAGAGCTATCATGCAAATACATGTACAAATGGTAGAGCTAGCATTTCTTTATTATATATGATAATAACTTTCATAAGAGAAACTTAAAAACTTAAATATCAGGATTAATTTTTACACCTTAAAGCAGTTAGAACCAAACTTGGGTGATTCTGATATGAGTCACGGATGTAGTGAGTCAGCCGATTCTTGGTTGAGTCACCGAGTTTTGGTGCTAACTTGTTTGGGTCCTGACTCGTGTCCCAATGAGATGATGATGGCCACGAGTCAGGATGATCCTGAGCCAACTCAGGCGATTCTGAGTCAACTTGCCGAGTTTGCCAACAATGTCTATATGTGGAAATGGTCCATAGCATATGCCTCCAAAAACATTGTTTAGATTCCAAAAATGAGAAATTTTGAACGTATGCTTTGACTTCTTAAATTTTCCTTTTTTGAACGTATAATTTTTTACTTCTTAACTTTTTCGTTTCACTCTGTAATAATTTTTTACTTGGGGGGATTTAGCATAGCCGGTGCAGCATGCATACAGGGCATCATCAGTTTGATTCCTATAAGAGCTACTCTTCAGGGTTCTGTAAAGTGCCACACTCCAAGACCACTTTAGGCATACAGGTAAGTATAAAGAGGGGGAGTGTCATCTGCTAGGGACAAAGTAACTAGTATGTCAATGCTCATCGTGGTTCTTGTGGAAAAATACGGAACATACTGAGGTTTCTTCCCTCTGAGATTCCCTGAGCACGATGTAGAAACTAGCAAGGTTCACACTCATCTAGCTGAAATGGAACTTAAGTATTGCGCTAATTTTCTCTTCAAACGATCGGTAACCCTAGACCGCATTTAAATTAGCAAGTTGGGAAAAGGCAAGCCCAGCAACTTGGTGCTGAGAAAGATACCGAAGCTATCCTGTTTCTTGACGTCCTTCAAAGCCTTGCACCCTTATCCTGGTTGGAGCTATTTTGGCAGTCATGCAAACGCTTTCCTTTCCATGTTAAGGGTTTTTGGATGTCAAGTGCGTTGAGTAGAACATTTCTAACATCATCTCAGCACACAGAGGCGACCGGCCGGCAGTTCAGAGCTTTCTAATGAACAATTCAGAGCCAGGGAACTTAGAAGATGATGTCATTTTTGTAAAGCAGTAGGACTGTCCTTGTGGGTACTGCACGACCCTACGGGCATCCTTTTCAAAAACTTCAAAGACTTGACTAAACTTTTTTATGTGTTCTCTTTTATTTGTTGGAAGAAAAGAAAACTGCCGCGTTTTCTGAATGCGTCAAGTCAATGATGGAAGAAAATCTACTGCGCCTGTTCAGGGGGTATTTGCCGGCTTTGAGTTTTGGTTTTAGAATTAAATTCAAAGTACAAACTTTTGCGGTCTTATTTTTCTTTTGTGTTTGATAGTTTGGAATCTTGGTTTCAAAATTGAAAATGATGTGTTAATAAAAAAATGAATTAAAGTTGTAGGGTTGATGAATTAAAACCACCATGAAATGTACTCCAAAGATGAAAAAATTCAAAAGTTTTAAAATCATAATTCCACCTCCTAAGGTAGAATCACAATTTTGAAATTTTGATTCAAGAATAGGCTTATAGTTCTGCAATCAAAACTCTGTGCTTGGAAACACAATTTCCATTTTATCAAAAATAAAAATTTTAATTGTTGAATTCCAGAATTCGAACCTCATCAAACAGCCCGTACATGTACAAAAGTGCATGTTTAACAGTAAGCAAATGGTTTAAGACTTAAATTGTTCAGATTTTGACATTCCTACCGTCTGCGTTTTGACCGGAAGTCTAAACTGGGTGCTCCTGGGTAGGCAAGAAATAGTAAGAAACCCAGTTCATATCATAGAAATTTTCTGGTTGCACGCCAAAGAAAAAAAAAAACCGATTAAATTTTTAGTAGTTAAATTCGAAGCCGTTTGTTTTTGTGGATCCTGTAATTGCTTCGAACCATGGCATGGTGTGGACAGGCCGCACAGTTTGTAACTAATGAAGTTTATAGTAGGGCTTATATCAGGCTGGATTAAGAACAAAAGGTTGCGATTATATTCCATTTGAAGATATTGAATAGCAAATTCTATCAACAATATTTTCAAGTTTAATTTGTTTACTTAAATAAGGTTATATTTTAATTTCATGTTTTTTTATTAGGTACTGTACTTTACCGGCCTGGTCCAGATTTATTCTTGGGCTGAGGTATGAAAATGAACCTTCATTCAATCTTTTGTCCAATCTTAAAATTGGTGATTTACTTCGTGGTGAAATGAGATTTTCTGCAAATTAAATTAGAAAGCTAAATCTTCTTATGCCTTTTAAAATTTAAATCCAACTTTATTATCTATGAAAGCAAATATGTGTTTTTTTATTAAGTTGTTAATATATTTTGTGTTGTTGAAAAACTGAAAATTGTAGATTTTCACTTTCTTCATCCACCATTTGAAAAATATAAGGCAATATCAACAAGCTAAAAGCTACAGCTAAGTTGTTAATGAATACTGGTAAGAATATGGAAGAATTATCCTAAAATTTATGCAATATTTAGTCTTATCTTCTTAGTCACAACATTATAAATCTATAAAATACGTTTTTTTAGATGTATTTCTTTAAATATTTTAAATCAACATCATTTAAAATAACATTACATGTCCAAAATTATACCATACCATATGCGTTTGAACATTACTTATATATATATATATAAAGCTAGTCATATGTACTTTGATTCCGAAAAAATCGTGCACTAGAATGCATAATAACCAAAATGCTCTTAATCAGTAAGAAGAAATTGCTTATTACAAGGACAAAAAAGATAGTAAAAAGGTGAAAAAGCTAAATAAACATTTTCTTATGTAAATTTCTAGAATACCATCACTTCCACCTTTGTTTTTTTATTGGGACACACACACACACACACACACACACATATATATATATATATATATATATATATATATATATGAAATAAGAGAAGGAGAGAGAGAGAATAACATTGAAAATGTAATGACAAAATGGGTGACTGATTGTCACGAAGCACAAAAAGACAAAGAAAGAAGGGAATGCACCGACCATAATGAATTTTTTAAGAGAAAAAATATGGGGGAAGATGAATTAGATGCGGTCAGAAAGAATTCTAAAATTCAGTATTCCATATCGTATAAATGCCAATAAATTAAATTCTGAATTCTGTAATTGTATATTCACGATGAATCAAAGTCGTCGGACAAAGTCAAGAGGGAACGTGGCCAAGCCGTCGTGTCCTTCCTGATTCGTCCTGAGACCTGCGAGCCGCGGGATTTGGGGAACGCCATAGCAGGAGATCATACGCACGGCATCCAAATTAGAAAAGTAATAGTAAAAAAAAAAATGGAGCCAGATTTGTCTGTTAGATGATAAAACTTTAATTAACTTATTTGAACAGCTCAGGTTAGAACATGGCGATGCCTGTAACTATGAACAGAGTTAATGTAATAAAATTGGACCTTTGATGTCTATGTTCTAGTTGATAAAATTATAACCAATTACCAAGTCAAAATTAGTAAATAATTATAAATAAATCTTGCTTGACTTATATAATTAAGCGACTCTGTCAGCTTGAAATGGGCAGTACTTTAATCGATGCCTCGTTTATTAATTAAGATGTACCAAGTAGGCTCACATTAGAGATTGATAAATCTACAGGTGATTTAGAAGTAAATTGACATAAAAAAAAGACTAGCAGCAAGAATTTTTTCTATAAATACCTTGCATGGGTTCGAAAGATGTGTGCAAGAAAGATCAGGTGACCAGAAACACCTTGGAAAGATGGAGAGGAAGAGTTGCAAGGGGTTGGTAGGGGTAATGGTGATGTTGGTGGTGGCTCTGCTGCTGGATTTGGGTTCAGCACAGGGCCCTCCGCAGCCAAGGACGATTGTGACCCCTTCGTTCTACAATCGCCTCCTCGCTGCCGTTCCCGGCACGTGCTCCGGGAAGCGTTTGTATACGTACAATGCCTTCATTCTTGCTGCCGAGAGCTTCGCAGGCTTCGGTACCACCGGCACCATCCTCACCAGGAAGAGGGAGATGGCCGCTTTCCTTGCCAATGTGATGCACGAGACTGGAAGTATATATGCTGTTCCCTTGTCTTTTTAATTATACATTTCGTAATGAACAGAATCATTTTTCATGGCGCATCATCGCGCAATAATTATGTGATCTTTTTAAGCTGCTGAACATATCAATGGCTTTTCAGAAAAGGGTCAGTACTGTTTCGGAGTTTTTCTTCTTCGTAACTTGTAAGCTCGTTATCTTTCATTAAAATTGATTCTCTCCAGAAATTATTGTCGAACTTTGACTATCTGTTAGCAACTTTGATATACTGCCTATAATCGATAAAAGAACGGCTGAGTCATTTGATGTCCATGAGAACAGATTCGGCTTCATTCGTACAGTCTTCACAAACTGCAAGATTAGAAATGCCAAAATATTCTAAAGAATTCTGGTATATGATGAACCAGCATACTGCATATAACTTCTATTTTGGTTGACGATGACGATCGAACAGGTTTGTGCTACACCAGAGAAATAAGGCCTCAATCAAGATACTGCAGTCCAAGTGCAAAGCAGTATCCGTGTGTGCCAGGCGAGAGCTACTATGGCAGAGGCCCCCTTCAGCTTACATGGTAACTCGTATATAATGTTACTATTAGTTTACATATTGCATGGTTTCTCCCTGACCTCCCTGTCTCTGATCCATACGTGTGATTGTGTGCAGGAACTACAACTATGGTGCAGCAGGACGATATCTAAGCTTGAATCTACTGAGAAACCCTGACCTCGTTGCTCAAAACGGGATTGTGTCCTTCAAGACGGCGGTCTGGTTCTGGATGGTGAACAGCAGGTGCCACAGCGGGATCACCACCGGCAGCGGATTCGGCTCCACCATCAGGGCCATCAACGGCGGCGAATGCGGAGGAGGAAGGCCAAATGCTGTGAAGAGCAGAGTTGAGTTCTTTCTCAGGTTCTGCAGGGAGTTTGGTGTGACTCCCGGACCGAACATTTATTGCTGATCGACTTGAAAATAATGGAGAAGCGGTGGGGCGGTTGGCAGCGGCTGCACTTGCTACTCATCCTTACGTTCATATTCGTATGAACTTATATTACTGAAATAAATAAAACCGTATGTAATAAACGACTCCTCCTGTAGGGGTACTCTCTAAATAAAAAGTCGGAGTTGACGATCAAATGAAGTTCATTAAGCCCTTCTCCATACATGGCTCTGATCTCAACGGATTCTGCCATGGACCTCGAGACGACAACAGAGCATTCGTCCATTTCAAGACGAAAGTTGATGGCCAAATTAAATCCTTCTCCATGTGCAGTTCAAGTGCAGAAGTCAAATGACTCAAATCCTCATGTGAAATAATAACTAAATCTAAAATAAATAAAAATTCTTGCCAAAAGACTCCTTCCTTGGCCTCTAAATGAAAAATGAAGGTAGGTGATGAAAGATGAATCCTTCTTCATGGCTGTCGCCTCTGCGCGGATCTCATTCTCAAGAGCATTGTGTAATCAAATCGACTAAAATCTTTGCAAGGGACTGACAAACAACTAAAAAAAAACATTCAAATGACAATTAATGGAACTAATATTTAGCGAACAAGTATATGTCTAGTTGTATTACACATGGTTAAAATTTGACGCTGGGATCTAGCCATAATGCACGATGATAAAAATTAAGAAAAACATTAAGGGTTTTGTGTTTGTGCAGAGATTTTGTGCAATTAATATATCAAATTAAAGGTAACGGAGATAATAAGTCGGGAAAGCCTTTCGTGCAATATATCGGTAATGTTTCAGTGGAGATAAGTCATGTGTTGATAAAAACGATATTGATACAAGTATTTTTTACAGATCTATGTCAAGTAACGGGTACAGCGTTTTTGTAAATCTTGATAAGGTGGTACGACAATAATACTATTATTTTTTAATTTAAAAAGTTGTAAAGAAAACATAGTTCCCTCTATACAATCTTTACGAAAACATAAATAACCTTAGATAATTCACCGGTCGTCCACCGCTATGGTCTCCTAACCGATTTGCTCACTGATATGGCTGGTTGGAATTCATTGAGAACCTCCTGGATGAAGGCTGACCTTGTTAAGCAAAGATAAAGAGGTCCTATATGTGGAAGAGGAGAACACAATACAAACGAAAAAATATGCACCACAAGATCTCATTTTTTGACAAAATAATAAATAAATGCTAGAAGGAGAAGCATCAAAACTAGCAACCCAAGGAACCAAAATTTGTAAATGGGAACAAAGATTAAAGATGGAACATCAAGATATAATGGATTATTTTCTTAACCATGTTCCTGATTTCCAGCACAACATATCGACCACATATGTAGAAACAAAAATAGAAACCACCTATTCCTCACTTCAAGAAAAAGAAGGAGAAAAACACCATAACGTCGAAACACAACTAGAACCCCAAAGCATCTTTCCCATATCCAGAAAACGTAGCTCAAAGAGTATTTGCCACCCAAATTGTCGTCAATCGAACAAGCTCTCAAGTCATTGTAAGCTCTCAATTCACTAAATACTCTTTAACAAAACAACTCCAAACAAGAGGGGAAGAACCCTAACCACAGTAGAGAGAAATCATCTTCGACATAAAGATGTCCGTCGCCATCGCCGTCCACCGGTCGCCCATCACCATCCACCGGTCATCCGTCGCCATCCACCGGTTGTTCGTCATCAATGAAGAAACTCTGGAGAATTGATACATGGGGTTTGCCCCGGAATTTATTAACAAAAAGAGGAGAGTAATTACAACAAAAAATGGGATCATAGAGATCCTAATCTTTACAAAATGTCCTCATAATATGGCCTCCGGTTAGGAGGAGGCCGATGCCAAACTTTGCTGATAATCGCCTTGTCTGCCTTTTTAGGCAAATGAAACACCTCATGTGCTGGGTCATCTCTAATAAAAACCAGCTTGTTATGCACTCGACAAGCGGAGTCACCCAAAACCTGTTGTATAGAATCGTCTCTCAAGCACTTGCAACAACGGCTAATGAAACTCCCATTGTTACAAATTACCTTAATGATACCATCCTGCCTATCGATTTTTTGAATTGTTAGTAGGCATTGCTGGAGAAGGCTTCCTTCATAAGTAGCTCTACATCCATCACTCTAACAAGCGATGCCAAAAATAAAACATCCATTGCTCTCTCTAACAAGAGCTGACACATCCCTGTTGTCCTTGTTAAGATGCACTAAAATGTGGATATTGTAGGTAGTTCCATGCTCCCACCTCCAACAGCCCCAAGGTAACCATACCTCTAACCATGTTTGGATAGCATGCCTATCACTATGCTTCTAGTCTCTAGAGATAATGAAATTAGTGCAATAACTCCATAGCGCCTTACCACTAAAGCTCATAGCACGTTGCAGCTGTTGCACCATTTCCATATAAGCCAAAGGATTATGTGCAGCAAATTCTTCTAGCACTTGAAAATGATCTTGTTTTTGAATTTACGGGTAGTCCACCTAACAAGAGCTTCCTTAATAGTTGTAGGATGGAAATTGCTCTACCCAAACTTTCTTATAACCAACTCCCACAGGCTTTGGATTTCCCTGCAATGAAGGAAAACATGGTTAATACCTTCTTGAGCTTTATTGTAGATATAACATTTGGAAGCAAGTTAAAGACCCCTCTTTTGGGCTCTAACATCAACGAGGAGGCGCCCTTCAACTGCCAAGAAAGATGTCCATGTAGCACGATAAGGAGCTTCAACTTTCCAAATGGAATTCTGCCAAGGCTAAATGGTACTGGCAGTACACAGCACGTCTCAAATATGGTGTCGTGACAGTGGAAGGTTGTCGCAGTCCACCCATTCAAGTATGTCCTGCTGGCTATCATCATGGACCAAAAGTTGCACCAGAATACTCATAGAATCAAAAAACATGGACATAGGTTTCCTGATCAGCAAGAATCTCCTTAATAGAGGAGTTAATGGTGTCTAGAACAAGGGGCCAATGAGCAGGTGCAATCATGTTAGCGATGATAACACTATTACACCAAACACGCCAAAATTTGACTCTAGAACCATTATAGACTTTTCAATGAACTTGTGATTCAATAAGCTGCCAACATTTGATCACCCTCTTCCATAAGATAGATTCACTTCTGTTGAGTTTATAATGCCACAAACTTTTCTTAACTAAATATTTGACCTTGACAAGATCAGTCCAGAGAGAATCCTGTGTAATAGCTTTGACCCCAAGTCAAGAAAACAGAAGTTGACCCTATTAACATCCACCATGTGTTAAGTTCAACTCCACCCTCCACCTTTGGTTTAGAAAGAGTTGCCCAACGGATAAGGTGTGACCCTTTTGACTCCACGTCGTCCCTCCAGATGAAACCCGAACACAACTTGTCAAGTTTATGGCAAGTAGACAATGGAATCCATACGACCATCATCCAATAGTTAGGAATAGACGACAAGACATGTTTAACCAGGCAAAGTCTTCTGGCATAAGAAAGTAGAGTCTGCTTTCAGCCAGCAAGCTTCTGATTAACTTTAATCACAAGATGTTCACATTGGCTCGCAGAGATGACCTGTATTTCAAGAGGCAAGCCCAAATGTATAACTGGAAAATTGCTCCTTCTCCAACCCGTAATCGTGCAAAGTTTGCTGCATTCCACCTTCGAAAAGTTGAAGAAAAAAAAACAAATGTCTTGTTGGGATTAACTTTGAGTCTTGAACTTGCCTCAAACTCAGCAATGCAATCTCTAAGGCCTAGAAAAAACTTTTCTTTTCCTTCAATGAAGAATAGAACATCATCAGCGTAAAAGGAAGAGTTGATAGAGCTTATACAACTAACCTTAGGGGCCCGGATCCTACCCACTTGCAAATAGGTCAGCACGATGCGACTTAGTACTTCCATCGTAATGATGAACATGTATGGGGACAAGGGATCTCCCTGTCTTAGCCCCCTGCTGGTGTAAAACCATGAACCTTCCTTGCTGTTAATGAGAAGTTCATAGGACACAGTAGAAACTACAGTCATAATGCATCTAATCCAGTTGGAACAAAAGCCTAGTAACTTCAGTCCATTCTCCAAAAATTGCCAATTCACTCTGTCATAAGCGTTGCTAAGATCGATTTTAAAACACGCCACCTTAGACTTACTACGAGCTAGGGAATGAACCACCTCCTGGCTCAAAAGAAAGTTGTCTTGAATGCAATGGCCCATAAAAAAAGCCGACTGATTTCGATCAAGAATATAACTCAAAATAGGTCTTATTCTTAGGACCATGATGCGAGTGAGGAATTTGAGGATGTTGTTGCATAGAGAGATAGGCCAGAACTTGTCCGCGGTGCTAGTTCTCTCTTCTTTGGGAAGAAGAACAATGTGAATTTTATTGATCCTCTTGATTATGCGACTGGATAGAAAAAATTCCTTAATGGCAAGGCTCACATCGAGCCCGTTAATGAACCAAAACGATTGATAAAATTAATTGTTGAATCTGTCTGGCCCAGCAGCTGAATCCTTATTCGCACTAAAAACTGCCCACTGAATTTCTTCATCGTGAATAGGGCTAACCAAATATTCATTTTCTTATGCAGTCACCAACGAACCTGGGCAAACATTAGAAGGGATGAGCCCAGTGCCAACATTATCAGTCAACATGTCTTTGAAATACCTAGTGCAAGAAGCAAAGATATCATCCATCTCTGAAACCACTCTATCGCCATCCATAATCATGCAAATACAGTTTCTCCTTTGACTATCTTTAGCAATAGCATGGAAAAACTTGGAATTAGTATCACCCTTTTTCATCCACCTCACACGAGCCTTTTGTCTAAGTCGCTCCTCATCTATCTTGATTTCAACTCACGAGAGTTAGCTGTCGGATCACCCTCTTCCAAATGCTTCTGAGCCTCTCCCACCTACAATTTAAGTTTCTCAATAATTCTGTCTAGGTCATTCGAACCTTGCTTAGACCAAACCTGAAGCTTATTTTTAACATGTTGGAGTTTCGAAACAACTCCGACCATGGGACAGCCAACAACCTGCTGAGACCAACAATCTACAGTAAGGTTTCTACACTGGGAAAATTGTTCCCACTAGGTGAAAGACTGATTTGCCACATGTAAAGATGTGATTCCTCACAACCTCCATAATAATAGGGTTATGGTCAAAAGAGATGCATGGCAGAATATAGTGGCTGAAAAGCCAGTCACGGCAGTCCCACCAGTCATGGGAGACAAAACAATGGTCAGTCAGACTTTGCACATTATCGGGCCCCACTCTATTGTTAGACCATGAGAACTTAACGTGGGGATCAAGAATTTCAACAAACTGATCGGTCGTAATGAAATTATTGAATAGAATGCACGGCCACAAGGTTGAGGGTCTTCCTGATTTCTGCGACATGTCCCCTACCGAATTGAAGTCACCCAAGCAAACACACAGCTTACTTAGGCTAGAAAGCTCTGCACTAAGCTCATCATACTGGAGCTAGCGAATACGAAAATCAGATGGAGTTACACCCCTAACACTGAAAAAATTCTGTTGGAGCATAACCACGATAGAGATCCAATGAACATGCACTTTTGAGGCATGCACCTGCATCTCGTCTGCATCCCACAATGGCCAAATCCTAGCCCATTGGCCATTGAGATGAATGTTAGAACCAGAATGATGTCTGGGAAACTTCAAACTGAGCTTTTCCAAGGGGGCCTCATTCAATTTTGTATCAATGAGCACTGCAATGTCTAGGTTAGCATGCTGAAAAATAAGTTGTAGATCACACTGGCCATTGACGCCGGCCAGCCCACGAGCATTCCAAGAGAGGAACCTCATTGTGTCCCCATAGGTTAGTGGCACACACTACTACACCCTACCAGGTCTTCTCTGCTAGGGTTGTTTTCTTTTCCATCCATTCGAATTTTATCCTCTTCATTAAGTAAAAGTACACTCATTTCCTGATCTCCTGAATCTTCAGCAGCTAAGGAGGCCCTGGCTTCAGCTGCACTGAAGCTAGAGTGGTCCATGGTCTGAGGGCTTAGCAGGTTTGTGTTTATACGAGAAACAATTAAACCAGAGAGGAGCTTCTCTGGCCGAGGAAGGCTGTTGGACCTCTTCTTAAAGGAGCTAGTAGCTTTGCTTTTCAATTGACGTTTTTTCTCCATTGGGCTTTTCCAGTGAGACATCATAACAATAATTGATTGATCATGAGCCTCATCTATAGCCATAGAATCCGCACTCTGTTGGGCTTAAAGGTTGCTTGCGCTAGCCATCATCTTAGATTCGGAGGGAGCATTCGCTTTGTTATGTGATCTATCATGTTCCATCCCTACGAAGTAAGTCTCATTGCCTTGCGTAGGCTTCTCCTTGGCCTGCTCCACCGGTTTCCTTTTGCACTAGTCCCTTCCTCTTCTGCAGTAACACCATCCTCCTTCTTGGGCAAACTGTGTAGGGCTGAAAATCTATTAATCTGATCAGCTGGACCAGCCATTTTGGTCAGAGCGAAGGACCAACATTTGAGGCTTTTAACTGTCATCCATGCCTTACCATCATCTACTATTGCAGGATCTATAGAGGAAGCTTGCTTCAATTCCTCACAAGTGAAAGTAAAGTGGGTCGTCGCCCCGCACCTAAGGCAGTATTTCACCTTTGACTCATATTCAACACTTTGCGCTAGGGCAGTCCCTTCTTCAAATGATATTCTAACTTCATTCACTGGATGAAAGTCCAGCGGAACCTGAAGGAGCACATGCGCATAGCCTAGACTAGCGACCTCCTTTGTGAAAGTGTCGGCCTCCACAAACGTCACCCCCATCATATCAGCTATCCTTTGGAAAATCACCAATGAAGAAACTCAGAGGTGGAGAGGGAAAAGACGAGCGATTTGGGGATTTAGGTTTTCCTTTTTTTTTTTCTTTTGATATGGTTTGGATTTAGTTTCAACCCGAAGCCAGATCAAACGTCCCACCACGTACCGGCATACCGGTACGGGTACGTGGGTGGATCCAGCGTACCGCGGTGACATAGTTACTGATGACCACAACTGAACGTCGATAATCTTCAACAACAAAAAGTTTCATCGACGTGAGGATGATAACACATCAGTAAAATTGACCATTTTTTATTTTTAACGACATTCGATGTTAGACGTCACCAAAGTTTCAACTTTAACGACACAATAGCTCTACACATTGGTGAAAGTTGCTTTTATCCGATGTCTTTCGTTGAATGTCTGTGAAAATTCATTTTTACCAACATTTGGTTCTAAATGTCAGTAAAAGTCTACTTCCACTTACGTGATATTTTCCATGCATCGGTGCAATCAATTTTTTTTTGGGTATCCTCCATTTTGAAGAAAAAAACCTACAAAAATATGCTCTGGAATAAAAAGAATGAAAATTCACACACATAGAGGGTCATGCTTGGCGAACACTGAGGCTTCAATCCGTTATCATTCCGCCCTCGAGAGTTGGTGGTCGGCAGTGCTATATATAAATGAACGTAGTTTTAAAACATTGTGGAAGGAAATAAGGAGATTTTGTGAAGCAGGTGTGGGTCCGCTTATACGTGGCTCCGCCATTGAGGCACCGCCTACCTTGCCCTTCAACCATGCTCACCAGGCCAACTGCTGGCTTGGAACAGGGCACCACTGTTCTTGCCAACTCGTGGTCCTATCATCCTGGTTGCCCCACAAGCCCGCGTATGGGTCTGCCCTGCCACTACATGTGGTTGATAGAAGGCAAAAGATTGTGAAAGGGTTCAAGTACTTGAAGACCTTGGTTCAAATCCTGACTTTATTAGATTACAGCCTAAGCTTAATTTTCCATGATGTTGTCTTCATAGTCCCCGGCCCCACCCGCCATTCAAGATTAAGGCAATTTAAGAAGCAAGGGAACATCAACTATATTATGGACATAAAATATTGCAGGAAACCTCATACAAATATCTGTAGAGTTTAGAGGGATTGATGCAATAAAGGAGGTAAAATATATACACGGCAAGGATATGGATAGCTTATACAGGAAGCTAGGTGTCATCAGTCAACATGGACAAGGTTGGCAAAAATATATTTGCCAACTTGTTTGATACGAGTCACGGATGTAGTGAGTCAGCCGATTCTTGGTTGAGTTACCGAGTTTTGGTGCTAACTTGTTTGGGTCCTGACTCGTGTCCCATTGAGATGATGATGGCCACGAGTCAGGACGATCCTGAGCCAACTCAGGCGATTCTCGAGTCAACTCGCCGAGTTTGCCAACAATGACTATATGTGGAGACGGTCCATGACTCCATAGCATATGACTCCAAAAACATTGTTTAGATTCCAAAAATGAGAAATTTTAAACGTATGCTTTGACTTCTTAACTTTTCCTTTTCAGAGCCCCCAAAAAATATCTCAATTCCAGAATTGAGAAATTTTGATTCTTAGCTTTTTGGTTTGACTTTGTAATAATTTTTTGCTTGGAGAGATTGGGATGAAGGCAAGCGCACCATCAGTTTGATTTCTATGAGAACTACTCTCCAAAGCTATCATCAGTTTGATTCCTATGGGAGCTACTCTCCAGGGCTAAAAGTGCGACTCCGGAGCCATCCTGTTCTTGACGTCCTTCAAAGCCTTGCGCCCTTATCCTGGTTGGAGCTATTTTGGCAGTCATGCGAACGCTTTCCTTTCCATGTTAAGGGTTTTTGGATGTCAATTCAGTGAGTAGAACATTTTTAACGTCATCTCAGCACACAGAGATGATCGGCAGTTGAGAGTTTTCTAATGAACAATTCAGAGCCAGGAAACTTAGAAGATGATGTCATTTTTGTAAAGCAGTAGGACTGTCCTTGTGGGTACTGCACGACCCTACGGGCACCCTTTTCAAAAACCTCAAAGACTTGATTAAACTTTTTTCTTTGTGTTCACTTTTCTTTGTTGGAAGAAAAGAAAACTGCCGCGTTTAGCTAATGCGTCAAGTCAATGATGGAAGAAAACATACTGCGCATCCTATGGGGGCATTCGCCGGCTTTGAATTTTGATTTTATAATTAAATTCTAAATAAAAGCTTTTCCGGTCTCAGTTTTCTTTTGTGTTTGATAGTTTTGGAATCTTGGTTTCAAAATTGAAAAAGATGCGTTTAATAAAAAAAATGAAATTTAAATTGTAGGATTGACGAATTAAAACATGAAATGTACTCCAAAGAGATGAAAAAAATTCAAAAATTTTAAAATCATAATTCCACCTCCTAAGGTAGAATCACAATTTTGAAATTTTGATTCAAGAATAGGCTTATAGTTTTGAAATCAAAACTCTGTGTTTGGAAACACAATTTCCATTTTATCAAAAAATAAAAATTTTAATTGTAGAATTCCACAATTCGAACCTCATCAAACAGACCCTAAACGTAAAAAGTGCATGTTTAAATGTAAACAAATGGTTTAAGACTTAAGGCTGGATTAAGAATAAAAGCTTGCGATTATATTCCATTTGAAGATGTTAAATAGCAAGTTCTATCAACAATATTATAAGGTTATTTTTTAATTTCATGTTTTTTTGTTAGGTACTGTATTTTACAGGCCTGGTCCAGATTTATTCTGGGGCTGAGGTATGAAAATGAACCTTCATTCAGAGTGGTGGAATGAGTTTTTCTGCAAATTAAATCAGAAAGCTAAATCTTCTTATGCCTTTTAAAATTTAAAGTCAACTTTATTGTCAATGCTCATCGTGGTTCTCTTGTGGAAAAAGACCGAACATACTGAGATTTCTTCCGTCTAAGATTCCCTGAGCACGATGTAGAACATTATACTTTAAATATTTAGTCTTATCTTTATAGTCAGAACATTATACTTTAAATATTTTTAAGTCAACGATGTGAACATCATCTAAAATAATCTTACGTCCAAAATAATACACTATGCGTTTGAACATGAATCATATATATATATATATATATATGTGTGTGTGTGTATATATAAAGCTATTTAGATGCACTTTGCTTCCTAAAAACATGTGCACTAGAATGCATAATAACCAAAATACTTAATCAGTAAGAAGAAATTGCTTTTTATAAGGACATAACCGATAGTAAAAAGCGAAAAAACTAAAAATAACATTTTTTAATGAAAATCCCTAGAATACCATAAATTCCATCTTTGTTTTTTGATTGTATATTTATTGGGTGCACAATAACTCACGATATATATGTATATATATATATATATATATATATATATATAAAAGAGAAGGAGGGAGAGAGAATCAAATTGAAAAATGTACTGACAAAATGGGTGACACGAAGCACATAAAGAAAGAAAGAAGGAAATGCACCGACCAGAAAGAACTTTTTAAGAGAAAAAATATGGGGGAAGATGAATTAGATGTGGTCAGAGAGGATTCTAAAATTCAGTATTTCATATGGTATACATGCCAATAAATTAAATTCTGAATTCTGTAATTCTATATTCACGATGAAGCAAAGTGGTCAGACAAAGCGAAAGGAAAGGACAAAGTCAAGAGGAAACATGGCCAGGCCGTCGTGTTTTTCCTGATTCCTGAGACCTGCGAGCCGCGGGATTTGGGGGACCCCATAGGAGGAGTGGAGGAGATCATACGCATGGCATCCAAATTAATAAAATCATAGTGAAAAAAAAAATGGAGCCAGATTGGTCTGTTAGATGATAAAACTTTAATTAACTTGTTTGAACAGCTCAGTTAGAACATGGTGATGCCTGTAACTATGAACACTTTCTTTGTGCTTCTACCCGTTTTATGTTAAAACGTTTCTTACCAAACAAACTTGTACAGTGGGTGTCCATTTTGTGTGTTCTTTCTTATCAAGAAATTGAAAACCGGACCATCAATTTCAAATTCGCTAGAGAAACACAGAAGGAACTGTCACCGGAAAATTTGTTCTTTCCTTAACCGAGCAGCGGGATCTCACCTCAATTTCATCAACGACCTACACAGTCAATGTAATAAAATTGGACCTTTGATGTCTATGTTCTAGTTGATAAAAGTACAACCAATTACCAAGTCAAAATTAGTAAATAATAATAAATAAATCGTGCTTGACTTATATAACTGTCAGCTTCAAATGGGCAGTACTTTAATCGACGCCTCGTTTATTAATTAAGATGTACCAAGTAGGCTCATATTAGAGATTGATAAATCTACAGGTGATTTAGAAGTAAAAATTGTTTAACATAAAAAAAGACTAGCAGCAAGAATTTTTCCTATAAATACCTTGCATGGGTTCGAAAGATGTGTGCAAGAAAGATCAGGTGACCAGAAACAGCTAGGAAAGATGGCGAGGAAGAGTTGCAAGGGGTTGGTAGGGGTAATGGTGATGATGGCGGTGGCTCTGCTGCTGGAGTTGGGTTCAGCACAGGGCCCTCCGCCGCCAAGGACGATTAGGACGATTGTGACCCCTTGGTTCTACAATCGCCTTCTCGCTGCCGTTCCCGGCCGGTGCTCCGGGAAGCGTTTGTATACGTACAATGCCTTCATTCTTGCTGCCGAGAGCTTCGCCGGCTTTGGTACCACCGGCACCAATGTCACCAGGAAGAGGGAGATGGCCGCTTTCCTTGCCAATGTGATGCACGAGACTGGAAGTATATCTGCTGTTCCCTTGTCTTGCTAATTATACACTTCGTAATGAACAGAATCATTTTTCATGGCGCATCATCGCGCAATAATTATGTGATCTTTTTAAGCTGCTGAACATATCAATGGCTTTTCAGAAAAGGGTCAGTACTGTTTCGGAGTTTTTCTTCTTCATAACTTGTAAGCTCGTTATCTTTCATTGAAATTGATTATCTCCGGAAATTATTGTCGAACATTGACTATCTGTTACCAACTTTGATATACTGCCTATAATCGATAAAAGAACGGCTGAGTCATTTGATGTCCATGAGAACAGATTCGGCTTCATTCGTACAGTCTTCACAAACTGCAAATTAGAAATGCCAAAACATTCTAAAGAATTCTGGTATATGATGAACCAGCATACTGCATATAACTTCTATTTTGGATGACGATGACGATCGAACAGGTTTGTGCTACACCAGAGAAATAAGGCCTCAATCAAGATACTGCAGTCCAAGTGCAATGCAGTACCGGTGTGTGCCAGGCGAGAGCTACTATGGCAGAGGCCCCCTTCAGCTTACATGGTAACTCGTATATAATGTTACTATTAGTTTACATATTGCATGGTTTCTCCCTGACCTTCCTGTCTCTGACCCATACGTGTGATTGTGTGCAGGAACTACAACTATGGTGCAGCAGGACGATATCTAAGCTTGAATCTACTGAGAAACCCTGACCTCGTAGCTCAAAACGGGATTGTGTCCTTCAAGACGGCGGTCTGGTTCTGGATGGTGAACAGCAGGTGCCACAGCGGGATCACGACCGGCCGCGGATTCGGCTCCACCATCAGGGCCATCAACGGCGGCGAATGCGGAGGAGGAAGGCCAAATGCTGTGAAGAGCAGAGTTGAGTTCTATCTCAGGTTCTGCAGGGAGTTTGGTGTGACTCCCGGACCGAACATTTATTGCTGATCGACTTGAAAATAATGGAGAAGCGGTGGGGCGGTTGGCAGCGGCTGCACTTGCTACTCATCCTTACGTTCATATTCGTATGAACTTATATTACTGAAATAAATAAAACCGTATGTAATAAACGACTCCTCCTGTAGGGGTACTCTCTAAATAAAAAGTCGGAGTTGACGATCAAATGAAGTTCATTAAGCCCTTCTCCATACATGGCTCTGATCTCAACGGATTCTGCCATGGACCTCGAGACGACAACAGAGCATTCGTCCATTTCAAGACGAAAGTTGATGACCAAATTAAATCCTTCTCCATGTGCAGTTCAAGTGCAGAAGTCAAATGACTCAAATCCTCCATGTGAAATAATAACTAAATCTAAAATAAATAAAAATTCTTGCCAAAAGTCTTTATGAAAGATGAATCCTTTTTCATGGCTGCCGCCTCAAGATTTTGCGCGGATCTCATTCTCAAAGTGCATTTTGTAATCGAATAGACTCAAAGATTGATAACATTCAAACATCTAAAAAAACACTCAAATCACAATCAATGAAATTAATATTTTGTGAATAAGTATATGTGAAGTTGAATTAGACATAGTTCAAATTTGATGCTAGGATCCGGCCATAATGCACTGTTATCAGACGATGGCAAAAATTAAGAAAAAATTAAGGGCTTTGTGTTTGTGTAGAAATTTTATACAATTAATATATCAAATTAAATGTGCTAGGCTCAGCAAACATTCTTTCAAAGTTTCACAGCTAAATGCTATAAAAAAAAAGACGAATATCTTGTTGAAAAATTTTGTGTATTACCTTACAAGTATGTTATAACTTAACATATATAATTAGAAAAATAAAGCAATGAGATTGAGGAACCAACGTTTTCAAGCTTTTTAATTGTTAAGAAACACAATAAACACCTACAACCGCTAGTTGGGCCCTCCAAGAAAAAATTCTTGGCTCCTTCCCTATACTCAACTGTTTTTAAGTAATTAACTAAGAATTTACCTGTTCTACCTGTCCCAACTACCAAACAAACATGAGAAAACATGTTGTATGCTAGTAAAGATACTCCATCATTGAATTTTACTGGTAACTTAGTTTCTCATAAGCAAACAACCTATAAGATGAAGAGGACATCTTTGATACTTCAAGGGCAGGGGACTGAACTAGGCCACATGAGCTTAGATGGTATGCATAATTGCCAATTTTTTGTGCTTATATGCGATTTGGACCTTTGAATAAATGCCAAAAACTAAGATCACTTATTGCATATAATAAAAAAATGCATGATTTTTTCTCTTCAAATGTCATATATGGTCAAATACATGCCCCGTCCATGAACAGAATAAGAACAAGACAAGTAGCAATGAAACAAGTGGGCAGCCAAATATTGTAGCAAGTGGACATCCATCTTCTTCTCTTTATGACTTGCATCTCAATTGCATTTAATGAGAACAGGTATAGGAGGTTGTACATGTACAATAAGACGAGCTGATCAGCAGACTCGTCCACAATGTAATGACGTAAACAGATCAGCTGTAGTTTCAATAGCCACTGGCCCACTAGTTTTGGTACTTGCTTGTAAATAGCCAATTTGCTTGTAAATAGCCAATTTTTGTGTTGATAAATGGAGGGGAGCTTATCTCCCAGCAGCCTTTCATTGGCATGCACTAGTTTTGGTACATGGAATCAAGCTTGTCCATGATCACTTATGATCACTTTGGAATGGTGTGTTCGAAGATTGACAGATGAATCATTAATGACGTTCTTGGAAGCGAGCATAATTCTTTTGTATTAACATTCTTTGAGCATATGTTCTTGACATATAATTCCAAAAAATGTTGTATTATCGTAAAAATTATATTGTGATTATATCTACATTTCCAACACAAGCCTGCTGCGAGAGAGGGCTTACATCCCCTTTTTTTTTGTTAACAAGCAATCAACGAGTTACAATGCAGGACGAAATTATAGAAACGTCATGCAAGCCAAATATTTATGCCAGAGGATCCCAACTCACAGGTACAAAACTCCATGTTTGAAAAGAATTAACAGTCACAACACGTTGTTTGTTATGCTATGCTGTTTCATAGGTACAAAACTTCCTGTTTGGGCAAAACAATTTTAGCAAGTTGTTTGTTATGTCCTTTCACCTGTGACGGTAAAAACAAGCCAACAACACGATGACATAATAACTTCTGTCTCATATAAAAAGTACCGTTTGAATAATATATATCGAGTTCTGAAAACAGCCAGGGATCTGACCTTATACCGGAGCTCCACCCGTTACAAATTTCCTCTACTCCAGCAAGCATCTAGAACTAAAACACCGAATTTTGAGTGTAAAGCCACGGTAAACTTCAAGGCTTGGTTGGAGGTTGTTTAATGTAGCATGTCGTCTATATAATTAACAAAGCCCTTTTATAAAAGCTCATGATAGAAAAAGAAAAAGATGTTTTTATGTAGAGTTTGGTTAACGAAACTATTAATGGGCAGACAATTTGTCCAAGAGAGCCATATCAAAAATTGACTTTAGAACAAGGGACGTGTTGTCTTGCGGAGAAAACATTTCCGCAATTCAAACACACGAGAGTTCTCATATTACTGCCACAACTCATAGATTAAATTTTTTTCACACGTACCCAGATCTAGTTGACAATTTTCGGACAGGATAAAAAAATAAAATAAAATTATGAGAGGCTATTTTTTAAAAGTAAAGCTACAATGCATTGGCTGACGGTGGATAACGTTCTCACTGGACAACGAATACCAACCTCGAATTAATTTTTTTTCCTTTTGGAAAAAGCGAAATTCAAATAATAAATCCTCTGGTTCGCACCGCTTATCAGGAAGCCAAACGTTGTGGATGAAGGTCAAGTGGTGTTCATCAGCTCATGGAAGAAGGGGTGGGACCCACAGAACAATCTGCCCAACGGGAAAAAAACAAATACTTATCATCCTCTCCTATGAGAAGCCGAATCTTGGCCTTTCACTTTTTTCAAAAACCACCAACCACCACGCGCGTCCCTTAACTTGGGATTTAGGACCCATGCTTCCGAAATTAGGGCCCAAGGCAATGTATATTACGAAAAGGCCGCTCCCCTTCCGAAGCCAGCCGACCTACGGCGCCCATTCATGAAGTCGGGGATCAAATCATGCTGCTTCATTCTAGTATGGCCATTTACACGCAATCAGGTTGGACATGAGGAGCTTTCGTCATTTGCTCTAAATCAGAACTGATGAGAGCATTTTTTTGCTAGGCTAAGAAGGATGACTAGGAGTTTGGCATTCAGCAGTTTAAACTTGCAAGTTGGCATGTCAGACAAAAGAGTTCAGTAGCTTTTCACATGATCTAAACGGAAAACACAACTCGATATTTCTAGGAACATATCATGGTTTTAGTTCATGAATTTGGTTTTGGGAAAAACGAAGGAACATATGGAGGAAAATCTAAGTGTGAAAAGTTGAGATTTTGAAAAATATTGGTGTCTCTATAAATGTCATACAACCCTTAAGTTATATTATATGTGTTTAACTAGCTTTGGAAACCTGGTTTGTGAGCTTAGGTGATAGAACAAGGCCACATTTATTTGGAAGAACTTAGAGGGCAGTTTATTGAGGACCTTATTTTGCCGAGTTTCGACTGTCACCGTTAGTCTTTTTTTTTTTTATATATACTGATGATCAGTGATCACATGCAAACTTGACCAGGTCCGGCCAAGTTGAGCCGACTCGGGCCAATATTGGAGAAGCCGTAACGGCTAAACAAAGGCCTGGTCCACTCTCCGTAAACTCAACAATCCGGTAAGGGCATTTTAGTCATCATGCCAAAGAGCGTCAGTCCCTGCCGGGAGGTCAAGAGCCACTTGGCGCTGCACTGACCGTACATTCTCAAAAGTTTGTGGAACGTCTTGACCGAAAACAGCCGGTGATCCCGCGGCCCCCTCTTCGTCCGTACGCCCAAAAGCCCGATGGGAGGGCGGCACCACCAACCGGGAGATGCCGGTCCGAGAGGCCTTTTAACCTTCCTCACTGCACACTCCCGCGTTCTTGCTCTCTTCCTTCGAGGTGCTGCGCAGATTTGCCGCCTTCTCCCACTCCACTCAAACCCTAGCACGTCTCTACCGATCGATCGCCGTTCTCCGGTCGTTATCCGGCCGGAGCAGAATGGCGCTGCAGTCCCTGTACCGGCTACACCAGCCGGCTTACGCTCCATCGTCGTCTTCGTCGCCTTCATCGCGCTCGTTGAGTTCTTTGCAGTCTGCGGAGGCTAAGCGACTGATTTTCGGTGACTTCAATGGGCTGTTCTGCAGGAGGAGTTGGAGCAGATCGGTCCGACGAGCTCGCGGAGGTCAACAGATATCAAGAAGCAGGGGTCTGCACTCAAATTGGTCAAAGATTCGCGCCGCCAGTTCGGTCTTGCCGAACAATCAGAAGAAGGTGAGCTTGGAATTCTGATCGCATGTTTGGTTAGTGAGTTTTCAATTGGTTCTGTTTTGCTATGATTAATCGCTTTTGGCGGTGGGTAGTACTTCGGAATTCTGAGTGATCGGAGTGTGTTCTGGTTCGGCCGTGATCACCAAATGCTCGGGAATTCCTCTACTCAATCCTTTTTCTTCTTCTTCTTGTTGGAGGCTAGATACCCCGGTTTATCCTGCTCCTTTTCCTCTGCAGCTTTCTTGTTTGCTCATTGGCTTTGGCGGGTTCTTGATGACCTCGGTGGGCATACTCTGTGTAACATTCCTATAATCTTGGAAGCGCTAGCAAAGTGGATAATGAATCAAGAAGCTGGGAGTCAGGCACGATGATTGGTGACGGCTTGTTAATCGTATCGTCGAATTTCAAAATGGTTGGGTCCAATTCGGTTGGCGGGTTAGTGGAATTCCTATGGGCGGGTTGCCTTAACAGCACGTCATATATCCATTCTATCAATGCGTAAGAATGGATGGGGCTTTCAGTGCGTTGCTTTACTTGGTTAGATCGCTGGTTCTAAGATCCCTGTCCTTCTCTTCTTCAAAATCCAAAAAGCTGAATCCATCATATCTTGAGTATGTTGATAACTTTGGGTTATCATCATAATTGGATGAGATAATTTTATCGTGTAGTGGGCGTGGAAGAAGAAAATGCTGTTGCGGGTAGAGGGCTCCTGTAGAATTGTTCGTCTGCTAATCTTTCGTTCTTATTTTGTAATTATGGGAAAGAGTGGAGACCCGACATGCATGGACGTCTTACCTTGAATAAGGTTTTCTTTTAATTCTGATGTGGAAACTGTATGGTGAAGTGCTAAGCATAGTCCACGAGGGAGTTACTCATTGGGATCATAGTTTCAACCCAGCGGTAAACAGCTTTCTGATGGTTAGGGCTTCAGAATCTGTTGGTCTTCAGTTCAGTTGTTCAGTATACAGAAATGAAACATTGGATGCAGTTTGTAAACAGGAAAGGGTTCAGTAGCAAATGGTGATGATCAGTTAAGTAATTTGAATGTATGGAAATAAAATATTGGACACAGGCAACTAACAGGTTAAGGATTTAAGTCTTATTAGGAGTTGTTTATTACTCAATGAAAAATTCATCTATTGTTTATTACTCAATGAAAAATTCATCTATGTCTTCTGTGGCAGGATGGCATCCTACATTTTCACGTTGATGCTTTTTCTGTTACTGAATATTTTCACTTGGAAGCTACTAATCCTTGATAATTTTTTCGAGTAGGATAAAAATCTTAGTTGCAATTACCTGTTGCACAATATAGGTATCAGTGGACCATGTTTTGTTTACAGATGTGTCCTTTATTTTTCTCTTATTAGGGCATGCTAAATGTCGATACTTCAAAAACCATTGTGGATTATGGATGCACCAACTGCATCGTGGGTTGCATAGAAAGCAGAAGTGTTCTATGGTTGTTTGGCGATAATTACTGATAACGAAGTGTAAGATTGGTTAAAGAGAAAAAGTGAGTGTTTTTAGATCCCTTACTGCTGAGTCGCTGACAATACTTGTTGAAGGGAAACACTTTTAGTAAGGATGATAAAGCCAAATGTTTGATATCTTTCCCTGGGCTCCTTGTGAATCTTTTCTTCTTCCTCTTTTGGGGAAAAAATAAACATAGCTAAAATTGGTCACTAGGGATCAACCTGCAGAAGGATAGTTGCAGGAAATGAGAAGGGCTGGCAAATCCTTGAGGAATCCCACTTAAGGCCTAAGAAGAATGGTCAAAGAAGATTCCGTAATGGTTGTCTCTGGAACTAACATCATATTTTCGCTATAGAGCTGATGAATCTACTCTGTTAATGTTGGAATATTACGTCAGGATTTCCCATGAAAACATGGAAAACTTTTGAAGAAGGTGCCCATGGAAGAAGCTCAAGGAGTTCCATGGTAGGGTTTGCTCAAAAGAGATAGATTTGTCCACCCGTCAGAGTCACTTCCTCCCATGTCCGAGGCATACCCGCTCAGAAGATGTGATTATTTGGAGAAATCTTGGTTCCAGTAGTCAAGATTATTGTCATCCACAAACAATAAATGGAAGAGGGAGGGGCAGCTGTGGGGTACATAATTGGTTAATAGAAATCAAATTGACAAAGATTTGGCAATTCAATGAAGTATTTGCCGCTCTGTCACACACAGTTAGCAGGGTTAGATTGGCTGGGTAGTGTGTTGGAATTCGGCCCAAGAGCCAGAAGATTTCTGAGTTTTTCCTGTCAATTTGTCGAGCCTTAGATTCTCATACGTGCATTCCTGTGATTTCTGACTAGCTGACATGCATTCATGTGTACATATCTGTATATTATTCACATTCCTGTTTATGTATGGATCTGTATCTTTGTCTGCTGATATGTGCATGCTCTTCTTTTCATTGTCTGGTACATGAAATGAAGAGATAGGAATTTGGTCGATACTCCAATTCGAGTCACAGTGTTGCATTGCATTAATAATATTTCTTTGTTTCTCATTTTGAAGAATCAAATCTGCCATTGCATTGTCTTAACTTGCAAATGCTTACCAATGTTATCTGCACCTTGTGAGTAATGAATTGTCACTGTTTTGGATATCCAATAAGATGCTTAGCTGCTTTTATTTCATGTAACTTGCTGAACTTCATCTTATCTTTTACAATTTCTTGGTGAGATTTGCAAGATTCTGCAACTTATCAGGCATTAGTGTATACTGGTTCATAATACTAACATGTGCAATCCTGCAGGTAGTTAATTTGGAGGACATTATTTCTGAAAGGGGCGCTTGTGGTGTTGGGTTCATTGCTAACTTGAGACACAAGGCATCTCATGCTATCATAAGTGATGCATTAACTGCCCTTGGCTGCATGGAGCATCGTGGAGGATGTGGTGCAGATAATGATTCTGGGGATGGTGCTGGGGTGATGAGCAGCATTCCATGGGACCTTTTCAACAATTGGGCTGACAAACAAGGAATTGCTCTCTTTAATGAGTCAAACACTGGCGTGGGAATGGTTTTTCTCCCCAAGGATGAGGTTCAGTTGAAAGAAGCAAAGACAGGTGGCTTTTAGCTTATGTATTTTTACTTCTATAGTGTAGTTACGGCTGAGAACTGTAGTCATCATTGTATGTTTTGAGTTACTTAAAAGTTAAATGTGCATTGTCAGTTCATGTTTATTCAGAAGTATCTATTGATGAAATTTGTGCTGCCATCTTTCATCATTTCTGCATTGATTTATCCACAACTGACTCAGAAGAGTTTCACCACCAAGTGGGAGTATCAAATGTCAGTTCATTTAACTCAATCTGTTTTGGACTGTTAGTTCTTTGAGTCCTATTTTACTGGTCTAACAATGCCTTATTAGTCCATCGTTTCCTTTGAAGTATAATCTTATAGTATCTTATACACATGCTACTGTTTTCTCATGTGTTCTATTTACTAGTTTTGCAGTTATTGTCAATATTATGAAGCAAGAGGGGCTTGAGGTTCTAGGTTGGAGGCCTGTACCTACAAATGTTTCTGTAGTAGGCTATTATGCAAGAGAAACCATGCCTAACATACAGCAAGTGTTTGTCAAAGTGGAAAAAGAAGACAATGTTGATGACATTGAAAGGGAATTGTACATTACCCGAAAATTGATTGAAAGAGAAGCAAAACAAAAGGAATGGGGCAGTGAGCTCTACTTCTGCTCTTTATCTAATCAAACGATAGTCTATAAAGGTATGCTTCTGTCGGAGGTATTGGGGCAGTTCTATCTGGATCTTCAGAGTGAGCTATACAAATCACCTTTTGCCATTTACCATAGAAGGTACAGCACAAACACTAGTCCAAGATGGCCTCTTGCTCAGCCAATGAGGTTGCTTGGCCACAACGGGGAAATAAATACCATACAGGTTTTGTCTTCCCTCTAAACTGTTTTCTTTTATCCATTATGTTCACTATTTCATGGTAGTAATTAGTGACAAGACATTTAATGTTCTTTATAGGGAAACTTGAACTGGATGCAATCTCGTGAGTCGTCAATCAAATCTCCTGTTTGGCGTGGCCGTGAAAATGAACTTCGTCCTTTTGGTGATCCAAGGGCATCAGATTCAGCCAACCTTGACAGTGCTGCTGAAGTATGATCAGCTCATGAAATTACATACTTTTGATGTTATATGAATTTATCTTCTCGATATTTTTCTGTTAATTCAATCTTTCTTTTTCTAAGTTTTATGCACACACCATAAGTGGACATAAGGTACACAAGTTTGTGCTGCTTATATGGTGATGCAAACAAGCCATAACTTGGCAGAGAATGCTATTTTTGACCAAATAAATTTGTAATATAAGAATAGGTTACTCGATTGGGAGATATCTTGATTTGAAAATGTGACATGTCTTCTTAGAATTTTACTTTTATTCCCTTTGATTTATCAAGTAATGACACAACATTGAAAATGAGTTCTTGCAATGACGAGCGATTGGGATCTAAATTTTATGCCATTAGGTGTTACAGGATTAATAATAATTTTGCAATAATTGGATGAGTATATGTGTGCATGTATGAAGCAATATAAAAATATGCATATGCAAAAATATGTCTTGTATTCATTGACCTTTGTACACAGTACTCGTTAGTCTCAGCATTCTTCCATTGGTGGTAGATAGGCTGTAGATATTCTATTCTGTGATATCCTGTGGATGTGGATCATCCATAGATTGAAGATATACATATGTATTCTTCTATATGGTTGATGATTTTTCAAAAATTATGAGGATAACATACTGCAAGTCTGTGCTTGTTATTTGTCATTTATTTGTTTGAATTGTCTTTTTCATCATTTAGTTCTGTTTTATAAATTTGATATACTGCTTAAGTCTCTTGAATTTAGGAATTGTTCTTCTGATCTTGTTTCCTTGTTCTGTTGATGTTATGAATCAGTTGTTACTGAGAAGTGGGCGTAATGCAGAGGAAGCACTTATGATTCTTGTTCCAGAGGCATACAAGAACCATCCCACCTTAACAATAAAATATCCAGAGGTATTTCCTTTTGAAGCACAATACTGAACATTTGGGATAACCTTATAGCTGCCACAGAATCTACATAAGTTTCTTTATTTTATGTGAGAAGCAACAAAAGGCTTTGTGTCTTCAAATTTTTCCTTTCCAAATAGCTTTTTTCTTGTATGAAGAACTGCTCAAGCTTGCCGATAAGTTGTCTTTTTCATTACATTGGGTGGATATCTTTTGGGATTTCTCTCATTCTTTTTATTTCTCTCTTCTTTGTAGGTTGTTGACTTCTATGACTATTACAAAGGCCAAATGGAGGCATGGGATGGTCCTGCTTTACTCTTATTCAGGTGCTCAGTCTTTTGTTAGATCTATAATGTGCCTAGCCAAATGATTGTCACTATATCAATGATGGTAGTTGGAGCCAAACGGTTATCGTTATATCTATGTTGGTGTTTGGCTAATCATTTAATTCCTCTCATCCTTCAACTACATATATTCATGAAATATAGAATATTGTCCGAGAGAACTGCTGTAAGGGGAGGCATCCAGCAAATACAGGTTGGAGTTTCAGTCATACTACATAATGCTTATTCTTCATTTTATTTCAAGCCCGAGTTCCTGTTAAAAGAAGACTTGCTCTGTGCCTTATCCCAAAGTTTTTGGGTCACAACCAGCTGCCTGGATCAGCTTGTGCCTTGTGCACAACTTGAATTGCATCCTCTCTAGTGTAGACTATGATAGTTAAAAGGTGCAGTTGACAGGATCAACTGAAGATGCAGTTGCACGCAGAGATTGAAGGGTGCAATACTGCAATGTCTAATAACCTTGAAGAAATTGTATCTCTTGACCACTTGGCTGCTATCTTGTTGGTGCAGCTGCTCAAGATCCAAAATATCAAAAGATTGGCTTTTCTTAGATGTTTTTCTTAAGGTTAGGAACTTTTTGTCTCTAGGATATGCTCATGGACCTTTAGGCTGGATGGTTCTCTAAATGCCGAGAAGATGCCTTTAGCAAGGAATGCATTCCTAAGTCTTATGAAGTGCACCGAGATGATTTTTGCTACCAGAATGCAAATGGAGGATGAGATGGGTGATGTCTCTATCTTCTTCCACTGCCATATATGGAGCTGTCAAATTGAGCTTTGAAGGGAGAAGGATTGCCTTACTATTATCAAAAGCATATCCCTCTGTGTCATAGATACACCATATTTGGGGTTGAAAGTTGGACATGACTGCTAACCTGCCGTAATCCTCCTAAATTTTCTAGAAGCAACAAATGCTGTTCTATCTAGTGGAGCCTGGTGTCTGTAGACTTCTCCAGCGTCTAGATCAGTTCAGTTTATGCTGTACTTTGGCGGGACATTTTCTAACCAAGTGACATCTTTATTTTTCTTATTCAGTATCATTTTTGGTAGGGATGATTTTGAACCTTTTTGCTTGCTTTCAAAGTGACATAACAAAAACAAAGACTTCATTGATTGGCAGAAGTTTCCAGTCAAAGAGAAAATAAATATGTGCATATTCACACAAATGTATGGATACAGCTGCTTCCTCAGGGAGTTCACATTTAATAAATGTACTTTTTCTGCTTTTGGAGATTGGTTATTATCCATATACGTTGCATCGTAAAATATCGTAACGTATTGTAACTATTCGTAGTTTAAAAAAAAAATTAATTAGAAAAAATAGAAAAAAATCATAAAAAATCAAGAATACTATGTTTTTCATAAAAAACATGTTTTACAGAATGATAGACTTATTATTGCTATAAAGTTATGGTTCATTACTTCATCATTCATAAACATCAAAATTCATAACCATATGTCAATATCAATCTAGAAAGCACAACAAGGAACATAACATAAGTACATAACATATCGTAACTGTATCATACAATATGGTGCCTGTATCGTACGATATGTGCGATACAGGCACGATACACCACATGTTTATGATACAGGTGGTGTATATATCGCAGTTTTGAAACGCGATGATACGTATCGTATGATACGGCCCCGTGTCGTATGATATGTACAACACTGATATATATATATATATATATATATATATAAACAATAAAGTTTTTTTGACAACTTTTGTACTGACAATTGCACACATATTTGCAAGTGGAATTGTGGTGCTGGTATGATCCTGCAACATTAAATTCTTACATATGCTGAATTTTTTTTGGGAGTGTATTTGGTAATCCTTTGTATGAGACATATTGATTTCTTTATGCCTTACTATGGTATTGTGGATGGCTCACATTTTAAGACTTGTGTCAGACCCTAATCTTTTCTCTTGGTGGGTCAGAATTTGGGAACAGCAAAAGAATTTTAAGTTGAAATGTTCTACAGGGCGTCTCGCAATGCTTAACAAGTGCATTAATGTTTAGCACCTTGTGAGCAATTATTAGGGGATCTCTGAAAACAATTTTTAGGCACATAACAGTACACTTGTAGTGTACTTCAGGAATTTTCATGGTACACTGGAAGCAATGGTTATCAAGTGTACTGTGTTAGTTTTAGCATTTTTCTGACAAATTTTGGGGTACAATACAGAAGCTCAAAAAAAAAAAGAAAAAGAAAAATTGACATGTCTCTCTTGTGGTCATTATTTGTTCTTCTGCACTTCTTATGTCTCTCTCCTTCAGCTTTCACTGTAGACCATCTTCCACTGCTTTCACCTCTAACTGTTTCAGTATCATATGCATTATATTCACATTAAGGAATTATAGTCATTTATGTGGCTTGGAACTGTAGTAGAGTTTAAAATGATTTGCCAACTTATCCTGTTCTATTGTTCTGTTGTCATTTTGTGATTTATCTAGTGATGGGAAAACGGTGGGAGCTTGCCTTGACCGTAATGGACTTCGACCTGCTCGATATTGGAGGACGGTAGATGATATGGTCTATGTTGCGTCTGAGGTCTGATTTCACTCATTTTTCTTGAAACTTTCTTAATTCAGAATGTATATGGACCTATTCATTGGTAAAAATGCTGCAACTTAATGTTCTCTGACTAAGAAGATGACAAAAGAAAAATTTCTTCTAAAAAAGCTTTCTGCTATTTGACATTGAGTGCGTATGTCGGTCCATGTTCTAATTCCTTCTACAACTGTTAACTTATTGTAACGGATGGTTTTGACTGAGAATATGATGAAAATTCAGTACTTTATTGTTGGTGACAGTTTTATTTATTTTACCTTTTATAAGGTGGGTGTGCTGCCAATGGATGAGTCAAAAGTCATCATGAAAGGCCGCTTAGGTCCTGGGATGATGATTAGTGTGGACCTTATTAATGGTGAGGTATGTATTTTATTATCACTGTTACTTTATTTTACAAGCGTATCCTATGTGTATGGGTGGCAAAAAAAGTAACTATATTGTTGTTTAGTTTTGAGCAATGTTGTCTCAATGTATTTTTGTTTTATTGAAATGATATAACTGCTTATTCTTCAGCACGTTCATTTGGAAATTCAGTAACTTGCATGTGGTGCTACATCATAAAATATGTGTAGCCCTAGAGACATGGATGTAAAGGTCTATTTCTCTGTCTGTAAAAATGGTATTCTGTAGTCAAAAGCCTGTCTAGGGATCTCTGTCCACAAGTCTAGGGCCTCTGCTTGCCTTGGATCCTTGGTAACCACTGGGTGGAGGCACTTAGGCTTTTTCTTCTCCTTTCTGCTTTTCTTTTGTCTTAGAAATACTGTAACATGTTTAGTCTTCAATCTTTTAAATTGCCAGTTCTCTTTCAATTACTTTCAATTCTTTAAAGTTTTAAGTTAATATTGAAATTATCCAGTCAATGTTTTAAACTTATTTTGGGTTCTTGACTGGGCCTTTAAAACTGTCATGTATAAGTTTGCTTGACTTTGCTACATAAGACCAACAGACTTGTGAAATCAACTTCTTCATACGGAGATATTAACTTGATTATGAAAATAAATTCTAACTTAATGGATTTTTCTATTTTAGGTCTATGAGAATACAGAGGTAAAAAAGCGTGTTGCCTTAGCAAGCCCGTACAGGAAGTGGCTCGAGGAAAATTCAAGAACATTGAAGCCATCAAATTTCCTCAATTCAGCACTTATGGAGAGCGAAACAATTCTACGGCATCAGCAGTAAGAACATCAGCCTTTCTAGTTTTCTGACTGAAAGGAGAACCTTTATTAACAAGTTAATTAAACATTTCACTAAGAAAAGAAAAGCAAAGAAGAAACAGAAATGGTAATTACGGGTATATTACAAGGCAAAGTTATATGTTGTGGGCCTCACTGTGAGATTGAACTGAGCTGATATTTTGTAAGTTTGTAACCTTTTGCAAGAACTATGTTTCCTTAAACAGCCACCATGGCTATGTATGAGATTCCTTTTCAGACTTTTTGTCTGCTCCAAAATACCTCTAAGTACCTATTTGGCTATCACATAAGATGATGAAAACAACACATGCAAGCCAATCATGTTGCATAGGGTATGCTATATCTGAACAATCGTTGAAGCACACTTGTTCTACTATCATCTTGATACTTTATCACTTTTTTGGGGTGAAGTTCCAATTTAAATTGTGTTGCGTACATTCGATAGTTGCCTATGCACACTTCTGCGGTTCAATCTTCTGTCACAATAGATCAACAGATACAGTTTCATAGACTGCTATTGGAAGTAATTTGTGGGCCTTTGCTGATTTCTCAGTGTTTATGGTGCAAGGTGTTACTCTAGGTTGACATAAACTCAATGTCATGTTAGGATTTCGTGGACATGGTTAGTAGTCAGAAGTGTGCCTATCAGGCCCTAGGGTGCCATCCTTTGAACTAGGATGGACCACCTGGATGCCAGAGAGACAGAATTATGACAATTTGTTTTTTTCTTCTACTTTGACAGTTTGACCTTTCTTTAGTTTTTTTTTTTTCGTTTTTTCTTTCTTTTCTTTCTTTTTTCTTCTTCTTCTCTTTCTTCCTCTTCTTCTTTTTCCGATTTACTCTTTTGAGCCTGCCTAAGCACTGCCTAGTCCTTTTTAGAAGTCCACTAGTTGGGGTGCCTAGTGCTTTTGTAGCTTTGCCTACTAATCTGACGTGCAATAGGAAAGCCACTATTGCTGCAACGGAAAGCTTCTGATATTTGGACTTCATGCCTGTGGCATGGATCTATTCCCAGCAAACCATTTCTAGAAAGGTCCACTTTCATGGAAGTTTGGTAACTATGCTTCTTAAATCTTTTCTGTGAAGGCAGGTAAAGGATGTAAAAAAAACTCAATCCTCATGAGAAAGGATCATATAATTTTCTGTAAATTATTTTATTTGGGACATGAAATTTGCCCTTATTTATCTGAATCTTGAAAGATTTAAATATCTTCATAACCGCCTTCAAATTTGTTTTTGAGACTTAGTTTCAAGTTTTGTCCAGTTATACCCTTTAGTCCTTTTATTTTCCTTTTCAAGATCAGGAAGTAATTCATTGTGTGTGCGTCTGCATTTTGTTTTAGGGCATATGGGTACTCAAGTGAGGATGTTCAGATGGTAATTGAGAGCATGGCATCCCAAGGAAAGGAACCAACGTTTTGTATGGGAGATGACATTCCTTTAGCTGCACTCTCACAGAAACCACATATGTTATATGATTATTTCAAGCAGCGGTTTGCACAGGTGATCCCAGCTTTAGTGTACTTTCCTAATGGAAAATCTTCTTCTTCTGCAATTATTTGGTTGTAATTTATCAGTTGGTGCCATTTATTGGAAGCAAAATGCATTTAGTACCTTGTATATTATCATGCAAGGACAGATCATGTTGACATTAAAGAATGTAAATCTTCTAACCTTGCAATAGCATGTTAAGCAACACATGATTGTGCCCATGGTGTCAGCCAATTTGTATTTTGAATTTTGATTGACAATTCAGGCTTTCAGTTCACTTTGGCTAGCTAATTTCAGAATTCAAAGCCTTCTTTGGGCAGGGGCCTATCTTAATTAACATCATGAGCCTGGTTCTAATTCAAGCTTGAATGTCAAATATATTGACTTCCTTTAGCTTTTGTTAGAGAAATAAATGTTGATCTTCATCCTGCTTTAGAATATTGTTTATTTTTACCACATCCATGCTTCATTAGTATTCTATTTATAGTATCTGTGGAAAAGGGTTTCCAAGATACATACATTAATATTATCTACTTACTGTAGAGGTCTGTTTTACAATAATATGGACTTCCTATTCCAGGTCACAAATCCTCCAATTGATCCCCTTCGAGAAGGCTTGGTTATGTCTCTTGAGGTTAGTCTGGGTAAGAGGGGAAACATTTTAGAACTTGGACCAGACAATGCTGCACAGGTATGCATAACTGCATTTGGAACATAATTATTTCTTCAACCAGGTGTGATTTGTACAGTATCTAAGTTCATGTTTCCTTTGTTGTGAAAGGTTGTTCTTTCAAGTCCTGTTTTGAATGAAAGGGAGCTGGACCTTTTAGTCAAAGATCCACATCTGAAGCCCCAAATATTGCCGACCTTTTTTGATATAAAGAAAGGCCTTGATGGTTCTCTGGAGACAGCCTTGAGAAGGCTTTGTGAAGCAGCTGATGAAGCTGTACGAGGTGGTTCTCAGCTTCTCATTCTTTCAGATCGGTCTGATGAACTGGTACAAGATAACTGCCTCCACTTTGTATTTCATGTTTTCTTCTTTAAATTGTTAGCTTTCATTAGTCATATCTATGGTTCTATGGTAGTCCTTTTAAACTTGTCTTGTTGGCCTGTCCATTGACATGTTGGTTGATTACAGAACCAGGTGGTTGTGCATGACAGCCAAGAAATCTGGAGCTCATGTTCCAAATCTATACGTTCCGGATATTAGTCTAATCAAATAAGTCAGATTTCACTGAAGTTTCCTAGTAAATGGATGCCCAATTGTAGGCTTTACTCTTCTGATGAAATATGTTCTGCTTTACTTCAAAGTAGTGTCATAGGTATCACAAGATTTTCGAAAATCTCGCGATATATACGAGAAAATCAAATAAAGTGAAAAATCATGATTTTCCAGATATTTTAATATTTTTAAAATATTTTAAGGTTTTTTATGATTTTTTAATTTTTAAAAAATTGTGGAGATTTTCTTGAGATTTACCCAAGAAGAAGAACTTCACCAAAAAAAAAACCCAAGAAAAACTTTACCGAGATTTCCCCGACAACGATATGTGTGACAGTGGTTCAAAGCATACCTGACAAAGACATCTATTGCTCACCCAATTTTCCCTTCTTTGTATGCAAAATATACAAGAAATGTCATAAATAGTTGTATTACCATACCTTATAACCATATTGTGTGACAAGGATGATCGTCTTGACAGACCTTAGGTGACATGGATGGGTAGCCTTTGTATGCATACTGCATAGGCAGTTCTTGCCAATAGATAGATATGCATTTCCTAGTTTTCCTTAATTTATTAATCTGCATCTTACCTCAGATTCTTTACTACTATTTAAACCCCTTTTCTTCTCCTTTCTTAAGATCGGCTGCTTCATAGACAACTGATATGCAATAAAGATTGGAAACCCGTTGCCTAACATCAAAGGTTCAAAGTTGATTTCTGTGCTTGCATGAATTATTGCATCTTCATGTGATGATCTCTTGATTGGATGGTTTTTTGAGAGTGATGGGCTTTTAACCACAGACTCTTGATATTCTTAGCCATGAAACCTGTTCCATATAAACGAACTTTGTGTGTGATACATTAATGGCTGTATCACTTATGGTTCTGATTGAACCAACCACTGGCTTGGTAGAACTCAAAGACGGTGTGAGTGTATCTAGCCTGGTTATCCTAAACTAGCACCTAATGGTCAAACATATCCTTGGTGATGAAGAAACTTGGTTTATTCTTTTCATGGCAGGAACCTACACGCCCTGCTATCCCAATACTTCTTGCAGTAGGTGCGGTTCACCAACATCTTATCCAGAATGGCTTGCGTATGTCAGCCTCAATAATTGCTGACACTGCCCAATGCTTCAGCACTCACCAATTTGCTTGTTTAATTGGATATGGTGCAAGGTATTTGTCTTTGATCAATAATGTTACTAATTGGGTTTTGTGTTTCCTCTTCCTTGTTTACCTTTCTGTGCTTAGCCACCTAATAATTGATACTGTTGAGGCTTAGTTGTCTTCACAATGTTCACATGATAGTGTTTTGGTGATGTCAATTTTCTTTGTTCTTAAATGGTGAACGTAATGGTTTTGGAGTAGTTGAACATTTCCTCATCGTTTCCTTCTCTAGCAAATAGAATCTGCTTTTCCTGCATTGACCTGGTATCCAGCTTTGAGTTGACAACATCTGATTGTTTGAACTTTGACATGTAAATTTGGTATCTGAATGTCAAGGCATACTGTTCATGCAGAAGATTAGATGGAGACTGGATCAGCAAATATGCCAACAGATTGGATGAAGTTTATATTAATAGTAATGGTGGTAGTAGTTAGTAATAGCAGTAGTAATGATAATAATTAATAACAATAATAATGTTAATGATGATGATGTAGTTTTCAGTATCAGATAAAGATATCAAACAAGAGGTTATTGTAGGAATCTGAACCATGGAAAAACATGAAATAGACAAAATAATTTTATAAATGTTTGAGTTGGACTTGGAGACTAACAATTTTTTTTTTTGTTTTTACCTTCGTATTGGATCTAAGCTATATATCAGGTTATCAACTGAAGCCACTTATTGCAGTTTGTGGAATCTGCTTCTTTTGTCCATGTATACCCTCTCTTTTAGGAGAACCAAAGCATAAACTAGTCACCTTTACACAACATCTGCTGCATAAGAATCTTGACGAGATACATTCGCTTGCAACTATTCAAGAAAAGAGCAAGATGCAACCACTCTAGAGATCTAGGTCCACTGTATGCAAGTTATACACATAACTCTGGCGCACAAAGCTCTGTAAGATTATTAGGTAGGAAACCATCTGTAACAAGCTTAGGTTATTAGAAGATCATTAGGGGAAGAACTACTTTCCATAGATGGTGCATAGGAAAGACAAATGTTTTATGGGGTAGATATGTTTCCTTGCCTGTTGCATGCATTCATTTGTTACTTTGGAGTGAATAAGCCCTCCTTTTTGCACTTTATACTCTGAGAGGCATTGCCATTTATTTTTGTGCTTCACATTTCATTCTATGGAGTTGGATTTCATTCCTCAAGCTAATAGTGCCACACTTCTTCATATAGTTTATTTCTTCTCCTAAGAAATTGCTTTCCTATTACATCCACAGCTGTCCTTTTCAGGGAAGTGTAAGCATAGAATTTCTCCCGAATATCTATTTTTGCATTGCATTTTGCAACGTTATTATACCTAATAAAATTGCATTTATATTTAGTGATTGAGCTAATAACATCTGCTTATTCCTCCTCCAGTGCGATATGCCCATATCTGGCACTAGAGACTTGTCGTCAGTGGCGCCTGAGTACTAAAACTGTGAACTTGATGCGAAATGGAAAGATGCCCACTGTGACAATTGAGCAAGCTCAGAAAAACTTTTGCAAGGTAATTTCAGGGTGGGGATACGAGGCTAGAGAATTTCTTTTTGAGTCTCTCTCTGTTACCATATGCAATCTGTGATGCATAGCTGCTTATATGAACTTGAGTGCTAAGAAAAGGAATTAATATATACATGCCTTTGAAGTGCATCAAGATAAAATATCTAAATTAGCCATCTAATGAAGAATAAAATCCAAGTTCTTATTTGATGAGTTCATCCAATTCAGCTTTTCTGGCCAAAAGGCAGAGCAACTTGCAATATAGACGCAATGCAGAGTCGTTTTCAGTGCCAATTGATTTTCTGTTTTTTAAGTTCTGAGGATAGACCTAATACGTTTAATTCTGCCAGACAAGTAGGTACAGAATGTACAAACACAACTATTCCACAAAATAGAGGGTACAGGGTACTGCTGGGTCTATATATATATATAGAAAAAGTTACTTTTTCAAAGTTTTGATTGGATTATATCTGGGTCTGACTGAATCTGATCCAAAAGGTAACCGCTTGTGTCCAAGTATCTGTAGCCCATTCCTGCCGTACAAACAACCAAGTGAAACACCCATCTGACTTAGGTGCCATTTCCTCAATATTTATGCATCCTTATTTTGGTAAAACATCGCATGCAAACTTTCGTGTGGTTATTCTCAGGTTCCAAACTTTGTTCCTCTGACATATATTTCAGAGTTGAAAAACTATATTTCATTCAGTGCATGCTTTGATCCCTGAAAATAGACTATGGTCTGTTCCACTTTTGGATGGCCTGTGTTCTTTTTTGACATAATACTAACTATGCATGTAAACATCTGACTGCATGTGCACCTACATGGATTAGATTTGCATATAGGTATTTTCTTTTATGTTAAGTGTCAATTGCCAACATAAGCTCCTACACCTTGATGAGTGGCGGGTTATCTTAAGCCCTTTCAGTTGAAGCCTGAAGGCGGCCAAGGATTTAGCATACAGGTTGTCTCTTTCCATAACCTAGAGTGCAGATCTGCCTAAGCCAAGCTTTTACTAACTAGAAAACGGGTTTATATGAATACTTGCATGTGAATGTTGATGCAATGTACTTTATCTATTTCTGTTTGATTTAGTTTAGGTAATCATGATTTGACATTATATGTGGGCTTGATTTCAGTCACATGAATTATCCATACTTCTTTGGCTTTTCAGGCCGTGAAATCAGGTCTTCTCAAGATCCTATCTAAGATGGGCATTTCATTATTGTCTAGGTATGTTTTTGATTGATCAATTGTAATACTCGAAGTGTATATATATAGTAGTCGCTAATACCTGATATTAGGAAATCCTACTAATAGTTTTTTTACAGCCAGTAGATAATATAAATAAAAAAATTTTGTTCTCAAAGTATTGCTAGAGCTGAAAACTTATGATGCTATCCTGAGATCCCCACCCCACCTCTTTTAATTTGTTGAATATATGTTTTTTTTTTTTTTGTGTTTCTTCATGCTTATAAGTTTCTCCTATTTGTTTTTCTGTTTTTGAGGAAAAAAGCAATATACCATCACTTTATAATCTAAAGATTTCAACCTTCCTTTGACTTGTTGCTTTCCTTTCTCTTCAGTTATTGTGGAGCCCAAATATTTGAGATTTATGGTCTGGGGCATGACGTCGTTGATCTAGCTTTCTGTGGAAGTGTCTCCAAAGTTGGTGGATTAACTATTGATGAGGTGCACTTCACAAAAACCATACTTTTAGACTATGTTCTGTTTTTCCCGCCCTCGCCTTTAAACCAAGAATCAAAATTCTGCATTATTAATGATGAAGTGAGGTGGAACTCTGTTCTTTGAAGTTTGTATAACCAACAGCATTTTCTTTTTCTTTAATCATATATTTTTAGTATATGCTTGCCTCGTCCACAGTAAAAAGTTATGCTTGTGTGTGCAGACACTGCCATGCTCACATGCTTATAAGTGTGCATGCTAGTGCTTGTGCACAGTAACCTAATGTGCATAAATATTTGAATTGCTTTTTCTTCTAAGTTCTCCATTTAGTCATGGTTACTGGAAGCTTCAACTCCTGCTTGCTAAAACTTGCTCCTGGAAATTGCCTTTGAAAAAAAATTCAAGGTGTTTGCAGAATTTAGTTCTGTTGCCATGAAAAATGCTTTCCAGGACACCAAGTTTCAGCACACAGTTGCACTTCTTCATTGGGAAACACATTCACAAGTTGGGAATTTTAATATTTATGGTATTAATGACAGATTTATTTATCTTGACTGGGTTGAAGGAAAATCTTAAAATGGTTGCCTGTTTATAATTTTGAAAAATTCGAATATGTTCTTTCCATATTAAAATTCATTTGAAACCAAGTCAATGCATTTGCTTAAGCATATTTCTAATTGTAAGTGATTTTTCTTGAGAAATTTATGTTATCATTGTGATTTATGGTGTTTTTTGTAGCTTGAGCTTGTTGCTAATTTGTAATATTTCTATATGGTGAACTTAGAACTTAGAAGTACTCAAGCTATTAGATTTTCTTTTATGACAACATAATTGTCTAAAATAATTTTGTAATTTAAAATAAAAGTAATTGTGTAATTTAAGTCATTATTAACTATTACTTTGTATGTACTTTATTATCTAAGCATATCAGTTAAGGCCATACTTTATCATTCTATTGTTAGGGAATTTTAATATCTAGATTCTAGGGTATTGATGTCATTTTTATCTTTTTGTCGTTATTGAAAAGTGAATCTTGCTTGGCTACATTCTTGTAATTTGTGAAAATTTCAAACAGCTTTAGACAATTCATTTAATAACAATTCAATGCATTAGCTTCCATAAATTTTCTAGTTAAAAAACATTGTTCCTCTCTGTCACAAAATTCATAAATGTTTTAGATTGATGTTAATGTTATCAGTGGTTGCTATTTATTTTAAATTTATAGTATTTTCTTGCATAGTGAACTGGATATTTTCAGATTAAGTTTGTTAATGGAATAGGTGACTTTGTCATGTAAAACAAAATTTAAGCTAAGTCACACTGGTGCACCAAAAATGGTTGCATACCCGAGTCAACTCGAGTGCATGTGCGGCCCGACATATACCGACCACACCCGTTCTTTCTTTCCCTTGTTTTTTTCTTATTCTATATTTTCCCTCTTCTCTCTCTCTCTTCCCCCTATTTTATTTTTTTACAACTTTGAATTTCATATGAGATTTTCATATGAGATTAAGCATTAAGGTAACCTTGATAGAAAAATTTAAAAATATAGACAAATTAAATTACTTATATAACATATTATATCTATCTATCTATCTATCTATCTATCTATCTATCTATCTATCTATCTATCTATCTATATGCCCTCGCCGCATCTGCACCCACACCCTCATCTGCACCCCTGCCCGCACCTGCACCCACACCCACACCCACACCCATGTGACATAGAATTTAAGTTTATATTGGTTATTTATTAACATGCACTTTATTATTAGGATAATTAGTAAGGTGCAGTTTTTCCTGTTTATGCATTTTTTGTCTGTCCTTAGATCATGTGTACTTCCAAGCCATGTGCTGCTAGCTCCTGCTTTGAGCCACTCATCTCTATGCTTACAATTGCAGCTTTGCTAAATACTTGCAAATGTAACTTATCTCTTTCTATTACATGGCTATAATATTCATTTTCTTCTTCTTGTATTGCAGTTATTAATATTAATGTTAGCAATAATTATTTATTATTATAGGTTGCAAGAGAGACATTATCTTTCTGGGTGAAGGCCTTTTCAGAAGATACTGCAAAGCGGCTTCAAAATTTTGGATTTATTCAATTCAGACCTGGAGGTAGTTGTTTAATTTATGGTTTACCACTATTTTCTGCAGTAATCATGCAATTGGCTTTTTTTCAAAATTGATTGGTAATTTGGTACTATCTGCTTCGTGAGCCGAAGATTTTTTCAAGTGCGACAACTCTCTTATGAAAAAGTCCTTTATAGTTCATTTTCTTTGTGCTTGCAAACCACCACACTCTAGGGGAGTTTCTGTCTGTTACAGGTTAAATGTTATTTCACCTTGAAGTAGTTCAAAAGCAAAAAATCTTCCATCTCATCACATAATTTCTACTATAGCATTTGTTTCATAGTCATGACACCCTCTTCAATTTGGAGTATTTTATTCATACTTTGTTCATATATACAGGGGAATATCATGGAAACAATCCTGAGATGTCAAAATTGCTGCACAAAGCAGTCCGTCAAAAAAGTGAAACAGCTTTCTCAATTTATCAGCAGCACATTGCCAACCGTCCTATAAATGTCAGTTTCTTAGCCTTTCTTCATCTTATTGTGATTGTGTTGCAAAATTGTTATGTCAATGTTTTTTTCCCTATTGTAATGATGTGAACCCTTTTTTTGTAGGTTCTACGGGACCTTCTTGACTTTAAGAGTGACAGGCCACCTATCCCTGTAGGCAAAGTTGAATCTGCTTCATCCATTGTTGAGCGTTTTTGCACTGGTGGGATGTCTCTTGGAGCTATTTCAAGAGAAACCCATGAAGCAATTGCAATAGCAATGAACAGATTAGGTGGAAAGTCTAACTCAGGAGAAGGTGGTGAGGTAATATCTGTTCCATCTGTATTGTTTTGATGCCATGTAGGAAAAAACAAATGTTTTTAATTTGTTGACTTCCATATGATTTGGATAAACAATGCTATGTAATAATGTATGAGTTTATATTTTTTTCCCTTGCACATTTTTTCATTTCAGTGCTTTTATTTCAGGATCCTATCCGTTGGCGTCCACTATCTGATGTTGTTGATGGATACTCTTCAACTCTACCACACCTGAAAGGTCTCCAGAATGGGGACACTGCCACAAGTGCAATTAAACAGGTCTGGCCGTTTTTACTGTGAATCTCTACTCTTCTACAGATATTTCAAACAGACTAGGCATGTTTACGGATAGCACTGGATGCACACTGACTATTCATATAGGGGTACCAACTATGTTACAATGGTACGGTTGGATTGCTTTGGGGTCGGAACCAATCCAAACCACAAAAGAAACATTCTCTTAGTCTATTTACTTTTTTTTTTTAGATTATATGTAGGAACTATGAGAGGAACATTGTCTTAATGATGTGATGATATCAATTTTGCTTTTTGGCATTAAAAATATATAACTATCAATGTACCACCGTGTCAAGATTGGCAAAAATGCTGTACCTGTACCTGTTTCCCCGTACTTGTACCAGCACCTGTACCCATACCCGTACCTATGTGACATAGGGTGCCAAGGTGCTGCACATTTTGCTTTAGATATGCAGTGCTTGTAACTGCTTAATTGGTCCAGGTTGTTGCAGCATTATGGTGGCATGTGAGCCCAACGAGGCTTTTCACAGGCAAATTCTCCTCCTTTCAAGTCTGTTCCTCCTACCCCTTAATCCTTTGTAGCATAGTATGTCAAAATGCAAACCTAGGTAATGCACATTTGAATGAGTCATGCAATTGTTTTATACTTGACTTATGGCAAGGTTGTTAAAACATTATGGTGACATGTGAGCCTGGGGGCTCTTCACAGTTCAAAGGCGAATTCTTCTTCACCTTCCCCTCATCTTTCGTTGTTTTCAGCCTAATCCTTGATCCTTTGTATTGTAATACTTGACTAATTGATCTAATACGGACACCAAATAGTCCTGGATTAGTAGAGACTTAGCCTGTCATCTGGGCCTGTAGGAAGTCTTTTCTTGGTATATAACCATTTCATTTAGATGGAGTAGGAAAATCGGGATCTCCTGTGGTAAAAAAAAAAATGAAACATGTTCAAAATATTAAAATAAGATTAAAAGAACAAATATAAATGGCCTTATTTTTAGCGTTTAACATTTAAAAGCTTAGGTTCTACTTATGGTGAGAAAAAAGATTTATGATTATTGTTGTTAGCCAATGTTCTACGGTCTAAGGCTATCTTCCTCTTATTCAGAAATTGTTCGAAAAAGTACCACAAAGATTGTAGATTCTATATATTTATACTGGCAAAATAAGTATTATGGTTCTTCTTGAGTGATGTTCTGACATCATAAATTTGTCATCTTTCTCTTCTTGGCACATGTACGGTTTGAAGAGGCAGTATATAGTAGTATATTTGAACTTTGAAGGTTTCAAGATTCCATCCCTGGAATTGATCGTCTGTTATTTTGTTCAGGTTGCTTCAGGGCGTTTTGGAGTCACTCCTACATTTCTTGTAAATGCTGATCAGCTCGAAATTAAAATTGCCCAAGGTGCAAAGCCTGGAGAAGGAGGGCAGCTTCCAGGCAAAAAGGTTAGCGCCTATATTGCACGACTGCGGAACTCAAAGCCGGGGGTTCCTCTTATATCCCCACCTCCACATCATGACATCTATTCCATTGAAGACTTGGCACAGTTAATTTTTGATCTTCATCAGGTAAAGTTGACCCATTTTCCGTTTGTAGTCAAACAGTGATGTTTTTAAACTTAAACCCTGGAGGATTTCCTTGTAACTCATTCATGTCTTGCATGGTTGTACCTTGAAAATTTGACAGGTCAATCCCAAGGCCAAGGTCTCTGTTAAGCTTGTCGCAGAAGCTGGTATTGGTACGGTTGCTTCGGGGGTTGCAAAGGGTAATGCTGATATAATTCAGGTAATCTATACCATTGCAAGTGATAATAAAATGATCTATATAACATTTAAGAACGTATTGGAAAATATTTCATTTTTGAAATGGAAGAAATGTGTTAGAAATTTTTAATCTTTTCTTGATATTAGGTATATGAAGTACATTTCTGTCTGAAAGTAGATATGATCTTTTGTGATGATTCCAGTCACAAACTTTTAAAAAGATTATCTTTGCATGGGTAGGTGACAGTTAATTTTTCATGAGACTAAACCTTTAGGCATCATCCATGCACATTACCTTTGTCAGTTTCTTGTTTATTCGCTCCATCCACCCCCACCCCTTTTTAGTTGCATGTGGGTGATTGATGTGCAGCTGTATTTGGACTAAGATGGTCACCATTGTTAACAATTTTTATTATAGGAATCATCTTAGATTAATATATTTTGTACCATATATGGACTTCCAGATTTCTGGTCATGATGGTGGAACTGGAGCAAGTCCTATCAGTTCAATTAAGCATGCTGGTGGTCCATGGGAACTTGGACTCACAGAAACTCATCAGGTCGCTCTCTCCTGGGGCTTATTCGATCTTGGTCCCGCTGTGCCTTTTGTTCTGCCACTTGCATATGCAACACCTGTTGATTATAGGTTTAATTCTGCAGACGTTAATTGGAAATGGTCTGAGGGAGAGGGTCATTTTGAGAGTTGATGGTGGTCTCAAAAGCGGTATGGATGTTATGATGGCTGCTGCAATGGGTGCTGATGAATATGGGTTTGGTTCTGTAGCTATGATTGCTACTGGATGCGTTATGGCACGAATATGCCACACGAATAACTGCCCAGTTGGCGTGGCAAGTCAGGTTGTTAATGACAATTTTTTCTTTTTGTTTCTCAACTTTTCAATAACTCTGATCATCATTAATTGCACATGTACACAAATTTCTGCAGAGAGAGGAGTTACGTGCTCGTTTTCCTGGTGTCCCAGGGGATCTTGTTAATTTCTTCCTGTTTGTTGCTGAAGAGGTGAATTGGTTGTTTTTGGGTTTATATTATGAATTTCAGCTTGTTCATCGTCAGATTTGCCATCTATAATGATGTTAAGCTGCATGCTTTTACTCCATCCGTTCGGGCTGATTATTCAATCTTTGTCAAGGCATTTGAGAAAAATAAACTTTTGCATTGTTAGGTGCGCGGCATGTTGGCACAACTTGGATACGAGAAGTTGGATGACATTATTGGTCGAACTGATTTGCTAAGACCAAGAAGCATCTCTTTGCTGAAGACGCAACAACTTGACCTCCGTTACATACTCTCTGTATGCACACTAAACCTCTGAACCTCTGGAAAATCAAGCTGTTTTTCTTTTCTCAATCATACAGTTATGTTTTCTGAATCATTCTGCAACCATTCATAGTGACCCCATTTCACGTATTCGTTCACAGAGTGTTGGTCTACCCAAGTGGACTAGTACTCAAATAAGGAGCCAGGATGTTCATACCAATGGGCCTGTTCTGGACGATATTTTGCTGTCAGATCCACAGGTAAGAAGCAGATTTGGTATTAACCTACTCGTCCACTATTCTTCTCTGCTTCGGAAGTTACCTTTTAATTAGTTTCTAGATATAAAAATGGTCTTTGATTCTTTCATCGTGGTATTTGCAGCTTCAGTGGCATTATCTGATTTTTCAATTTTACTATAGTAATATGGTCCTGGTGTCATTATAATAACTTTTGTCTTTGAAGAGCATTACAACCTTATTTTATGGAACTATAGTGCTATGTCACTTTTTAAGCTATCATACATCTGTTTTTTGGTAGTTTCACTACATTTTGTTAGTTAACTTAGAGAATGGTCCTAATTCTCCTATGATTTAATCTGGACTCTTCATTTGGTCGTGTTTATTTTTTCAGTTTCCTTTGTTGTATGTTGTTTTCCACTTATATTGCTGTGCTAAGGGAACTGCCTTAATTTAGAAAATTTTTCAAAATCACATCTGAATGTTTAACAATAATTGAAAGCACAAATAAATGCTAAGTACTGTTAAAAGTACATGTAAGTTTTTTTATGAGAAGGTCCATGAGGTTATTTCTGTCAAGTTAGCTGGTGAAAGATTATCATTGTATCCTCTGTGAATGACAAACAATATTGTTGAGAGAGAGAGAGAGAGGCGGAAAGTGTGAAATGCATTACGTGACCCTAATCTCTATTAAGAGATTAGGGTTAGGGAAAATTACAAGAGAAGTCCACTAAAAATAATCAGAAAACCCCTTTTTGTATCTTTAACACTCCCCCTCAAGCTGGAGCATATATATCAATCATGCTCAGCTTGTTACAACATCTCAGGAAATCGCCTATGGGAAGAGCTTTAGTGAGAATATTTGCTGCCTGATCTTCTAAGGAGACATGAATAGTGCTAACAATTCTTCCTTGAACTAAGTCTCGAATATAGTGGCAATCCACTTCAATGTGTTTAGTCCTCTCATGGAAGACAAGATTGTTAGTGATATATGTATAGCTGCCTTGTTGTCACAATACATCTTCATTGGGAGATTCACTGAAACACCCAACTCTACAAGTAGTGATCTAACCCACGACATTTCAGTCGCAGTTTGAGCCATAGCCCTATATTCCGACTCAGCATTAGAACGAGCCACAACTTTCTGCTTCTTGCTCCTCCAGGAAATAAGATTACCGCCCACAAAAACACAAAAACCGGTAGTAGACTTCCTGTCATCTACAGATCCAGCATAATCAACATCACTATACGCCTCGATGTCAACGTATTCTCTCTTTTTGAACCATAGCCCCTTTCCTGGGGCTGATTTTAAGTATCTTACAATCATTAGAGTTGCATCCCAGTGAACTTTTCGGGGTTTTTCCATAAATTGGCTCAACTTATTCACAGCAAAGCTAATGTCGGGACGAGTGACAGTCAAATATAGCAGTTTCTCAGTGAACTACCGTAAAGCGCACCCTGTCGTCGACGCCCACACCCGCTCTGATACCATGTTGCGAGAGAGAGAGAGAGAGAGAGAGAGAGGCGGAAAGTGTGAAATGCATTACGTGACCCTAATCTCTATTAAGAGATTAGGGTTAGGGGAAATTACAAGAAGTCCACTAAAAATAACAAAACATTTAAAGAGATCCTCCCCGACTTCCTAATATTTCAGAAAACCCCTTTTTGTATCTTTAACAAATATGAAAAATGCAAATATGTGTAACTCCGTATATTTTTAAGCTCCATCGACAGTGGCAACTACATTGAGGCAGTGGAGGGGCACATGCCACCCTGCCTCAAAAAATTTGGAACTGAATTGGTGTTCATGTTGGTGGTTCCGACTTCCCATCTTAGCCTTTGTCTGTGATATGTCCCTTCTGCATGTTGCCCTTTCTTTTTCATTATTTTGTTTTCTTATACATTTTACCTTTAAATTTCTGTCTCTGTCAATGTCCTCCATCAGTGCATTCTATGAGCGTCCTCACCTATATATAAACTAATCAAAGTATTACGAATTTACGACTTGTGATCTGTTTCGTATGTGGCCCTGGAAGCAAGTTAGTCTTTTTCCTGCTTTTAAGAATTCTTCTCGTCTCATGTTGCTGGGCCTCCTATTGTCTTCTGAGGGTCACACTGGTGCCTGAGTATGACTAATGACCTAGCACACGAAAGAAGTGGAAAACAACATCATCACATGTGAAAAAATAACATAAATTTAAAAAATCACATATGAAAGAATCAACTGAAGTGACTCAGATTTTCTAAATAACTCAAATGTCAGAAAAAATAAAATTACGGTCTGGGCAGAAAGTAGGTGGTCGTGCCTTGGAAGCCTATTGAGTACCTTTTATGCAACATCTGACATGCAACTAGTCTCTATGTTTTCCTTTTGATGGCATTTCGTATCTATCAAGCTGACAGTACTGATAGTGATTGATTTCTGGAGTATGCTTAAGGGTGTGCGTAACAAAGTCTCAAAATGCTGATACTGTATGGATTTAACTGGAGGGGTCTTACTGTGAGAGTTTCAAATTTTATTTTCTGATTTTGAATAAAATTGCAGGTTGTTTAGTTGTATATTAGCTATAGAGAATGGGTTAACGAGTTCAAAACTGTCGATAATGTATGGATTTGACTGGAGGGGTCTTACTGTGCTTGTTTCTTAGCTATAGAGAAATGGGGTTCCACAAATGGTGAAAATGCTAAAGTACAGTTCTCCACATAGAATACTGATTCTGCTGCCTTAATATTGCTAAATGTGTAATCTAGGTACATCTCTTGCAGGGTGTTTTTGAAATTCTTAATGTTTAACTGGTCAATGCATGGAATGAGAAAGATGAACACATTGTGTCTGCGCAGAACTTGTGGGACGTGTTTAGTGGGATTGTGTTCTGCACATGGCTTGTCATTCTGCAGGAACTTACCGTTCAAGACCAGCTCAGTTGTCTAGGTTGCAGTCTGTATTGATGTACTTTAAAATTCTGTTTAGTGTATCTTACCTGTCCTCTTGTCTGGGATCTGCTCGATGTATTAATCCCCAAATCCTAAGAATTGATAGAGTATAACATATCGGGGATCCAGTTCACAATCTGACTGCAGTTTCTGAACATGAGAATCCTGATTCCGTTGTTATTTAAGTTAGCCCTTGGACATCTTTCTCTAGTACATAAGTCATTTTTAAAGATTCTGCTTATGTCAATTTATTACTATTTTATGTGATCCAGCATGTTGCTTCTTGACTAGTTCAAATGGAACTGGTTGCACCAGCCTAAGGATAGATGCTGGTCCTGCATATCTCCTGTATGTAATCATCTATTAACTGTTTGCACAGAGATACAGAAAAGAAAAAAAGAAAGCAGTACATATCATGAACCATAGGGGGAGAGAAATGAGTTTTAAATGGAATGGCTCCACCAGCCAAAAAATTGGATGCTGGTTCGACACACTTCTCTATGTAATCGTTTACCATGAAGTCAGGAGATACAGAAGAAGAGCAGTATAGGGTCATGAACCTTAGGGGGAAGATTGCTCGCCATTTTGTTATTTCCATATATAATAATGCACCAGAAAATTCTTATATTGCCTTCTTGATGCATGAGAAGATCTTTCTTGCAAGAGGAAAACTAATATTGTTCTTGTGTTCATAGAAGTATTTTGTTAATAATATAAGTTATTCTTTCTGGTTTGCTCTGTACATTGTCTTATCAACAGATAGCAGAAGCAATTGAGCAAGAGAAAGTTGTGCACAAAACCATCAAAATATACAATGTTGATCGTGCTGTGTGTGGTCGTGTAGCTGGAGTAATAGCGAAAAAGTATGGGGACACAGGGTTTGCTGGACAGCTTAATATAACGTAAGTGCTTTTTTATGAAAACTTTATAAAAAAATTTCAAATTTTGAGTAACTTCAAATATGCAGTTCGATAAGTCTGTGGGTCTTGGTTCAGGTTCACAGGGAGTGCTGGTCAATCTTTTGGTTGTTTTTTGACACCTGGGATGAACATTAGGCTTGTTGGTGAAGCCAATGATTATGTTGGAAAAGTAAGAAATTGTAGCATGTATTCTCCTGTTTATGTGGGAGAGTTCTGTCACTTACATTGTTTCCCATGATAGGGAATGGCTGGTGGTGAGCTTGTGGTGACTCCAGTTCAAGAAACCGGATTTACTCCTGAAGATGCCACAATAGTGGGTAACACTTGCCTCTATGGTGCAACTGGTGGTCAAATCTTTGTAAGAGGAAAGGCTGGGGAACGTTTTGCTGTGAGGAACTCTCTAGTTGAAGCTGTTGTTGAGGGTACTGGAGACCATTGTTGTGAATACATGACTGGTGGTTGTGTTGTTGTACTTGGAAAGTATGCCTCTTTCCATCCTGGTTTTTTTATTTTGAGAGTATCTGGATATTATGCTGAACACTGATTGCTTTGTTCTAGATGTTCCGCTGAACACTATTTTTCTTTCTTGATAGAGTTGGTCGAAATGTAGCTGCTGGCATGACTGGTGGATTGACTTACATCCTTGATGAAGACGACACTCTTATTCCTAAGGTTGGTGGCTCTTCCTCTAGCAGTTTCTGCAGATAAATGAGCATATTTCTGAAAGACTCGTATTATTCCAAGAAACATGGGTTATGTCTGGCATTTGATTATTGGATCTGCAAGCGACAACCATATCACACCATGTTTCTCAGAAAGGAAGGTAGTGTTCTTGAAACATGTGTTCCAAGAATACAATATTTTCACTTATCCAATGCTTTGTAAGTGACCAATAAGGAAACCTCTCTCTCTCTCTCTTATATGGCCAGCTTCGCGTTGTTGGTATTGTATTAATATTGGGGCTGTTCTCCAACCAAATCTCTGCATGGCCATTGATTATGGATTACCTTTGAAAATGGAGAAGAGTCCGTTGGAATTTAACTTCAGTTCCCATTTTTATTTAAATTGATTGGAATCTTTATGCTTTCATGCCCCTATCTCACCGGTAGGCTTCCTTCTGTCAACAATGATGCAGGTAAACAAAGAAATTGTGAAAATACAGAGAGTCGTTGCACCAGCTGGTCAGATGCAACTGAGGAGCCTTATAGAAGCACACGTGGTCAGTATTACCCTCTATCATCTACTTTTTCGCCTTGTTGCCCCTGAAAACAGATAAAAACATGATCATCTGATGCTAAAGTTTTATTTATTTTTTTATTTTCTTTTCATTTTTCTATAGGAAAAAACTGGTAGCAGCAAGGGAATTTCTATTCTTAAAGAATGGGATCGTAACCTGCCCTTGTTCTGGCAATTGGTACCGCCAAGTGAAGAAGACACTCCAGAAGCATGTGCGGATTTTGAGAGCACAACTGCAGGGCAGGTTACCGTTCAGTCAGCGTAGAGCAACTTTGGTCGGTGGGGCTAATATGAATTGCTGCATGTCATGGGCAGGAATCGTGCTGGCACTGTCGAAGCATGTATCCATCGCTGTCGAAACAGCATTCATCATGAAAAGGCTGGGTTCCAAACTTATCCAGTTGAACCCTAGTTGCTTCTTGTGATATCCTGCTCCTTCGTCTTTATCGTGACGAGTTTCCCTCATACAATAATGTGTGCCCAAATGGGGCATCACCTTGCCTGCACGGCACCCGGTGTACATCAGAAACATTGTATTGATTAACCCAAACCATGGGTTTCCATGTCCACTCAGGAATATGTTCCGTATATGTTAATGTAAGCTAAGATATTGTGTTGAAATCTACGTGATTGTACTTATTTGCGTCAATGTAGTTCTGTAAACCTTATACTGGAGCTCTGCTTTATCATTCTTTCGATGATTCAGATCAATGTCTCCTGGCTGTTATTTGATCCTTGTTCCAAGCAACAGAGGTGACCAACAAGTGATGCCAGAAAATAAATTAACTCGACTGCAGGATGCTAGGAAACGTATTGACATTCCTTTGATCTTTCGTAGTGCCGAATGTATTTATGACGTACATATTATTTAGTCATCTCTCGCTCATGCGTACACAAACGAGTTATGGATCTTCCATAATGAGCACCAAGTAGGGACGCCAATGGCCATCATCCAATATCCATTTTGATTATAAATGGTGCTCCAAGTAGGGAAGTCAATGGCCATCGTCCTATCCATTTTAAATTATAAATGGTACCAATTAGAACCTGAATCCTATTAGCATTTGATTTTGAATATGATATGTGAGATTTTCCGATTGAATTTGGCCACAAAGCGGAATCTGATTTGATGTGAAAATGGAACTTCGATTTTGTGCTTTGTACATTGAAAACCGAGTCTGACTAGACAGTATTTGGGTGGCGAATTCCAGCAACAGTTTCAGCGAATCTGAATCCAATCCTTTTACATCCCAAAGGGGGCCAAACTAACTCATCAAAAGTGGTTCACGTTCGACGAATTGTGCCCATGCGCGTCTTTGGTCATGGATGTCCGGCGGAGGGGATACGATCCCCTGCCAGCCTATGAGATGCTTTGTTAGCTAAAAATTTTCAAGGCATTACTCATTTTGCACGTAACTGTTCATAGCTTTTCAATGGAAAAAATTTGTAACGACCCTTGCAAGTTTTCAGTTTATTGACACGCTGATGTACACTTAATAGTAGCTTATATATACACTGATGAATCCTTATAATTAAGTTATCGACATTATAAAAATACACATAGACTGTACAATATTACATATTGATGAAACTCCCAGATGATTGATTGGAAGTGGATATAACTGATTGGAAGCCCTACCCAGAGTCAGTACCATCAACTAGCGTGTTGAATGTTCCTGTTGCTGCCATTCATTCTGTTCAACTTCTTTTCCACCATGGACTGCCTTGCTTGTAATTTCACAAGCTGTGTCCTATATGGTATAAGTACAGTCTTGAGACCTGAAAATAGCAGAATACAAGACAGGACTTGATCAGCTGGGAATAATGGAAACCAAAGTACAGGTAAGAAACCAAGCAAGAAAAAGGAAAAAAGAGGTTCACAATTCACTGGTAGGCATTGAGTAGGATGAAACATAAGAGATTAATAACCCCCAATATTTTCAACTAAGGAGAACGTCTAAGGTATCACCGTATCAGGTGCGGGTTGGATAACCCAATTTTTTCAGCTAAACTGTTAAGGTTATGAGGTCTGGGTTGGGTATCCTGATGAATTGATGAATCTGGCTTGGTTACTGTGCCAACTGGATCTGGTGAAAGAAACAAGTCCAAGTTCAATATCAGCCACGGTCTTAGTTACACCAGGTAAGATAATATTAAATTTGGTAATCTCAACATTGGAAATGGAAACATGTAAATATCTGCAGATCAACATCACAAAATCCTCTATGAACCAGTATTTTTGAAATAGGCAAGATGGAAAGGTAGTAAAGATTCATCAACTTCTGAAAAAACACTGACAAAAATGTGGTGCTTCTGTAAATATAGCCAACATTTGCTACAATAGCTGCAGAAGTCATTGAACTTAGAAACCTAAAATATTAATGAATAGGCTGAAGGAAATGTTAAATGCTAGAAGCAGATTGTTCATTGCTAGGCATATAGTGAAATTAAAGCTAGAGGGGAAAACGCCCTTCTTCAAGTGGCATGAAAATATACCTGCAATGTAAAGTGATCTGTATATCTGAGCCCAGTGATTATCTTCCTTGGGATTAATTATTGGTTTCTCCAGACACTCAAGAAAGGCTAAGTCAGCTTTAAGAAGTTTTGCCTGGTCATGCGTATCATATCCAATGTCATGGCAGTAACAGCAAAGATCCAACCAGTCAACTGGGCGCCTGTCCCAAAGTAAAGTTCCACAATCTTTACCACTTGACCAATTTGGTCCACAATAATGTCCGTATCGAGGAAACAGCTGAGACAGAAATGCCCTTAAGCCCTTATGCCAAGGAACCCTGGCAACATAAGGCCTGAAAAGGGGAACAGAACATCCAGAATCTCCTGACCTATAGATCTTCTTGGAACCAGCTTTCGAGCTTGAATCATGAGTATATGATTCAATCCTAGTTTTACCTTCCCAAGAAATTATTGACAAGAGAGACTTTCTCAAGGGAATCAGATCTTGTCCTGGATATTTAGACTGCTGCACTATGTTGCCTTTCTCCCAGTCTGTGGATGGAGATGCCTCAAGCCTCGCAGGTTCCGACACTACCACCGTATTGGATTGGGAACCAACTAAAGGCAAACTTTTGAGAAATCCAAAGTCCATTGTCGGAAGACAGAGGAAGTGACCTGCTTCCAAGTTCCAAAACATTGCGCTGTCTGCCATATGAAAAGCCAAGAGTACCAATTGATGAGTGTCATACGGCAAGATCTAATGCAGATACAGGGAGGCAGTATATCGAATGCATTCCAAGATATAAAAAGCAAGACACAGTGGATGTGTAATGTCTGTCTAACCAACCATGCATATGAAGAGACCTAGTGGAGTGGGAGATAAAGTTCCACTGCAGCAGGGGATAAAGTTCCAAAAAGTTAAACCGTACGTATGGGGTGAACAAAACTGGGATGACCAGTTAATGTGTCTATAGAAAGAAACAGTCTTTGATTTCACAACCCGTCTTTTCGAGATGCAAATAGGTTTCTAACTGAAAAATCAGAAGCATAAATGGTGTGTTACTCGTTACACATACGTAACATAACAATGCCAGAAAACTTGCCAAACAAATGGCAATCTAAAATAAGAACGAAGATAAAAGTCCCAACACTATTAGAATCAGGGACTAAAGATTCTAAGTTACAATATTGTATGGAAGGATTTACACAGGCGCAACTGACATTCAGTCACCAGCTTGGTGTACAATACATGGCTGCAATATTGGTTTTTTTTCTCAAGTTACAATAACATGCATGAGCTTCAGAAGACAAGAATAACAGTTAGGCTTTTATTTATGTACTCAGAATAAAAATTGGACTTGGATTGCTACAAACCATTTCAAGGCCTAAACTGCTATGCCTCAACTAACATTCGATGCAATGAACAATTTTAAGTGATGAGGAAACAAGAAAGACTGCCAAGAAACCTTAAAAGGCAGTATACAAGGGTAATGGCTACATTTACACAGCTTTGTTATTACTGCATCTCTTTCTTACCCCCCTTGACTTTTTATTTGATTCAATTCAGATAGCAAGTCTAAGCAGGATTTTCTCCAAAATAGAACAGGAAAACAAGTGAATGTTGAAAAGAGAGAAGTAACAGTTAATAGTTCATGACATACATGCATACATGTTGAAATAAGAAAGTTAGCTTGGGATCTTACGAATTATTAGACCAATACATACCTTTTGATCATCAGAAAAATCAACATACAAATACAAGCCAGCTATTACATCATTCAACCACTTTCAATTAGTAATGATAACTCAACCAAATTTATAGCCTTCATTGCTGCCTTACCCTAAGATAAAACATCTACTTTCAAATAATTTCAATGAATAAGCTTGTCAAAGTATTTCCGCCACCAAAGCCAAATGACTAAGACAAATTAGCACTGTTAGCTTCAAGCCCATGCAATTATCCCAAGAAGAAGCATATTCCCCTTTGCTCCTCTTATCTGTCTGGATAATGGAAGTGGGTAATCTATATAGGTCACTAAAATAGCACATGAAATATCAAAGTTGCCTAATAATACCATATAAATTTTCTGTTAAGTGAATAATTAAAGACAATCAGTTCTTTATGATAAGCACATAAAGCAAGACTAAAAGGGCATCGTCACACGACTCCAGCAACATCTTCACTATCACATAGATTGTGCAATGGGCAGAGGATAGTGGCAAGAACAAAGAGTGAACGTGCATAAGATAAATTATAAATATATTATACCAGCTGTTTGGGATAATAGAAGGACAGGCTCTGGAATCTGGATTAGATAAACTAGGAATATCTGCTGGAGAGCCCATAACTTTTGAGAAGTCAAGTGTTATCTAAATGGTACGGACATTGAACAGATATAATAGCACCATGCAGTTGATGATGCTTATAGGATAGATTGTATATCTAAGAAGGGTAAGAGACTGGCAAGAATTTGGACTTTGGAGTAATACAATAAATTAAATCCAAATACAAATAAATGGAGAATTAGGTCAGCCCGGGTTCTGGATCCATACAAGTGGAGCAAGGATAAATATCGTACTCCTTGAGCACTGCAGAGGTTTATAACATATGAAACTCTAACACTGAGGAACCCAAGCTCTTACGAAAAACAATCATGAAAACAACTTATTATTAAAATTCGGGTAACATAGTTCATAGAATCATAATCACACCAGTCCCAATGATCATGAATTACTTGGAGGCAGGCAAAAAGCAGCTATAGAATAAAGCTTCTGGTTGGTAGTAGGACCCCCATCTTCTACGAACAATTTAAATTTACTCTAGCCAGCAAGCTAAGATAACCTTAAAATTTTTCAAAGCCTCTTTCACTTCTTCTTATCATAATCTGTTCAGATACAATTATTTACACATACAATTAGTTCAAATAAATTACCAGAAACTAATCAACAATCTTCTTTTTGTCCTTTTTGCATCTAACGGTAAACACCAGTCTACTAATTTCAGCAAACATTAGTGTCTAAGAAAGGATCGTGAACCATGAAGAGGGTACAGGTCTCACGAAACAAGAAAAATATATCAAATTCAGGAACAAATCAACTCCCTCAAGTAGGACAATGGATTGAGAACAAATTAATGGCCTGGAAATAAAAAAATTAATGGCCTGGAAATAAAAAAAGAAAAATTGGATTCCCTGAAGAACTTAAAGCGGTACAAATGCAGGGATCAATCGCTGAAGACGCAACTATTACAAACATAATTTTAATTACGAAACTTTCAGAGTCTTGACATGATATTTGCTTAATAAAGTTGTACTTAGAAAAGAGAATCTCATGCCCAAAGGGGAAATCAAGCAATATTGACGAAATTCGGCACAGAAAGTACACGAGCCACACATAGAAAAAACCAGCACGGAAAAGAACAATTCACATAAGAAATAAGAAAAATTAACAAAAAATTTTGGAAGCTGGCAAAGATGTGAACCAGTGGAGATGGAAGGAATGGAGAATTATGGGCAGCACAAGCAAGAAATGGGGAGAAAGAACGCAACCTCCTTGTTCACATCTTCCCGTAGCGATTGAGAAAAATGGTGCCCACCGGAACCTTAAAACGTGGGTCCGTCCAAGATTCCGGTGTTTACCATCATTTTCCCGTCGCCTGAACCGACGAGGCTCTGTTCCTCCAGTGGGCTCTCCGGATAATACGAGTCACTCTCCCGTCCTCTCCTTTTCCCTTCACCGTCAAGTACCGCAACGGACTAGGTCAATTTGAGAATCGGTTTCGATCATCTTTGCAACTCTCCGGACCTTTCTCAAGGCGCTGATGATGTGGGCACGTTCCGAAATCTAGCTTGACGCTGTTTCGGCGGATCCAGATGGTAGTACCAGGTGCACATAGGCCGTTTTAAATTATGTTAAAATAAAAATTGTATCATTATTTTGTTTAAATATTAAGTCCACGCGGAGATGAATCAGTCGATACACATCACTTGGAGACCTACCTCTTTGTTTCTTTTCAACTCAGTGTTTCTTTTTTCTTCTTGTTCTTCTTTTTTTTTGTGCAACTGTTTAAACGGAAGAAATTGAAACATGCCTCAATGCTTCAACGAGAGCATAGGCAATCTAATGCATCTGGAGTTTTAATTTTGTGGTCGCTGTTGGTATACTTTTATGGATTGCAAACAATGGCAACCGTGACATTTAAGTTGAACAAATTCTGAAACAAGTTAGAACCTTTTGTCTACTCAAATTCTGAAACAAGTTAGAACCTAAAAGGTATAAGAGTATGATCTTAAGGGTTTACCCGAAAGACGGTTTTCTCTAAATAAACATTAAAGAAAAATTAATTCTGTTACCACTCAAAAACTGAACAAGCTTTTTTGGTAATCATTTTTTTAACACATTTTTTTTTAACCAAAATTTATAAAGAATTTATGCATCCATGTTTATAGATATCACATCACACCCTTGCTGAACTGCCCATGAATAAAACATCTACTTGCCGTAGAAATAAGAGATGCAAGTAAAAATAAATGGTGCTTCCATGTTTAACAACTACAGTTTACACCCACTATACCTAATACCTTACAGAAGCGTTTGATGTACTCAAGATCATGAAATTTTAGAATCAAAATATTCATTTTTCAAGAAATTAAAATTATTAAAAAACAAGGCATTTTGTTTCTGGAATTAGGAAGGTAATACCTAGAATTTTGATTTCATTCCAGTTTGAAGAGAAATTATAATTTTAAGAATTTTAATTCTAATCAAGTTGATGACTTTTCATGCTCTAAAAAAAGTTATGTCTTTATTCGTAGTGGCATTGGAACCTAAAATTTGTGGCTGAGAGGCATTAACCTAAGAAGTCTCAGATATTAGGGACTGAAGAGCTAATCTGTAAATAAAATAAATGATGTGAGCCTGTGTGGGCGACTACCCACACCTACCTCTGCCAGTGCTTATTTGGGGTTGCCCCTCTATGTCTTCTGAAATGCAGTGTTCATCCCATTGAACATCCTCCTTCAATGTACAATTTCTGAAGTTACAAATGAGAGGGATGATGGATTTTTCATGCCATGCTGGTAGAAAAAGTCGCACCTGTGGAGGTTAAATTATTTCCCCTTCTCATCTTGGTACAAGTAGGTTAGCATAGGATTTAATTGACGAATTTTATTTGAATAACTCAAACACATCATGCATATTGATTATTCTCTTTTATTTTTCTCTTCATTAAATGTCGAAGAAAAATCTTCAATCTTTTGATAGAAATTTGATAGAAAGGTAGTCAAGGTCCACCGGTGTTTGCAATAATCAGGATTCAATTTCCAGTTTTATTATGCTTGTGACTATGGGCTCCTCAAAGAGTTTCTTTCTATGTATTCAAACTCTTTTTAATAGTGCTACCCCATTCCAGGAGATGAGCGATCCAGACTCACCACCCAGTTAGAGGGCCTGCTTTTAATGCTTCGGGGTGCTGCCCCTACTATGCTTCAACTTGTGTATCAGTTCAGTGATCTCCTATTTGTAGTACAGAGAGTTGGAGAAATTAAAATAGAAGCTTGTTGCCTACCAGCCCTTATCCTTCAATTGTGCCAACCCCTTGGGGAAAGAATGCAAGATTGACCAAATTGAAGAAGGATTTGGAATTCAACAAGGCTCATTAGCAATTTTTGGTAACGAAAAGAAGGGCATAAATCAACAATGCATCAGGGCTTGGTTGTCAGTGTCCCGCTCATAGATTGCCTCCTTTATGGGGTGCAGACGGTTCAGAACCTCAGATTCAAGAAAAAGTTACAACATAAAAAATCAAGTTGAAGGGAATCTGACTTAGAACAGCCAAAAATGACACGACCATCTACAAGATTGAACCTACATGCAGCCTTACCTACTTCTACATGGAGCTTCTATCATTGAAAAAGGAAACAAGGAGAAAGATCAACCTGATTGATTAAAAAAAAAAAGTTTGAAGTAGTAATTAGAAAAGACAGTTTCATTGTTTTGGCTCCTATTTCACGTGATCAAACAAGCAGACTTTATTATTATTAATTTAATTGAAAAGCAATAAAGCAATCTGCACAAGCCAATGACCTCAAAGTTTAGTGCAGGGCATCTTTACATTCCAATTAGACACTATGAACATAAAAGTAGTGGTGTATCTTCCCTACATCGAGAAAAGTGCTTGAAAACATCTGTTTCTTTGTTGCCCTTGGTACCTTTTTGTTTCAGATTTTAGTTAGTATTTTGAGTGTGGGATCCAACCTTGCTTACAATATAATGCCTGCAAGTTGCTGCGATTCTGAACCACATATCAACTGAATGATCAAGCTCTGATGTCTGTTCCTTTTTGGGAACTCAGCGTAGAAAGTGACCAAGTTCCTGATTTCTAAGCATGGAGTTCGCGAAGTTGAGAGGACAGCAGATGCATTGTTAGTGGAAATGCTGTGCACTAGATCAATTATTAGCGACAATGACAAGTTGCTAGTTTAAATTAATTGCATCCGGACTTCACAAAACAAGATGAAGATCCACCAACAATAATTTTGGAAACTTTTACTTTAAAAAAAAAACCAACAATTTTTAAAGACCCACAACTTGCTTAGGTTTGAATATGTCAACTGAAATACATGTAAAAGAAGCAGATGAATGGAATAGAAAAATTCAAGCTTGAGCATATTTCTTATGGGGCTACAAGTTGGACGTGTTCTGTGAAATTTTCAGTAAGTTTTGCTTTGTTTTAAGATTTTGGCAGGAGTTCCACTACCGTCGAGTATTTGAGTGTAGAGTTTGCTCCCTTTCTTTCTTTAGAATACTTAAGAGGTCATTTAATAAGAACACTGTGTTTTTGAAATACCTGTTCTGCAAACACTTTTCAAGGACACCATGTTTTTATTTCAAAAAACAGGATATGGCTGTGTCTAATATTTGTTGGCAGATCTATGAGCAACTTAAAACAGGAGCATGATGTCCTTAGGTCACGTGTTCTGAGAACATGCCTTTGTAAAACCACACTGTTCTTATAAAACTTTCTGTCAGTTCTCTCAAGGATTAGTTGGACTCCATCACCTCCAAGGCACATGGTTATGTTTGACAGAAATGTGCCAACTTAGGTGTTTAGAACTTGAATCGGCAATTCTTTAGCAGAGGGCCTCCACAAGTTATTCAAATTTGGTGAAAGCAACCCTTGAATTTAATCCTAGAGATGGATTTGGACCACCAACTAGGCCTGCACACAGTATTATCCTATCCAGCTGGACCTGGAACCCACTTGATCCTCTGTACCCAGATAAAGCAGGACATGGTGAACGAAATTCACTCGCTCTTAACGCGCTTTTGGACTCTTTCCAGCCATATCTGCCATCATGTTCTGCCTTCTTTTCTTTTTCTTCTTGTTGGCAGCTTTCTATTCCTCGTGAGGGAGAGAGAGATCTGTATCAGGATCCCAGGACAGCACATGGCCACGCACTCACACTCAACGTGAAATCACTTATGCGAGTTTGGTCCGTTTACTGCAAAGAAAGTGGAAGACTGTTTTTGGAGGGAATTTGGCGGCAAGGGGACAACCACGATTACCAGAGAGAATGCTTGATGTACTCTAATGTTAGCAAAAAAGTGTTCACGGGGCCTTGTTTTCTCTGTCTCTCTGTCGAGATCCAGATCTTTTCGTCAAAGGAAACCCGTGATACCTTACATCATCGGGATCATAGAGGGTGCTCCCATCCCTTTCATTGACCATAGCAGGAGCAAGAGTGATGTGCATTATTTTGCAGATCCTACCTTCATTGTAGAAGTATCACATGATTTCTTCTTACGAATCACATATTCCATATACTAAGTGGCTTGGCTGGCCCTTTTGTATGTGCCAAGACTAATATCTTTCTTTATTGTAAAAACCATGTGATGCTCCAGAGTGGCACTGAACATACAGGACATACTTGCATGGAATGGTTCTTGGTTTTGGTTTCATGAAGTTGGCTTACATACTTGGACTGTCCTCAGCAGTTTCAATATTACTACTAACAAATGAGCAAATTGAAGATGTTGCTTTTGTGAAGTATCGGGGACCGACCGTTCTCTCCATTGGATTCCTTCATGGTGAGATTGAGCATGGATCTGCTGCTACTGGACACAAAGGGGTTTAGAAGTTCTTGGACAATTCAGAATTGGACATCCACATGCATGAGAGCCAAGTGGGTCCTACAGTTTTTCACTGATTCTTTATGCGGCAGTGCCATGCAGTGATCAGAAGTATTCTTGAGTTGCTGAAGTCCAGCAGTAAAACAGTACAGTTAAAATTCCTTTCCCTTTTTCTACTATATTTTTTTAATGGCAAATTTTGCAGTTTTCCTGTGTGGGTGTGTCCTCTACTCGAAACAGGAAGAGCGTCCAAGACTTTGACAGCGATATGATGGCCGAGAAGTCCGGCAGAAAAGTAAAATCCAGTGGCATTAACATTCATCGAGCCAAAGCTTTCACCTTTCACTTTTTACAAGGCCTTATGAAAAGATGTTGCATCAAATTCACAGAACTGAATGCAATCGGGAATAGAAGGCCTAAAAGGCCCCGTCACCTTTCCTACAGTTTGCATAGGTCACTAACTCTCTAAAGAAGACAGAAGCGATCAAATGAATATATCAGAGGACATTTCCCATCGAAAAGAGTTACCAAACCATAAAAATCAACCAAAAAGAAGAAATCTCGAAACGCTTTTACAATGGTAAAACTTAATGCACGAACTGGAAGCTTTCATCAAGTTGATTCCTCATTATTTCGATGGAGGAGGGCTCTGGTCTAGTAGACGCTGGTCACTGTTTTGATCCCGTGCGCGGCAAACTGCATAATGCTTGTCGGAGTAGTGTAAGCTCTAGAGGTTGGGAGAAGCTTTCACTTCAGACCTTACACTGTAAGGTAGGCGATTGCAAGTACACAGATCAGCCAGCAAAAAAAATCACGACAGACTTGCAGAAAAGGGATGCAGTGAATCAACAGTAATTTGGGAATTCATCTTGTATGAATGAATTATTAGTTCATGGCTTAGTACCTCGACAAACTGGGGAATCGAGTACGCCAATTTTCTGTCAGTACATAGTTTCAAACTCTGAATTTCCCAACTTGCCGCACGAATTGGAGAACGGCTCCACACTGCCCACATGAACGAACTGTCGTTCAAGCGTGATACAGATTAGCCAAACGACGATCTGATTCATCCCTTATCTGATTTGGGGACATATTTGGTGTATTTTCCAGAGCTCCGAGGACAAGGATGAGTGATTCTGATTGAAGTTTTGGGTCTGGATGGTGCTTGTTCCCTGCCCCCCATTTTCAAAGTTGGACAAATAACAAGCTCGTCATCTGAAACCCAACGTAAAAAAAACGACAACAATATATTGACAAACTGAAAAAAGAATTATTGTTCTTGTCCTTTTATCTGCAAAACATGAGAAAATTGATCCAGATGTAAATAACTGGGCAAAAAAATGTAAGTTTTGATATCATAAATTTTGCCTTCAAACTGAGAAATGCCTGCCCTTTATATGAGAAAAAAACTGGCGATATTTATGGACTCCTGTAAACCCACTAGATATGTGATCCATTTGACCTAACCCTTCTGATTTTCTGGTAGCAAAAGAGCCCCACAACTACCGCAAGTCGTTCTCTTAATACATAGAGGATCATGCACCAAATTACGCTTGCCTGCTAACATCCGAATAAAGCAATCAACATCCCAACTACTGGGGCATAAACAAAAGATCTAGGTCCCCAAAGAGAGAAGAGGAGATCTAGGGCCAAAAGGTAATGGAAAAAGGAATCTAGATCTTACCCTGCTACTTTTTGTTTTTTCTTGTTAAGGCGACGAGGAACGGGGAACCTTGATTGAAATACTTTAACTGATTTGCTCATTGATAAGTAAACCCTGGGCGAGCATTGACCACCAGCCTCTCGAAGACAGTAATTGGTAAAAACTAAAACTGTAGGGCAGTAGGGCTGGGAATTTTCCTAGGGTCCATGTCTCAACGTATCCATTAACATCTCTCTTCTCACCACCTGCAATTGTCTATCATACTATCGTTAAATAAGTCAACCTTCTTCTTCGTGAATAAAAGAGTTGCTGTTCTCACTTCTTAAGCTTCACCTTGAGCAGCGAGCAATGAGCACCTCCCTGACAATAATCTAATCAAATCCCGAATCCCAATTCCAGGAAGAGGAACACAATTTCCTGCTGTAATTTGGCACATCCTCACATTTTCTAAATATAAACAATTGACTAAGTTCCAAGCCAGAGCATGCAAAGAAAAAAAATGCAGTTTCCCTGTTGTATTTTGGCTCATTCTATCAAATTTTCAATGCCCAAAAAGCACAAAAAGGAAAAAAAACTCGGGCACAAAGTATCCAGTTTCTAGTCTGCCACCAAATGACACAATTGATTAGGAAGGAAGCCACTGACAAAAGAAACTAAAATAATTCACTAAAAACAAAGCAAATGGAATCCAGTAAGGATGCCAATGTACTACCCTCCTCGAAAGAAAGGCTATATAGACCCTCCCCCCTCTCGTTCATCTCTTACACCAAGCTCTCGCAATGGGAAACCCCTTCACTTCCTTTAGCTTCTTTTTCTTCTTCTTCACAGCCATATGGCTGACCAGTGCCTCCCCATCTCCCTCCATGACCCTAACTCTCATACCCGCGAACAGCAACCTCTCACCTTTCAAGTCATCCCCATCACCTCCTTCTCTAGATCAAATCAATGCCCATGACAAGGCTCGCTTGATCTACCTCGACAACCTCATAGCCAAAACAGACGTGCCCGTTGGCTCAGGTCGCCAGTTCCAGCAGGCAGGCAACTACTTGATCAAAGCCAATGTGGGCACACCCGGTCAGACCTTGTTCATGGTCATGGACACAAGCAATGATGCTGCATGGGTGCCATGCAGTGGGTGCACCGGCTGCTCATCTCCTACCCTCTTCACTCTTGAACAATCCACGACCTTCAAGCCGCTGCAATGCGGCGCGGCCCAATGCCGACAAGTGTGGAACTCATATTGCGCCTTGTCGGACTGCCATTTCAATATGACATATGGCGACGCATCCTTTGAGGCATTGTTATCTGTTGATTCGCTTACTTTGGCCAGCAGCACCATACCCAGCTATGCCTTTGGCTGCCTTAAGTCTGTGACTGGGACCTCAATCGCACCACAGGGCCTGCTGGGACTAGGCCGAGGACCATTGTCACTCCTTTCTCAAGCAGGCACTCTCTACCAGAAGACCTTCTCTTACTGCCTGCCCAACGCCAAGTCTATGAACTTCTCCGGTTCGTTGCGTCTCGGACCAGTCGGCCAGCCGACACGGATACTTTACACCCCATTGCTAACGAACCCCAGACGGCCATCTCTGTACTATGTCAACATGACAGGGATAAAGGTAGGGAGAAGGACAGTGAACATTCCTCCCAATGTGTTGGCGTTTGACCCTACCACCGGTGCTGGAACCATATTCGACTCTGGGACCATGGTGACTCGCCTAGTGGCCCCGGCCTACGTCGCAGTCCGAGACGAGTTCCGGCGACGGATCAACCAGCCGGTGACCTCGCTAGGTGGGTTCGATACGTGCTACAGTACGCCAATTGTGCCGCCGACGATTACATTTCAGTTCGACGGGATGAACATGACCTTGCCGGAGGAGAATGTTCTCATACACAGTACCTATGGCACCACATCCTGCTTGGCCATGGCTGCTGCACCAGTCAATGTCAACTCTGTGGTGAACGTGATTGCCACAATGCAGCAGCAGAATCATAGGGTCCTCTATGACATACCAAACTCTCGTCTAGGTGTGTCACGTGAGCTCTGTACCTAGCAAACCAATCGTGTCACATGAGCTCCTATGGATCGCCACTGTCTTAGACAGCAGTCCACGTTTCTGCTTTTTGTCTTCTTGTTAAGGAATGCCAAAATATTCGACTGTTGGTTCTCTGCTGCTGTATCTCTTTTTACTGCCCATTACAGGTCTGATGGTTGCTTGTTATTCTGTCTCATCCTATTGATCAGGGTTTTTCTTTTCTTTGCCACGAAGCTAATATGAATGGATATATCTTCTGCGTCACAGCATTTAAAGTGCAATCAGTTAAAATTTCTGGATGCAGTTTCTAGCTAGAAAGCAAACATGGAAAGGCGACCAGTGCCGAAGAGGTACTTTTGTCTTTTCGGGTTGAAAAATGAATCTGGAAGGACTTGATGTTTGAGTCGTTAGGAACTGGAAAGAAATTAATCTGCAAGAACGCGCTGGACTTCTGGTGATACAACAAAAAGCAGGCGAAAAGTTTATTTTCTTTTTCCTTTTAACTGATAAGTCATCAAACGAGTTGGGTACAAAAGATGGATTAAGAGTCTTGAGTTCACAAACTCCTAAAACAACAACATGTGGAGATCAGGTATCCATCAGAAAAGAGCTACAACTCTTTAGCATAGTGCTTGCTTAAATAGGAAAGCAAGAAGGAAGAAAAGACAGCTATCTCAGTTACCCTGCCACGTGGCAGCAGAAAAACAGTAGAACATATTTTGCTTGATCCTGTAAAAGAACAAGAAGAAACGTTGGTGCTCTGAGTAATGATTCCCCTGGAACTGAAAAAGAACGGGGCACGCGTAGTTAAGATTTGTTAGGGATCTTCTTAAAAAACATGGTCCATTTTTTGAAAAAAAAGACACAAAAACTCACGCTTGAATTTGTTATGTTTAAAAAGGCAATCGAACGAAATACAAACTGTATATGTTATACCACCTTTTGTAAAATTTTTATTTTACTTTTTGTAAAAGTTTCTCCTTTTTAACCATACGTAAAAATATGCTGCAGTCTGTATAGGTCATGTATAAGAAGACATTGGACAAAGTATGTCATAGGAAAACAACACTTTTAGTTAATCGCTCAATTACTTGAACTGAAATAAGACGTCCATAAAACTCAAACTGCAACTGTCTGACTGCCAAGTGCTGGTACCCTCCACAACCCTAATCAGACATAAGCCGTCTTCGTATAAGATGCAATTTCTCAGCACAGATGAAATTTTTTCGTATAAGAAACAATTAAAACAGTTTGTATAACATTAGGGACCCGATTTCATTCCGCCACGCCACCTCAGCCAAGAACGAGGACATATAACATTTGGGGCAAGTACATGCGTCCATTACATTTTCATTGGGACATGAACCTCAAACAGATCAATGATCTCCTGACAATTATTATCTTCTGTTATTTTTTTCCCCAAAAACATGCTTTTCAGAAACGATAAGAATCTATATAAAATACAGCAGATATTTAGAAAATAGCAACTACGTTACTAGTCCATTTCCACACAGTACTGCTTCAACCCATTTCCATGCAGTACTGCTTCCAGAGAAACGAAGGGCCTTGAGCTGAATCAGTCTTGTCAAATTAAAAAGAAAAATGAAAAGACAGAAAGACTTCACGCCTCAACGACCGGAAACCGTTAATAAGTCACAGGTCTTGGTTTTCACACTTTTAACAACACTCATTTTTTTTGCTCAAAAAATGGAGCACAACAACTAGAACAGATCTGCTCTTTCAAAGGTTTATGGGGCCATGAAGGTTAGGAACTTCATCACGTAATTCCTCCATCATCTAATAAACCAAAATTACCATTGGACCAAAAGGCAAGAACCTCATTGAAGCACTGAGAAAGCAACAAACAAAATACTCATTCCCAGTAAAATAGCTCATGAATCAGTCTTGTTCACACGCATGGCGTATAAACACCAGAACCTAAAGAACATAACATTAAATTATGTTCTTCAAAAAGAAAAGGAAGGACACCACGACCTTGAAAGGTTCTTGCTCATCCTCGCCTACACCTTCATCAGTAGGCTCCCAAACACGTGATGATCGACTTGTATTGCCCAAGAAAAGGCCTTGGCTCAGAATAAGCTAAAAGCCCACTTGATAAACTTGCATCAAGCTCCAAATCCAACCAGCATCCATACGTGCAACCAAAACCTATAGAGAAGTACACGTACATCCACACAATGCACACACACACTTGACAGACCATGAGCAACCTGAAGATCTCCGCATCTTGTCTTGACTTGAATCAACTTCATAAGGCACAGAAAAACTTGCTTGCAGGAAACGACAGATAAGACTCAGGAAACCAATTTTCTCTTAGCACCGAGAAATGCAAAGCAGTCTCGACTCTCAAGATGGCAAATCCAGCACAATTCTTCATCATTCAATTTGAGCAACCTGTCAAACCAAAGATGGTCTTAATAAACAAATGCAGAATCCATTGCCCAAATTTTTGTCTAACAATCCAAACTTCGACACACTTTACAGCCACGTCATATTGAAGCATTTTCTATAAGCTTTTCTTCTAAGTCCCCTTCTTCGATAATCCACAACCCAAGTTTCATATCAAGTCAGCAACGTTCATAGGCATTTCATCTATTTGTGTACTGTAATACTGCTCTATGTCTCTCAAGATCCTGATGTCATCACTACGGACAAAGTTTATAGCCACACCCTGCAAACAAACAGAAGTTTAATGTTTCATAAAGGTAAGCGAATTGAAATTGAACATGAACATGTGCTCATATTAAAGCTAAAGTTACTCTCTTTCCTCATATTAAAAAGGTGCAACTTAAGTTACTCCCTTGTTAGGTGAGCTGACCCAAGGGGCAACCAGGTATGGCTTGGGAAGGAGCAGGCAGGACTCTTGCCCACTCACATTATTGTATGTATAGAAGCCTGGATAGACATGAAAAAAGCAGCACTGAAACAGCACATGTAAAGGCAGCATACCTTTCGCCCAAAACGACCAGATCGACCAATACGATGGATGTAGAGTTCTCGATTATTAGGCAGGTCATAATTAATTACGAGAGAAACCTGATACAACAACAACACAAGTGAGATCAACTAGCACAGAAAAGACGATCATAACCAGTTGCCTGGCAGAAAGCTGCTAAACTACTAAGAGGATGACATGGTAATGAAATTGTAACAACGGTGATGGGATTCACTTAGCTACTTAATCATCTTCTTGTTGTTATTGTTAGGTGAAATTGACAACGTAATTATGGCCAGAGGTCAAGTTTACTACGGCACTTGCCTGCTGAACATCAAGCCCACGAGCCCATACATCTGTTGTGATCAATACACGTGTTGTTCCTGATCTGAACTCTGACATTATTGCATCTCGCTCCTTTTGAGGCATGTCGCCATGCATTGAAGAAACTGTGAAATTGTTGCTGCGCATCTTTTCTGTCAACCAGTCCACCTGTTCAATAAGATCATTGAAAATTCATACAGATAGCAGAATAAGTGATCAACGATAATGAAAGAATATTGACTAAAATAGCTATGGTCAGCGAGCAAGCATAAGTAGATAGTGGATATAACAAGAAACAAAAATCACCTTCCTCTTTGTGTTGCAGAATATAACAGCTTGAGTAATCGTCAGTGTGTCGTAAAGATCACAAAGGGTATCAAACTTCCACTCTTCACGTTCAACGGCAACAAAGAACTGTTTAATGCCCTGATAGTGAAAGAAGATTAGGAAATGTTATTGAATACTGACAAAGATATTAGACAAACATTTGCTTGCACATAATGAATGATAACAAAGTTAAACTGTGTACCTCCAGTGTCAATTCATCACGCTTTACAAGTATCCTAACCGGATCAGTCATGAATTTGCTAGTTATCTCCAGAATTTCATTTGGCATTGTTGCAGAGATTAAGACAACCTAATACCATTACCAAATCTTGATAAGAATTCTCTGGCAGTGTTGGCATGTCCATGGAGATATTATGATATTTCGGTTAGTTGTAAATAGTTTACAACACAAGCAGATAACTGGAGTACAATTTCAGGTAATGATAAAGGCATTTGTGTGCTGATAAAAGTTGGGAAGATATGGATAGATTTGCATCCTATTCAAGATCCATAAGCATGCATCAGTAACATTTATTACACACACACACACCCGCACATATGTACACACTCTCAAGCTTCAGATGAAACAAAAATACAACAGCCTAGATCACAAAGATAGGAAAGAAAAATGAATTTCATTGGGCACATACATCAAGTGTCTGAAACAGATATTGTTGAACAAGAAGATGGTATTAGTAGTTTCTGAAAGTAAGGAATTCACAGGACAAGATTGACAAACAAAGGGGTACAAAAAAAAAAGGCATAGATTAACCAGAACGGAGTAGGAAACTTACAACATGAATGATTTAGTATCAGGTTCTAATTAGTGCATACAAAAGTGTACTTTCCAGCATATGCTGTATCCAACGCTTATGTGCAGTGTTGGATGCTGAAACTCATGTCAGTGTCCATACTGAATAAAATATAAGTATGATCATGTACTGATCAACACTGCAACAGCAAGAGTGGAAAAGGAATCTATATATCCAAACAGAAATTTGGAGACAAAAATTAGGTTTTTTGAGGATACCTGGAGCTCTGGCGGGAGATATCTATAAACATCATATATCTGATCTTTGAACCCTCGGCTTAACATTTCATCAGACTCGTCCTTTGGTAACAAACAAAGATGACAATTGGAAGCTAACATCAGAACTTCAACAAGAATATCTCAAAATCAAACACAACCGAAGAAAAATAGGAAATTCTCCACTCACAAGGATCAACAATTTCATAGCCCTGGTGCGTAATGTTCTTCTCTTGATCATATCGCAAACTCTACCTGGCGTACCAGATACAATATGAACTCCATATTCTAGCTTTCTGATATCTTCACCAAGGCTCTTGCCACCAACGCAAGCATGTGCTTGCACGTTGATGTAATCCCCAATAGCTAGGATCACTCTCTCTGTCTGAGAAGCAAGTTCTCGTGTAGGCGACAAAATTAAAGCCTGAACCCTGCCAAGCAATCAAAAACATCAAGCAAAACGTAAACAAACTAAACTATTCAGTATCTAGGCAGCTGCAACTTAAACAAGTGGGTTGCGTCCCCTTTGCTCTCTAAAGACGTAAAAAAAAAACTCTCTTTGGCACCTGCCCACGAACATCCCATGTAGCCATGAGATGAAGCTCCCATATGGTCCAGAACAACTCAAAAATAGAAACGCTTAGTATATCATAGTCTTTATGAACACCAAGCATAAGGCAGCTTGAATTCCTGCATACCTCTTGTTGAATATACAGCAGCGTGTTCCATTAGAAAAAAGAAACTCGGCTAAATTAGGTTTAATAGAAATATCAACTAAAATAAACAAGAAAATACATTCTCGTTCAAGGTTGCTTCCTTTTTTTGATTGTTCAATTATATCACTTAATAGAACCATCGTCTCCTGCACCCAGGTTTACCATTTGCGAAAGGAAACGACACGAAGGAAACTATAAGGTGAATAAACGCTAATTTCCCGAAGAATAGCAAAATCTAGAAAAAGAACAGACACACCGAGGCCATAAAGACTCCCACGACGGCGAGAAATAGAAAGAGAGAGTTCCGAAGCTTAACATAAGAAAACGAGAAGGAATAGCTAGGAAGGAAGATGGAAAGGAAATCCTACTCGCGGGTGGTGGTGTCGACCATCTGGCAGACGGCGAGGGCGATCATGGAGGTCTTCCCGGTGCCGGACTGTGCCTGGGCGATGACGTCCCGTCCGCTGATGATGGGAAGAACGGCTCTCTGCTGGATGGCAGACGGCTTCTCAAAGCCGTAGGCGTAGATGCCGCGGAGGAGGTCGTCCCGGATGCCCATCTGGTCGAAGCTCGATATGACCTCCACTCCTGGGCTCGTCTCGAACACCAGGGCTTCATCATCCAACCCCTTCTGGGCTCCTCTATTCCGTGGCACCACTGATCCAGCAGCAGCGGCGGCGGCAGCCATGGCGGCAAAAACTACCCAAACAAGAGCGCGAACAAGGGCAAGACGAAAGGAGAACGGAGAAACGCTATCGACGCGAGTAGACCAGAATATGTGCCCGTCTGGGTCTGGGACTTCGAATATTGGAACCGTGAGAAAGAAGTCTGCCTATTGCGGGACTGCTGAAAACGGGTCGGATAAGATCCAGATCTTTCTTGTTCCGAGTCCGAGTCTAGATTTCGTGATTCTGGTTGGGGCGTGAGCTTGAAAGTCTCGAAGTGTTTAGCACTCCAAATAAATAAAAGGCAACGATTGATCTCTTTAGAAGATTGTGATTCCTCCATACTGCAGAAATCATATCTTCTTGATCCTCGATTGCAGGACATGGTTGCTGTAAATTCAAGACGGAAATGCTTCAATTGCTTTTCTCAGCATCAAGGTGATCGTTGTGATAAGTGGACAGTTTTTCAAAAATAGCTGCTACATTGATCTGTCATCTTTTCCCTCATCTTGCATTCATTATCTTGACAATCAGGAAACTTTTCAAGTATGCTGCTTCGCAAGTTGATTGTAATATTCGGCTGCCATCTCTGACTTAAGTAGGACTGCTATCAGTATTAGTGCTCCCCAAGAGGTCCAAATTGGAGCCTTGTCGTATGGCAACTCAGTCCGCAGTTTGAACTTAGCTTTGCATCTCATAGCAAGTCAATACTTCATGGATCTGAGCTCAGACTGACTGTGACTGGTTCCGACCAGCCACCCGAGGACATCATGGATCTCTCTCTCTCTCTCTCTCTCGCACACACACAAAGACGACAGAACAAGTAAATAAATCAGTGGCTTTTTGTGCAACAAACTTCTCAACCAGCTTGACCAACAGAAATATGTAGATATACTTTGTTATTACAAGCATTACTCATCTCGCCAGCCGAGGGACGCCTAATTGATTGATTTAGATTAAAATGAGGAATCCTTGCAGCACACCTCGAAGAATTACAAGTTTGTCAATGTAACATCTTTTCAGGTTCTTTTAAATTTTCTCCGCAGAGGATAAATCAGAGGAATATGAAAACTTTTCGAAGCATAACCAAGAAAAAAGTCAATTAGAAAAAGGCCCGGCTACCGTAGAACACCCTTGTGGAGCTCCCCTTGTTTTCCTTGTCAGAGTTGCTCTGTCGCTGGATGATTTCTCCACCACCTTCAGGTCCTAGTCTGTTGAAATCTGTAGGTAGCTCCATTTTTGCCAAAGATTCCGTGAACTGTTGCATACTCTTCATGTACATATCCACAATTTGTTGTTGAACCACCATTTGATGAGGCCCCAGATTTATGTCTTCCAATGGATTTGTGAATATTGATCCTAATTTGATTGAATCAACTTTAGCAACAGGATCATCTATTTTCCTATCCTCATTCTTTGAGTCGATGACATCTGCGGAAGCCCCAGAATCATTCCTCTTCTCCATAGAGCCATCGAGGCTAAGGCTAGTGGTGATACAACCAAGGAGTCCTGCATCAGGGACACGGTTCCCCGTCTCCACAGCACCAACATGGGGAGGCTCAGGAGAAGCTTCACAAATCTTTCCAGTAGAATCTGCAGCCATGTCATACTCACCAACAGCCTGAGAAGAAGCACCAATTTGCAGAAATGGCATAGTTACCAAACCATTAGTGTTGAAATTCAATACAGAAGCGTGATTCTTCTTAGCCATGTCAAAATACTCAAAGACCATCCTCTGATTCTCTGTTGTGATCATGACATCAGGAAATTCAAACTTCTCATACTCACAGTGGTCTAGGTTTTGGTCCTTTGCGTCATGAAGTACCACTCCTGTGGAGTCTGCAGGGATGTTCAGTTGCGGAAATGGATGCGCACTGTTTTCAAAGAACAGGGTTAGCTGAACAAATCCTGCAGGCGAATGGAAGAGGTCCGTGGACGACAGTGTGAAATCTCGGGTGAGCTTGCCTTTTCCTACAACCGAGGACAAGGGTATCAAGACAAAGCCTAGCAATTGGTCTTCCAGATAGTTCACATTCCTGCTAAGCATCCAAATCTCGCATTTGAGCACAGCATCCAATTGAACGATCTTTATCTGCAAACCCTCGTTGAAATCTGGATTTCTGCCACCACCATGCACAGTTCTTGTGGAAAGGACCTCATCAGGATTGCACGTCAATGAGAACTTCGCATAAACATCTTGGTCGTCGTAGATACAGATGTTATGAATGTTCCTGGCATGATGGACATAGATATGAAGCACGCCGCTGAGCTCAACCTCATCTGCATCCACCATGGCGACTCCTCAGTTGACTTTGCTACAGAACACTGAGTCGATATAAGAAAATGCAATGTGTCGCATGAGATAATTGAAGATTTGCTTGGAAGCTATGCAATTTTAGGTAGTTGAGATGTATGATGGATTTGGTGAAAAAGGATCGGTAGATGAGGCGATTGATGACCACTATGATGTTGAATATCCAAGTTTACCTTAGAATTTGCAGCATGGGTCTCCTTTTGCTTGAAGTTGCAGCATCTTCTTAAAGGTCTGAAGCAGACAGATCTGCTTTACTTCGTTTGAAGGTCGTAAATCTCTTCCATCAAGCCACCATAACCCTGTTACTTTATGTAATATCAAATGTATCATAAATTAAAAAAGAAAATATCAACATCTCAACTTTTTATAAGCTGTGCTAGATACGGTAATATGGGGACGAAGAATATGACTCATTAGATGTAGAATTAGATAAACTTTCCTGTTTTTTTTTTCTCGTCCTCAGCCGACAGTCCACTACTTGCTATAGAATTTAATCATGCCCGGCACCTAAAGCATGAAGCACAGAACAGCCGACTTTATAATATTGATGAATCTGCCAACTTATGCACCACATGTACTCCACGAGAATGCGACGTTCCACCATTTTTACCAAATAATGTGGAAGATGGACGAGTCAAAGCCATCCCAACTGCAGAAGTTGCCTTCATGGTAGCTGCTGCACTACGCAAGCAGCGTCTTGATACGAGAATTCTGGCGATGTAAAGATCTGTAGCTTTCCCCAGAATGTCTTGTCTCTGGTGGGTTTGATCCATTGTCAGCAATATGGTCGACTTCCAAAAAACATCGACAACAAGTAATAGAAAAAATTAAGAGATCATGAGTTCTCTACATCTTTTCTTAAAGAATTGATAAAAAAATTCAAATAGACAGTAAAATGAAAGCGAAGAGCCCCAACTCAGGTTTTGCTGTACACTAGGCTTCTAATCAATGAATCACCAACTACCAAAAGCGCTTGTCATCATAATGGACAGAGATCCTTAAAACATGGTAACTGTTGCTGCGGTACAAAGAATTCAAAATACAAAAGGAATGGACAACCGAGCCTAAGGATGTTCATGGATTGAAAACGAATGTCCGTAATGTTTAAAAGGTCGGATATGTGGGCAAAAAAAAAAGGCTCAACGTCGGATTGGGAAATCGGATCGTTTGGATTTTAAAAATGACATCCTCATCAGGTTTTTGAACTATGCTAACCTACCAATAATGACTTTCCTTTTGATGGCTAAGAAGTCGGCAAATTTGGTAAGCCGGTCTACAATTATCCAAATAGCATCATTTCCATTTTGAATAGACCTATGATAAAGTCCACGGTAATATGTTCCTACTTTCACTTTGGTATTTCCTCTGCTTTAACTCGGTTGACCAGAAAGAATGTTAAGTTCGAGTGAAATTCTGTCTGTGAGAAAAGTTTCTGAAAAATTGAAACAAAAACTTACACCTGCCCCAGTAATTTTGTTTTGCCTTAAAGAAGGAGTTGGATTCGTCATATACAATGATGCTTCTCATAAGAGTTTCTTTTTTTTCATCCGTATTTGAGTCTCAATGTTTCGATATTCAATAATTAGGATATGACTAATGATACATCCTAATCTCTATGAAAGACCTTTTCTCTGCCATGAACCAGGTTGAGACTTCAATGGCCGAGGAGCTCTTAAACTAATCGAAGAAGGAATATACTTTTTCCAATGATCACAAAAAAAAAATCGCTTCAAAACTCAGAGGTGTCATCATTTGAAAAGTATAAATGATCAACTAAATTTATAAAATAATTAACAAGCACATGCTTTAAGAATGGAAAATAGTACAATATACTTAACATACAGCTTTACCTTTAGGGGGCGTTTGATGCCCAGGAAATGTACTGTTGAACGAGAAACATATTTCAAATTTTTAAAAAAATTCCATGTCAACAAACACAGAATTATTTTTTCGACCGTTAAACTTGATTTCTGAAAAATGTTTCCGGAAACTTATTTCCGCCGAGAGAGGTGGAAATATGTTTCCGGGTTTTTTTTTCTGCCCGTTAGCTT
>JAANDH010000025.1:213602-267812 GCA_011799765.1 Nymphaea thermarum
ATAAAGATTATGTAAACATAGAAATATGTTTCCTTATTATCAAACACAGAAATATATTTCTGGAAATATATTTCTCAGTCATCACACACACACCAAAATGAGAATCGGAAAAATTTTTCTCATTCCTTTATTCCAGGAAATATATTTCCAGAAATATATTTCCAATTCCAAGTTTCCTTGCCATCAAACACTACCTTAAGGAAAAAATAAATCAAGTTCACATTTGGATCTGTCCACTATTTCCTTTTCTCTAGGTGTGGCTGTAGAAACAAACGATGGAGAATGGAGATGTGAAATTACTTTGAAATTACCTAAAAATCTAGTTTGTGAAACTTTCTTTTTCGGAAACAAATAAATATCTTTTTAATTAAGGACAATTAGCATTTTATACGCATTTTGGCACATTATGGAGTTTATAGGAATTCTAGCCTACTTTCAGCAATCTTCTACAATATAAGAAAATGTAATGTGCCAAATGCTGCATGAGAAGAATGTAGTCTTGCACAATATTTATTGGCACATATAGCATGTAACATGTATATAATTGCTTAAAGGTACCCTAAATAACTACACGAACAGCAAGTCATAACATTTGTTATGTTTAGTAGTATCTTGGAAAAACGTTAGATACCGAGCTGATCATCGAGGTGAGTTTCATTAAGAATGCAGGGGGGAAAAAAAGAAAAGGAAATAAAGAAAAAGAACATATAGACCATTTGGAGGAGGGAAAAAAGCAAAACCTTACTCGAAAGTTAAAAGAGGCAATGTGTATAATTCAATTTTCAAGTTTGAATTCTTCAGATGTTGATAAAAATGATCCTACTATCTAAAAACAAAATTTTTTCACATAAAATTTATTGAGAAGAAGTGAAACCATGTCATTCACCTTCATCAATTTTAAACAAATCTGCAATTATAAAACTAATGAGTTATACAAACAATGCCATCCCAAAGGATCACTATATGGGTAGTGGTTAACATTAAACACATCCTAGTATAGACTATAGACTCTTCCTTTGAAAAGCACATCAAGAAGCACAAAGTTGGGCACACTTTGATACAATAAAAAGAAGATCAGTATGCAGGGCCATGTCCTCAAGTTCATAATCAACTTCCTTTTTACTTTTTTCTAATGATGAAGAACCACCAAAATAGACTGCTTAACGAGTCTGCCTCTTTCAAGGTAAAAAACTTGGTCAATCCTTGGCGACTCGGGTGGGCAATAATCAAGTAACTCCAACTTGATCAGCATCAAACCCATTTTAGAACAGCTGGAAAACAACTTGTATGATAAGTTCATGGAGTTTGAGCTAAAAGTTTAAGGTCGAGTTCTAAAACAGCTGAGCTCAAATTGCTTCATACGAACTTGTTTAAGCTCCATAGGCTCATTATACATATATATATAATTTTTTGTGTATCTTTTACAATGTTCGGCTCGGTCTATCCGAGCTCAAGCTCACTTGACAAAAGGTTTTCAAGGCTCTACCCGAGTTTGAGAAGCCGTAGATGAGCTCAAACTCAGTTCATGCGCAGTCCTACGGATGAGATGATACCATGGGAAAGCTGAGGATGCATAATGCCAAAATATTTGAATAATATGAGTAGTGAGATATCCGTATAGACAGGTTCCGGGTTCGTTCTCATGTTCATGATCATTAACGAAGCAGAAAAGTTGAGTTGAACATCTGACGTTATAAAAAAAATACAACAGCAACCAAATGTTCGAAGAGTGAATCCTTGTCTAACCAGCTCTCCACTAATTTCCTGTTCGCAGCCAGCTTATTTCATAAAGAAACTAGAGGAGAAGAAACCAAACTGAGGGTGGACGTCTAGGCTTTAAGCCTCAAAGAAAATGCCTGTAATGACAAGAGAACCTTCTTCAACTTTTCCCGCTCCCCCTCATCAATTAAGTTACCATCGTCACCGAACTTCCTCGGTGGCTCAAATGCTCTAATATGAAGCTCAGGTTTGTTGATGAAATGAAGATCAAGGAAAACTCCAATTTGACGAAGGTGGTACTGTGATCGTGCACCACCAAGGCCTCCTCCTGCACTTACGATTGCAGCAGGCTTATCTGCCCACACGTTGGGGGGTCTGGATGCCCAATCGATGGCGTTCTTCAGTGGAGCTAACGGTAAGAAATGAGAGCAAAGAACAAAAAACCATTAATCGGATGTCCTGTTCCTGTTCTGAGGCAACTTCAAAAGAGGACGAGCTCAATTTCATGCAAATCCAATAGGCAAAACTGCTAAGAATATCATGTAGGGAATAAAGGCAAAGAAAGTTTTGAGGTAGCCACCTATTCTAGCAAGTAACATCAACCGCAATAACATTCTCACATGATAACCTATTCTAACAACCAAGCATCTTGAAGATCATCATATTGACATAAAATGCCAGAAACTCAGAACTGAATTCACAAGTTTTGAGGCTCAACCAACCATCCCTTCCTTCCTGCAAATCTATGTCTTCAAATATTGGATCATCTACATGTTCGACCAATGACTGAATTTTTTTAAACATGAGGAACGCTGTTCAATGCATATAAAAAAATCAAATGGCCTACAGAGTCATGCATATAGGAAAATCTCAAGGAAATACTACGTCGATACCAGCAAAAGAATGGCCTCAGACACACATGAACAGCAAAAGCATACTCTCAAACATTGCCTCTTTCATTACAGTTACACTTGAAATTAACCCTGTATAGGGCATGGTAACACCGTGATACATTACAGTGTTAGTTGTTCCACCTATAATTGCCATCGTTTCTCCAAATAAGAGATGCCGGTGTATAGATCCAACCTTTTATTGAGGGACAGGTACAAAACAGAAACAAAATAATGGGCAGTGAAGAACCCTTATGACCAACCTTGTGCCTTCTCTGTATCAAAATCATCTGGAATGCTCTTCTTTACATATAGTTTCCAAGGTAGACTGTTTAATGTTAATATAAGGAACCTTATCCAAGTATGAGACTGGACAGTGAAACAAGCATTAAATTCCACCTTTTGTATTATCTATGCGGAAAACTAGTGGCAGCTACTTTGACAACAAAGGCCACAATTAGACACTAAGGATAAGTGATGCGAAACCATCACCTACAGCAGAACTTGCATACTGTGCAAATGGAGAACAGTAATACATGATTTTAGGACTCTGAAATATGACTAACAACGAAACTTTCACATGAAGCAAGATGAAGCTTTTCATGCCATTCGCCTTTTGAGCAGCCTAAATTAACAAACTCTCCAGTACATTTCACTATAGAAAATGAAGTGATGCTTACGCCCATTCTGAGCAAGTTTGTAACAGTAGAAACACCAGAACACCCACCCACCCCCCCCCCCCCCCCCCCCCNAACCCCCCCCCCCCCCCCCCCCCCCCCCCTCTACCAAACAAAAGTCCTAGAAGAATCAAAGTATCATACTAAGTTACTAACCAATTTGTCATCTACAGGGGTTCTAGTGTGAAGGCACGACGGATGGTCTCTGTGTTGAAATTATCAGACCGTCGTTCAATTCCATTTTGGATGAGCTTCCCTTTTCAGAGCTGCATATAGTCATTTACTGGCAGCTTTTTCAACAGGATCAGGAGCTATAATTGCAGGCCGCGATTCAGCCACTGCTGCTCTAGCGTTTTTTCTTCGCTCCTAAACGACGCTTTGATCGATAAAAGTAAAATACAGGTCATCAACTGAAGATGAGAACAGTTGCTTAGGTACATATGCTGAAAAATGAATGTTAGTCCTTGACAACACAAAGCCCAAAAGATACAAGGACATTGTTTTATTTACACTGTGAAGTTGTTTCTAGGTTGGGAAGTTGGGAAACTTGTAGCCAAGTATTGCAACAGATCATCATACTACATTAACATAATGATTTTAGACTTAATTATCATATCCATGCACGTCATCAAACTTCAACTACATATGCAGGAGAGTACGCATTCACCAAAATTTTTAGGAAACTTGTCAAACAGATCAAAGATGGAAATTGCCAAATGGAGACAAACATCAAGCCCGACAGCCTGGCAATTAAATCATCAACTTAGGTTTTAGAAGATCTGATAAAACTCTGACCACAAAACTGCTGATGAACTTTAGAATAACATAAACATAAACCATCTGATCAAACTTTGGGGGCAACCAACAGGTACCCACATCAGAGAGAGTAACATTCATCGTTAAAAACAATCATTGTTGCCAAAAATCACAAAAATGGAGACCTCCCAACTGAAATCCAGAGTCCAACATACCAGTAACAGAGTAATTGTATTCAGGGGAAGCAAAAAGAACGCTGTCGGCTTCCTGGATCTTCTTCCTGAAGCTCTCCACCACAGGTGGAAACTTCTTGTCCACTTCCAAATCTGTATTCAAGAAAGGAAGGGGCTCGATGTCTATATACTCGATATGCATTCCGGGTATCGACTCCTTGCATATTGCGATCGCTGCTCATCATTCCACAATGTAAAATCACATAAAGCTCATTATGTGTGTGTGTGTGTGTGTGTGAGAGAGAGAGAGAGAGAGAGAGAGAGAGAGAGAGATTGGTACCAGAACGGATGAGGCCACGGTTATAAGAAGCACGACGGAGGGAGCCACAGAGAGCGGCGACCTTCAAAGGCTTGGAGCTATCCTCGGGCTCAGGGGAGAGCGATTCCGCCCGAACTGACATCCTGCGACGCGCGAGATTGGTGACTTGCGACGAGGGAGACGATGCGGACAACAGCGCGGCTCTTGCTCCTTTTCCTCCTACACCTACCGCTCTTATAACGACCATAATTCTTCCCACGTTTCTTCCACTCTGATCGGGAAAGGTAGATTGGCCGCCATCCCCTCTGCGGCTCCCTTTTTCTACCTGTTCCCCGAAAAGGGGAATCGATGCTGGTCCGGCTCGTGTCGTTCTTTACTTTCCCAAAGTTGTGAGCAGTTGTAGTATCCGATCATCGTGTGAATTCATTTACGCTGTTTGCATGTTAATTTCTTTCTTCTGTCGGTCAGACTTCACTCTTTTGTAAACAGGTCAAACTTGAACTTAACTCATCGAGCTTATAGCTTAGTCAGGTTCAAATTACATGAGCTCAACTCGATTAAATTTGAGTAACTCGTCTAATTGAGAATAATTATTCTTGTTTCATAATTTCTAAACTTAAAATCAGAGAAAGAGATGAAAACCAAATGGGAAGTTGGTACATGAATCAAAGACTTGTTTATCGAGTTGAGCTCGAGCTTACCTTCTCCAGGTTGACTCGAACTCGAGCTAAACAATATATGAAACCAGTCGAGCAAACCAAGCTCGAGCTTGAGTCATTTCGTGTATCGCCCTAAGTTAATCCCAGATGCGTCAAGCCATCGTGAACTCTTTTTTCCAACTTTTAAGTCATACAAGTTTAGAATCTTTGAAGTAAAATTCCAAAATTAAGCAAAACCTAGTTTGGGTGATAGACAAGGTGTTAATAACACTAGCTACTCGCTTACTTAAACAGGGACGGGCAAGGGAAATTTTGTGATGCGAATTTGAAACGCAAAACAGGACAATGTTTTACTAAAAAATTTTAGAAGAAACAAAGTTTTCCATTAAAAAAAATTCGATTAAAATAGTGGGTAATGTTAAAAAAAATAAACACATAAAATAACATTTAAACGTGCCCGTTGGGAGACTCACACATAGTTGTGCCTTATCTCAATTCCCCAAATAACATTTCCATATAAAATTGCCACTCAAGATTATATGAACATTGAGTTTATTTGAAATCAAGGTGAAACAATGACTGCTGGCAGTGATATTTTAGAATGCTTGCTTCGCGAAACATCGGTTGCAGTGATAGACACTGGCAGGAAGAGAGAAAAGGTAGATGGCATTCCAGAATCCCATGCACAGTGTGAACAAGAGAATGGTGAACAGAGTTCAACATGGCCTTCATTATCATCAAAAGCGCAGATGCATTAGATTCAGATCAGCTAAATCTAGAGTTGACCAATCTATGTTAGTAGGATACAGCTGAGAAGTTGAAGATACCCCGATATCATATTCAATTCATTTGCAGCAGTAGCCATGGTGCTTACGACTCTTGACTACCAGACAAGAAGACAGAAAGTTGCAAGTCACAAGGAAACAAATGGTAGTTGGTCTTAGTTGAAGAAGGGAAGAACCGAAAAGCTTGAAATTCTTAGTAGCACAAATACGATTGGTTTGGTAGAGAGTTGTCCAGCAAATGGAGACGACCTCTTCTGCCACATTCAATTTTCTCTGTATGCCACCTTCTCGCCTCCATTAATGGCGAGATATTCGGCCACCTCTCATCCTGATCTCTTCTAATGAGGACCACCAACATGCATGAGACTAACTTGATATTATCAGCAGCTCGAATTGAAGGTTCCGTATACCTTCGACTTGGCTGTTCTTTACTTTTTAACTCTCTCCATAATAAGCTCCGTTACCTGCTACCTCTGGTTTTCTCAAGTTGTCCTTTATGGTTTTTCAGGGAAAGTAAAGGCATGGTGACTTCCACTTTGTCTGCCTATCCTATTTTTTTGGGGCCTGAGCGAAGAGCCCGACCTCCTGGCTTATCCATGAGCCCGGCTGTAATTGTGGAAAGCCCTTGATGCTTGGACTAAGGCTTGATGGTTAATAGACAGGCGTGGCTAAGTGTCATGATCTGGTTTGGTAGATTTCAACCTGTTTCTTAATAGTTTTGGTTTCAGCCTAAAAAAAACTATGAATCAAGACAATTAATCATTTAACAGCCCATTTATAAGTCTCTCGTGATTTTTCACAATCTTAGGTGCAACACTAAATTGGATGTTATAATTCACCCTCTTTAAGGCACATATGTTTGCACAAATGGACCACAAGTCTAAGTATTGAATCAGCTCTGATACCAAACGTCACGACCCAATTTAAAGGATCATAATCCTCTACCTAACAGTTTGTCTCCAAACCTCAAAAAGACTAGGCACCAAGACAAACCAATCACTTAACAACCTCTTTTAGAAGTCTCTTGATTATTCACAATCTTATACACACTACTAAACCTTTCGGTGTGACATCAAGGCTGAGTTTAATTGGGTTTGTGCACTTAAACTTTTGTCAAGTTGGAGACGCGATATGTTCAATTTTGATCCCTAATTGGATGGATCAGATCGTTAGAAGATTCATGTTTTAGGTCTAAATTCTCATTGGATTAAGCATGCAGACCTCACTTTATGAAAACACCTAGATATATTGGACTTTGCATACATTTGGATTTCTCTACATTATTGTTTCATGCAAAAAAAAAAAAAAAAAACGGTTGGTACTTAATTGTTCATATTTGATTTAACATAAAACAAACATAATCTTACGTATAAGCTAAGTAAATTTTTGCTTTAATATGCAATGTCCAACAAACTCAAGGAAAAGGAAAAAAAAACAGAAAAGGAATGTAAAGAACTTATCACTTACATTCATGGAGCCAGTTGTTTGACAAGGAATTCTCGTGCAGACATTTATATGCGAAAGGAACTCCATTGCGGTCAGCCAAGTTGCAGGAAGCTTGGTTGCCTCACGGCCGGGTCCAGGGGTTATGGCCATGACTCTTATTCAACTTCTTAACCATTAAGAAGATCATCTTATGACTCTTAATAAAACTGCCCAAAACCCGATTTGAGATTTTTATTCAAAAATTTCAATCTGCACGTTGTAAACATTTTAAAAATTATAGTGCAACCCTACAAAAATGTTTAAGAAAACTTTTAAAGGTTATACAAAAAGAAAAAAAAAACCCTAATCCGTTTGGCTTCGTAAGAAAAAACAATTCTTAATTCCACCACATCGCAATTGAGAAGTTTAAATGATAGGGAACTTCAAGTGCTTTTTCTTACCATTCCTCAACAATCCTCAATAACGCTGACTAATCTTTCAATTCTATCCTTTTGAGGTAGGGCTGTTCAACGAGTCGAACTAATTCGAGAACGACTCGAACTCGCTCCATAAACTTTACTCGAACTCACTCGTTTATTAAACGCGTCGAGTTCAAGTTAAGAAATGAATTCGACAACCTAAATGAGTCGCACTCGAGTTCATTGGGTTTCGCTCGGTTGAAGTCGGTTAAACTCAAGAAAGAAAATATATAAAATAACTCTCATAAAATTATAAAAAAAAAGTAGATTGCTCAAATGGGTATGCACCTTTCATGTTCAAATATATATGCTGCCTTTTTTTAAGAAAAAATAAATTTTTTTAATAAAATGTTTGGCTCGGCTCAAACCACTCTTAGGCTCGAGCTCGAGCAGCCCTACTTTTGAGGCAAACCCTGAATTGAGAACTCCCTCCCTCATTTGTTATCTCTATCTCTCTCGCGCTCTCTCTTCCTTCTTCTTATCTGTTGCTGCCACAGGAGACCTCTCCCATCATTGGCGGCTCATGCAGAATTGGGACTTAGCGATATTCAATAGCTACAACAATGTACATTCATATGAATGCAGATAATAATACACATATGTATAAACATATATTGCCACTTGGGCGAATGCATGCAGGAAAAAGCTGGAGTTGTTTTATTTGGCATGTGAGTCTCCTATGCCACTTGTACTGATCAGTGGGCTAGGTGCTGCTGCTCTATGGACTGCAGACCTTTTCCTCCACCTGATCGGCTGCCCAAAAGAAAAAGTATTGCCTTCTTTTCCTTTAAAAGCTTAGACCACCGGAGGCTCGGATTGCTTCTTCACAAATTAATTACTCTGCAGAGTAGTAGAATATTCATCAATAGCCGTATTTAGAGGCATAGTGCAGTTTGTGTGGCCTCTGCTTCGATTGTCACATGCACTCTACCTTTAGGTCTTCTTAAGCGGTAGGATATGTTACTAAAGTAGACAATGCAGGACCCTGGAAGCAAGAGAAATGGCGGGGCCTGCTTTCGAACATCTTAAAGCAAGGGAAATGGAGGGGCCTTCGGATCAGCTTCAGGGTCCTCATGGTTTGAGTTTCACTGCAATATTACTGCTAGAGCTGGCCAAAATGATAAGGAGCAAGGTGCTTGATAGTTACGTCCAAAGTGGGTGTTTGATTCTCGTTCTCATTAACGACGATTTCCTCCTCATACTGTCGAGACGAAGAAGAGAAAAGAACGCAACTCACAAGAACACAAAGAAGAGTTTTTGTTAAGGACGAGACCCCCCTCAGACACATAAAAACACAAACATTCAAGTGGTTCAAAGAGACAAAAGGGTCTAGCTACATCTGAGGCTGCATTATAGCTCAACTATTTTCAAAACAAACATATACAAGGACCGTGTTCCTTTGCGAGGGCAGACTTTCTAGTTTAAGCATGGATACTAATGTGTTGCAAATTGTCACATATAAGAAAGGCATTACTATCATGGTGATGAGCATATGGAGATTGAGAGACATGGAATCTATTGAGGCCATTTTTACGGAAGCTCAATCTAAGGAGGATGAAGCTGAACTACAGGTGATCAATGGTTGGCTGCAATATATGGCGAGAGTCAACGGCAATTTGGGGATCATATCTAACAATGAAGGATGGAAGCGCAGACTTAGAGCGATGTTGGAAGGCAGGAGGCCGATTAACCAGAAATGACATCACATGAGGGCGGCCAGCCAACGTCTAAGCGTTCTTAGTCATCTGCTTACTTTAGAGGTTGGAGAACATGTGTCAATATGGGGAAAGTGATGGCAGAGATGATGGTGGCTAATGCTTTCTTTTGGCTTTCTAATATTGTTTCTGTTTTTAGTCTTTGCCTCTTTCAGGAGCTGTAACGCTGATGAGATTTTTTTTTTGGCCTTCTGGTGGTGGTTTTTGGGGCAGCTGGGTTATGCTTGCCTGGGTTTTTTACGTTTTTTCCCATGATGTGGTTGTTTCACAGCTTTGTGTGAATTTTTCTTTTGCCTTGTATATACCTTAATTTTTCTGGAATAAAAGGATGTGAGCCTACCTCCCAGCAGCCGTTTATTGGCTCTTTTAAATACAAAGTTCCACAGCAATACTTTAGTAGCAAAAAATATAATAATGTTTGTGACCAGGGGTAGAGCTAGAATTTTTTTCTTGAAGCAGGCCGAATTAAAGTTTTTAAATTTTGACTAGCATATAAATATCACTTTTCAAAAATTTTATATAGAACAAGTAAATTTTTTTAAAATTTACATGTAATTTTTAAAAAAAAAAAAATTAAGTAGGACCACAGCCCATGTCTTGGCTTTGCCCCTGCTTGTAACCTACAAATTAATAGTTAGTGCAGAATACGTGAAATGCATATATGGTATTTGGTGTTTGGCATTCCGAACGTTCTGAAAAGGGCTTGCACGGATTTGAATTTCTCATCAAACTGGTTGAAGAAAAAGAAGTGTATCTTGGCAGCTGTACATGGAAGTCGGTGTGTAACTTTGGCTTTGGCTTTGGCACTTCAGAAGTCTGAAGGCGCAGTCGATAATGATAGATCTTTTAGCCGAAGGGAGCAGTAAAGTAAGATTCCTTATGCCATAAGAGGGAAAAGCACTCGGGGACGGGACCCCGGTTCGAGAAGTTGTCCGGCAAAAAGGAGCCTCCATCGAACATAGAATACTTCGGCCCCAAGGCTGGGACGGAGGACCAATTGCATCATGGCAGCCGATCGTTCACGGCGGTTCGCCGGAAAGAATCGCAGCGGCCGTCGATTCGATTGTCAGCTTGCGGAATTAACCCTTTCGAAACAAGTAGCGCACTTTTCATAAAGCTTGAAGGAAATTTTCATCATCAACGTCCCATTTTTTGCTGCTTCTCTCTTTCACGCTGTTAAACTCAAGTAAATGAAGTATACAGTCTAAGCAATGAGGTTTATAGGAAGTCAATTTTCATCTTAAATTTTAAAAGCATCAACATAGGTTGATAAGTAGTCAATTTTCACTTCAAATTTTAAAAGCATGTTGTTGATAAGCAAGTTGAAGGGCATGTAGTAAGCAAAGGTTGAGAAGAGGCTGGGCTGTGATTGGACCGGGTCCAAGTTCCAAGGTTGGTCCAACTGCACACGCTGTTCTGAGTTCAAACTTACGAAAATCCATCATATGAACACGACGGTCATGTCAAAGAAGGATGCTTTTAGAGAAAGAGGGTGTGGGGCCCACCGAGATGTGGGGCCACGGCCACCATAATGAGGGCATTAAATCAACGAGTCTCTCGCTTCGCTTCTCGTCTGTCTTCCTCTTCTTCTGCTCACTCTCCCTCGACCTTCTCCCATCGATAAGACAAAACCCTATTTTCCTTTTCCTGCGTACGCTTTTCTCATTCTTTTATATTATAAAATCCCAAGTGATTCCCGCAGTTTTATCTGCGAAAGCCAAATTTCTCGCTGTTACTCTCTCTCTCTTGTTTCTTGCTTTCTTCTGAGACTCTGCTTTCGCTTCCTGTCGTTATCATCTCTCTCTCCCCTCTCTCTCACGCAGCACCGATCATCTAGGAAGATGGCGGAATACATGGGGGGAGGAGCGGCGGCGGTGGTGGTTGGGAGGGGAGGCCGGGAGTGCGGCGCGACGTCGGAGGACGAGGAGGCGGAGAGCGGAAGCACGGGTGGAGGGTGTACTCCCGGCAGTGCAGCTGGGAGAGTGCAGAGGAGCTCTGCCGCAACGGCGGCGGCGACGATGGGGACGATCGACGTGGCGCGGAAGCCACGCGGCCGGCCTCCGGGGTCGAAGAACAAGCCGAAGCCGCCCATCGTGATCACGCGCGACGCGGAGAACGCCATGCGCCCTCACGTCCTGGAGCTTGCCGCCGGCTGCGACGTGGTGGAGAGCGTAGCCCGCTTCGCGCAGCGCCACCACCTCGGCCTCTGCGTCATCAGCGGCCGGGGGACGGTTGCCAACGTGTCGCTTCATAACTCTACGGCCGTGGCCTCCTCCGGACGATCTCCGGCCGGCACCATTACCTTCCACGGCCGCTTTGACATCCTCTCACTCAGTGGGACCTACCTGCTTCCCTCCTCTCCCTCATCCCCCCCTGCCTCCTCCTCGTTCACCATCTCCCTCGCCGGAGCCCAGGGCCAGGTCGTCGGTGGAACCGTCGCCGGCAGTCTGGTGGCTGCCAGCCCCGTGGTCCTCATTGCAGCTGCGTTCAACAACCCCTCTTTCCACCGGCTGCCGGCGAATGACGATGAATCTGGCGACGCCAGGACAAGTAGTGGAGGTGGTGGTAACGGCGTTAAGAAGGAGACCGATGCGGAGATGGAAGCGTGTTCCATGTCGATGTATAACCCACTGAGTTGTCAACTTCCTCACCATGACGCCTTCACGTGGGTGTCCCCCTCTTCTTCTAGGCCTCCTCCTTACTGAAACGAATGAATATCTCTCTCTCTTTCTCTCTGTGCATGGGAGATGGCCATCCATGGCCGTATCATGCATACGTTGTCAGATACGCTCAATATCAGTTTGGTCTTTTAATCTCATTGTTCGCTTGGCTGGAATTGCTATGAAGTTGTACTTACTAATATTTAATGTTGTATCAGCCTGACCTTTCTACTGATAGACCACACTCTTCCTTGTGTTTCAAAGACTTGATTTATAGCTAATATGGATCAGATAGTGATACGTATGAGACAGAGACAGAGACGGTGTATGCCCTCTTCTTCTATTTCTTATAGAAAGAGAATCCAGTCGGATGTACCACGAGTCTTTTACTTGGTCCTGGACTTGTATGAAGTGTGTGTCATTGAAATAGATATATGGGAGACCGTGTAGATTGGTGTTTATATTCTGGAATGCGTGTAAGTTGGATTTGATTGCGAAGCCGATGAAAGAATAAAATACGAGAGCTTTGAAAAGCAAATGGAAAACGACGAATAAGGGTGAGAAATTAAACCGCCGTCGTAGTCCCAATGAAAGAAAAATGACGTGAACAGAATAACGTGAATCGATCTACAGGCTTGATGGTGCAAAAGCTAAAGAAAAAAGCGTATGTTACTCTTACAGAAAAAAGGAACGCATTGGAAAAGGGTTCTGAGAAACGCGTGGGGAGCGAGATAGAAGCGCCATGAAGGTCCAGTTGCGAAACAAAACGAAAACGATGAGAATTTAAAAGAGCGAAAGAGACGACAGGAAGAAACATCGATCGTCGGGGGAGGGCGTGCTGTCTGTTTGGATGGGAAAACTAATGGGTCACAGTTTGAAAGAAAGAAAGAGACGAGTGGGAGAAGCATCATCTGATTACGAAAGAGTTTCAGGGAAACAGACAACCTTCGGGTCTAGACAAAGACCAAGTGCGTAATCGCTGCGATCGGCACAAAATAGAAAGGTCTAGACGATAGGTGGGAAAGCCAGGAGGTCCTCTTTCTTCAGTAGCAGAGCACCTTGATGTGAAGGAAAGGTGACTGTTGGGCTACCCTGGCTGGCCTCTGATTTGACAGGTGCAACTCCTCACTCTTTTCTCTTGCCGCCATAGAAACGGGAATCTCTCGACCGAGTCATGTGAATTTGTGTTCCCTTTACCTCCACGCCTCCTGCCATTTTCAGTGCATTCAACTCAGGACTCAGCACCGCTTGACCAGCATTATACCAATTGAACATGGCAGAGCTTAGTTTTCAAATTCAATTCGTTTCCTTCTTTTTACAACTTTGGAACACAAGAATATAAACAAAAGTTAAAAATATTAAACTGCTTGAAGCCTTGAACCGAGTAGTTTCCTGTAATCTAAGTATTGCACTGTGTGTTCCCGTGCTTGTATAGTACTCAAAGTACTTGAAGTGATGAGTTAGCATTTCTTCACAAAGCTTGTAACAGTAAAATCACGACTCACCTTTAGAATAGGAAACTCTTTGCTTAAGACTATAGTTCCTAAGAATCCTCCTCCCTCTTTTCAAACTCGGCTCTGGATTTGTTTTGGTTGAGTTACATCTCAATTATGTAAAGGTAGTAACTTTTGGACATGTGCTTTTTCCATTTTGCTTCCTTCTATTTGCATATATTAATTGGCAACTATATGAAGAACCCTTGGTCTTCTGGGCTGCTCCAAGCCATGATGGGACTTCAAGCATTGCCTTTTGCAATTTAAGGACAAGATCTCATAAGTTAGACACACAAACGAAGCCTTGCCTGCGGCCAGACAAACTGGGGAGTCTGCCTGATCAACAGAAGGCTCCAAGGCTTGTATCACCAAAGCGCATAAGATGAGGAATTAAATAGTCTTTTCATTATCAAAGCGATTGTTTTATTTGATCACATCAGGACATGGAAGACGAGTTCTATCTTTCCTGAAATGGGGAGTTGAGAAAAAGAATCGCAGAAAAGAGAATAATATAGACTTCCGTTGAAAACTTGCTGAGGGGTGAGGGGTAGGCCCTCCGGCAAAATCTCACGCAAAAGAAATTCTTTTCTTTTTTTTTAAATTTTTTGGTAAAGCAAAACTCAGTCACAAATTGTTGGCGGTACAAAGAAAGAAAAAAAAAAGGCTTCACGTCAGTCACACTGGAGAAAGGACCTCTCTCTCTCTCTGAGAGTTCGATCTTTTCATGTAATTAATATATAAACTACTTTGCAAGAAGGAGAAAATGAACCGCCGGATTTTTCCTGCTTCCTGCAACAAATTGGTTCCGCAGAAAGACTGAACACTGAGAACCAATCGAATCAAGTACTGAGCAGTGAGCTCCTGGGCTCATCGTCCGCGGTTCCGCGGTACCTACCAGGGAGAGAGATTCTGGTTGGTGTTTTGCTGAGAAGCGGGTGCACGCGGGGCCTCATGGTTGCATGTTCAAACCGAATCCTGCAGCAGCAGCAGCAGCAGCAGCGCAGAAGGTACGTCCCTGTCTCTGCACCACCTCTGCTGCCGATTAGTCACGCATCAACACCCATACTCACCTCCTCCTCCCTCTCTTTCATGTATTAATTTACCTGATCTCCCTCCTCTAGAGATAGAAAGAGAGAGAGTTGAACAGAAAATCTTCTGATTGATTTCTCCTTCCTCCTTGTGCAAAAAAGGGGTCTAAAAGAGAGGCTGGTCGTACCACCTATATGAAGATGCGTGGTGCGCGCTTGCATAACACACACACACACTCTTTCTATATATTCCATGCTGCCTGTGGGAAGAAACGCATGCAGGCGCAGTTGCAGTCGGTGGGCTTGCTGCTTTGCACACTGTTCCAAGAAATAAACTGTACTTTTCAACGCAGCAGGGAAGCACCAAGTTCAGGGTTCAATACAAACGTCTTTTTACAGACTGCTGCTATCTGCTCTGCTGCTTTGCGACCATTAAGTGTGGGAAAGCGAAGCTCCTTCCTCCTTCCTCATTCCTCAGCACCACTGCTAGCTTGACCAAAACCAAAGCAAATCCCACAGAGAGAGAGAGAGTTGCTTTTCTTTCGGAATCCTTCAACTCTTCTTTTTCCAAATCCCCCAACCCTCTTCCTTTTTCTCCTTTTCTGCTTCTACCGAGTTCATCTTGTACTTTTGTTGGTCTAGTTCTTTTATTGCCTCTGCAATCTACTGATCATGTAGACATTTTTTTTTCTTTTATGCTTTGGAATCTATTATCTAACATTGGAGGCAGAAGCTTCCTTGCAGCTGATCTTCTACTTTTTATCATTGCGACTTTCTCGTTTAAATATTTTAACTCGTAGCCTTTTGAAGGCCTCCTTCGCTGATTGGTAGAGAGCCACTTCAGTCTGATTTCCGTGTTTGGTGGCTAACACAGGAACCTGTGCTCCACCGTTTTATGGGAGGGACATTTTCGTCTTTTCATAAGAAATGATTTTTTAATTCAGCATTTGCGATCACGGTTCATGAGAAATTTTCTTTTTACCGTAAGGGTAGCTCTGTCATTTCCTGACCTCTAACTCTGGCTAACATATAATCTATACACATTTCACAATCACAACTTGGAAAAAAAAATACCAATATAAATAGAACTGACAGAACTTTCAAGGAGTATTGGTCACATTTTTTGGGAGGCTTTTTATAATTTTTTATTTTCTTATATATATATATGTGTGTGAATTTTAGCTGATCCGGTACATCTTTCTGCGGGCAGGTTAGATTCTGGATTAATGGATTTTAATGATCTAAGTAAAAGGTGAATGGTTGGCATGGTTGAGTAAGATGTTGCTAAAGAAGTACGCCCATGGAGAATCTATATTGCTTTCAAGAGGTTTCTGTTCGGAAAAAGGGAAATTGTCAAACAAGGACCTGTCTTTGAAATTCTGCTTTAACTCCCAGCTCAAAGATTTCTTATTAAAGGAATTGATAATGACACCTCTTTCCCTTTCTCTGCTGGATTAGAAAAGTGCTTTCAACCTCTTAATGGTGGTTTGAAGAAATTCAAAGCAGCAGTTCTCTTAAAATGTTGGCAGATCAACTGTATTTTTCCACCAAATCTTTTGGGAAAAGGATTTAGGCCCATTGATCTTAGGGACCGAACATATTGGAAGTGTTCCTGACTGTCAAAATACAAATATGCCCCCAAAATGACTTAAAAAAAAAAAACTCCTAAAAGGACAAATTTGGAAAGAAGTGTCTCGTTAGACGTTAGCTTGTGAGGGCTGGATTCAATACATCAATAGCGTGTTTGACCTCGAACATGCAACCATGTGCAGGTGAACCTTTCACCTTGTCAAGCCAAGGCACACAGAGGCGGAGCCATAAGATGTTGCTCAGTTCATTGTTCAGCCTAGTCAGAAGAAGATGAAAGATAAAGCCATATGGCCAGATCTCTCTCTTTCAAAAGCGCACTTGCAGAGAGATGGAAGCAATCCGTGAATGTGTACTTACATGGGGACAGTAGAATGCACATCACATGGAGTGTCTTCATTAGAGCAGTTCAGCGAGCAAGGCTGATAGAAGGCCAGCCAGTTAAGTTTTGAGCTTCGGTGACATCAACACCATGTGTTGCAGAGGGAAAAACACGGATACTCAAGTTAAAGCATAGTTCTTTGTCATCAACAGTGAGGGCAGGCACCGTCTTCCCCAACATAATCTTAATTTATCACCTCAAGTGAATACAACCACCACCGAATGATCATACTGCTCGTTTTCAATTAGATCCACAAAAAAACTCAGATCATGTTATGACTTGTTCTTGCTTTAGAGTTCGGTCTTTGTGAGAATTGTCAATGCCCTGATCATAAGGAAACAGTAACAGGAAAGAAGCATAAAACTTGCAAACACCAAGCTACCACTTATACAGAGAACTTCAAAGATTCAACGTTACCAAGTTGCTCATGTTATAGATGTCAGCCAAGAACTAGGAGATAGTGAAGACTATGTGGTTCTTTTGGCGACTGGCTATTTGCACATATTGAACGAAGTCACATATCTGTTCTTTCATTTTTCAAGGCAAGGCAGGCAACAACTGCGGAATACGAATCACAGCAGGCGACAAATCAGGGTTTTAGGAGTTCGAAAAGAACAGGTCAAGTTATAAAAACCATGTTTCCAACCAGCATAAAGAGAACTCTGCAAGACAACAGAAACAGGAAGGAGAAATTAATAGATCCGATGCCGGCAATGTTAGCAACGAACAGTTGTAAGAGAAAGTCTCAAACTCACAACTGCATGAATTAAACACATTATTTTCCTTCTGATATATAGATGCAGTGAACTGAAACAGGAAGCAGGAAAATGGATGAGCAGGACACTGGGGGGTTCAATTTCAAACAACGAAAAAGCGTCTCAGACAGTATCAAACTCGAAAAATGTTAAAATATTTGATTGCTTTTCCAGATTCCCGTTTATGCTAATGGCAGGTATGATGCCTTCGTTCCCATTCCTTGGGAACTCAATTTGCAGAAAACCAAACTTGACGAAAGGAACCGATAAAAGTGAACCTCTTCTTTACATCTCTAATATCAGAAATGGCTTCCAAGTATGTTTACGTATTCTGAATCTGTTGGACAATAAACTGGTGCCAACAAAAAACTAGCAATGACTTCAAGATCCAATGCAGGGAAAGAAAGATGGGAAAGCATGATTTGCTCGATCTTTTACGACATCCAAGCCTATTCAGCATTTTGAATTTCACCCAAGAAGAAAAAAAAAATTGACGATTGAGATGCTAGTTCTTTGCATGCCTTTTTTTTTTTCAATGGCTCATAAAAGTACTCATTTGGTTTGGTTTGTATTTAGTACTTGGACAAATGTCAAATCATAACTGAACTTTTAAAAGGTAATAATCCTATGCTCAACTTTCGAAAGAAATCCCGCAAAAGAGTTATTTACTGTAAAAAAACATCAAATTTAATATAAAATTACAGAAGATATCTTTACCTGGCCAAAGAAAGAGTGATTATTTACAAAGAGTAATTTTATAATTTTGTATAAAAAAATTAACGATTTCTATCAGTCAGCTGCTGCTTGATAATTTGTCTCAAAAGTTGAGTGACTGACTATTTGTTGTTTTAGAATTTGAAGAGAGATATGTTCTCTGCTCAAATTTTAACCAACTTTTTGTGATTTCTTCTACGTACTCGTTTGGAAACACATGCTCTCTCAATCATGGACACATGACGACAGTGTCTGACATAATGAAAATGTATTGCTATCCGATTTGTTTAGCTAGTTTGCAAATCGTTTGTTGTTAATTCTCTTTCTTATTTTTAAATTTGTCATTTCCTCCATTGTTACCGGCTCTTGCCTTGGTGATGCAATCGTAGGGATGTAATTGGTCGAATTCAATTCTATGTAACTTAGGTTTGGATTTGGGTTCAAATTCATATGAGGTTTTTTTCAGAAACAAATCCGGCTAGCGTAATGTTTACACATAATTGAGACGAAATTTTGCATACATTTATCAGATTTATACTTATAAGTAATTGGGATTAACTTTTGCATATAATAATCGGATTTCAGATTTGGACTTGGATCCTCCTATGAAATGGTATATGGACTCTGAATCGACTGGTAACTGGATCGAGATTCCTTTACTAGATTCAGTTAAATAGATTGGTTTGGGATCCAACCCCATGTACTGGTTCGGTTGTCTTTTGAGACGCTGGTAATATACAATATGCATGTGTACATTCAAACATGTCTAGATATTAAATTTTACAAAAATATTTCAAAGCAAAGTTTCTTTTAGAAAGCGATGCGCTTGTGTTCAAAAGCTGAGTTTACATTAGATTGGTTGGTTGATGATGTATTCACGAACACTTTTTCGTGAGCAAGCTTGAAATCATAAATATTTTTTCACATATGCATTAGGGAATTGTTCTTTTTGGGCCCTCTTTCTGCATATATTCTTAAGAAGTTTAAATTTTGTAAATTTTCACTGGAAATTACATTTTTCATAGAAAATGTCAAAGAAGAACATAAAACAAACTTTTGCCAATCTGGATTTATGTTCAAGTTAAGATTTAGTTTCAAGTAAATATTCTATACTCAATGTTCATACATATCATTGTATGGCTCAGACTCAGATTTGGATTCTCGGATGTGAATCAAATTCAGATATCATATAGACTTTTCCTTCACATTCCAATCCAAATTTGAATTTCAATCTGTGAAGTGAACATCCCGATTTAAAGATATAGGAAAAAGTGCATACGATTCCAATCGGAATCCAATTTGTCTTAAAAAATTGTTTTCTTCATTTGAGAAAGCCCAATCAGCGAATCGACTTCCTCTGCACGGAAAGAACGCAAATAGGTGAATCCTTCTTTAGGAAGGAAAAACATAAATAAATAAATATTGACTTAAACGACGTCAAAAAGGTCCTGACATTGCAGGAGCTCCAAGTCTCCACATTTAAAACCCAACGCTAACAAAGAAAATCCGAAGATTTCTTCTTCATCGTCTTCTTCTTCTGTCGTTTTTGTGCTCGTTCCATCGCCATGGATGCTAAGATTGGCAAATTCTTCGAATCCGTTGGCAACTTCTTCACCGGCGGAGACCAACTCCCCTGGACGGATCGAACCATCATAGCTGTGAGTCTGTTTCTTCTTCCACTTTTATCATTCCTGCCCTCTGACCGCTCCTTGCAAGCCCCAAATTCCAGAGGCGGGCTTATGGATTCCTTTTGTTTTGCTTTTTAGGTTGATGGTTACCCTTGGAACCTCAGGTTCTACCTGTTGTCATCCCGAATTGGGATAAAGAAGGGGCTTGGGGGAATTATAGGAGTTGATTGTTAGATTATTATTGATTAAAGATGTTGGGTTGTGATGCTTTGGTTATGTAAGTTCGATCTCTGCGGAGTCACGTTGTTTTTTCTAGATTGGGATTCTCAGTTTAGATCAGGATCTTGTGTTCAGTAGCATTGAAATCGGTCACGGACTTTGATGATCAATGAATGGCATTCGAATTGGGGCTAAAATTGTTTGGCATTGTTGGTTGTTCTTTTATTCTCTAGCAGCATCCAATAATGGACGAATCATATTTATCGTTGCAGAGATAGACGAGAAGTAACTAACTTTTGTGTTCAACAGCATAATGTCGTGATGAAATGTTACGGAGTTTCTACAGAGGGATTTCTTTGGTGAGGGAAGGCCTCGCAAAAAATTTCAAAGCTTTGGAGAAATTGTTCTATGTAAATAGCCTAAAAATGCTAGAAAATGCATACAAACATGAGAAGCTGAAAATTTCATATTTTGGTAATATTGCTCGAACTCATTATTTTTTGGAGCGTTTAAATATTTAGGAAGTAATATAGTTTTTTTTCTCATCTCAAATGTCTTGGGAAGATGTGGAGACTTTCACTTTCACGTATCAGATATTTGGTAGCATGGATGTGATACATTAGATATCTCAGAAAATCTCATTTTGTGCTACAACATCAAATAGGTCCGTGGAACTATCTTTCAAGAATTTTGGTATCTAAGAGTTCCCTATAAACATTATCTTGTTGAAGCAGTTTTGAAAATTGACCCTTTTTTGTTTTCAAACTGATGCATATTTCTAATATTTCTAGCTGCCTTTGGATTGCTCAGATGCTTCTTAGGCCTTTCTTCTGATTTTCCCAAATTTTCTTGTGTTTTCTGTCGTATGTTATTCCTTTTTACTTTCTAGTGGTTATATCCTTTATTATCAGCAATCATGTTCATGATTTCAACTATATGAACGTTTCAACAGGAGCACAAATTTCTCGATGTTAATGTTTGACATGTGATTATTTCAGAGTTACAGGCGTTGACCTTTCCACTTTTGTTTAAACATAAAAGTAAATGCTTACTCCTGTTCAATACTTGCAAGCTCGTGTATTGAGTCCAACTAGAAGTTGTCCTTTAAATGACAGAATAACAAGGACATCCATGAAAATTGCAGCGTAAAGTTTCACGGCAAACACTGTTTTTAACACAATTGTCAAATCCAAGAAACATATTTCTTATGTTCTTCATTTTGCTATTTTTATTTGTCAACATCAATTATCAAATTTAATAAATGGTTCTTTTATCAAATGTAACATGTTTCTATGTAACACAATTATCAAATCTGATCAGTACATAATTATTTAATAAGTTAGCACAATTATCAAATCTAACAAAGACATGGTCATTATAACTCTAGGACCCGTCTGCTTAGAACATCAAAATGGAAGCCTTGAAGCATCTTATTATTGCAGTTATATCTTCCATTTGCTTTAAATTCCTCTGGGTTCTTCTATTCATCTGACCTTTTACTGTAGGTATATTGATTTTTTTCTGCTATAGGGTTCTAATATTTGTTGCCTTATATTCTGTTTCTCTGCCATGGAATGTAGGGCTGTGAGAAAGAAGTTGCAGAAGGAGGAGCTGGTGACTCGGCTGAAAGCAAGAATGATAGCATAATGAGGCTATCTTGGGCACTTGTTCATTCAAAGCAGCCTGAGGATGTGCAGCGTGGAATCGCTATGCTAGAAGGTTATATTGGTGGAATCTGTTTCTTTTCTACCTAAGATTTAAATCTCATAGGATTTTGTTTTTTTACCTCCTGGCAATTATATTAGGCTTTGACACGTTGTTAAATTGGAAAAGTTACTATGCATGATTCAGATGGTCGTGTGAAAAGTTATTGTTTCTTAAAACTTATACAAATACCAACTTTTTCTTCAGTTGCTCTGGATAGCGCCAGCAGCCCTCTCCAGAAAAGGGAGAAGCTCTATCTTCTGGCTGTGGGATACTATAGAAGTGGAGACTACTCTCGAAGCCGGAATCTTTTGGAACAATCATTGGAGGTATGTATCAATCTCGTTCCTATAGGACCTTCAATATTTTCCGTCGCCATCAAAAGTTGAAGCTACATAACATATATGAATTAACTTCATAATCCAAATCATCTGGAAGACTGGAACATGGATGGTTTGTCTTCTTCTTCTTTGACTTATTATTGTTATTATTATTTATTATGATTATTATTATTATAACAATTACTTCTACAGCTTTCATGTTACATTTGGCATCTGATGCAGAATTCTGAATAATCTGGATTTGTGAACTCACAATTTTATTAATTGAAGGTTTGGGCTTGCTATCCAATTAGACAGTTCAGTCATGATGATTGTATGTTGATGTAACCAATTAGTTTAGTCCTGACCAACGCTGATGACAGTTTCCCAATTTCATTCATCAAAATGGTGTCTGCATGTTCTCTTTGTATGTGTAAGGTGGAGGTTGTGCATTTAGTTAGCACCATTGTTATTTTGCAATGTTCAGATTTCAAATGAATGAACCTATAAATATTCTGTTAACTGTTGGGAGAGAACTTGGATTATATCATGGTGCTATGGGGTAAAGCCGTAAAGGTTATTGAACTTATTGGTTTTCAGCGTGAATGAAGGTCTAGATAATTAAAACCATGCATGAACATGAGAGAAAGAGAGAGAGAGAGAGAGAGAGAGCTCCACCGCTTTGGAATTGGAACACGATCTTTTTACGCAATATAGAATGGCTGCAGTTTCAACAAGGCATTCTTACGTTTGGCAGCACTAGTGTTGCCAAAATACTACATTATAGGTGTAGCCGATAATTTGGCACCATCATCAAAGCCATATTTCAACATCATCCTGAACAGGGTAGTTATTGATAAACACAATGCATTGGTGTGGCTTCATTTTTTCCTGCAAACAAATAAAAATGTTTATCAAGCTCCTTTTTTTTTTTTGTGTTGCTCAGAGTTTGAAACTGGATAGTTGTTTCCAAAATAGCTTTTGAGGTTTTCTCCATAAATTGAAAATCATTGTTTGCCAAGCGCATAGAATCCCTCAATGCATGGCTCCAGATGATGGCCTAAATGTGACAGATCTAGATACTGCAAAACCATGAATTAATCGTTCTAGTTTTTTTGTGATTTTCATTATTTTATTAAGTTATTTTTGCTGTGTTAATCTGAAATGTTTGGCCATTCTGTACTCGCAGATCTCCCCAGATTTTCGTCAGGCGCAATCTCTTAAGAAGGTGGTTGAAGATAGAATCGCCAAAGGTGAGGATTGATTCTCCACTAGATTACTTGTCTTGACTCAGCAGCATTTAATTAGAAATGTAATAAGACGCTAACAAGCGACGCTCTTTCAACAGATGGTGTCATCGGCATTGGCATTGCGGCAACTGTAACAGGAATCGTAGTTGGCGGAATTGCTGCAGCTTTGGCTCGTAAGAAGTAGTAGATGTCTTCTCTGCCACAGTAAGAACAGAGCAAAAGCCAAAAAACAATTAACAGATGGGGGAAAAGGGTTGTGAGTCATGGTCATCAATAATCGAATAGCTATAAACCTCATAGTCAGCTTGTACAGGAAATTCCCTGAGAACTACTTTGATGATCTGTTTCTAGAACATACTTGTTGGTGAGGGTTTTTTTTTTGTTCAGGAGAAGATTGTGTCATCGTTCTCTTGTTTTAGTCCGTGTTGCAGATGATAAGTGGCTTTTTGTTATGCTATTTCAAGCATTCGTTCGTTAGATTGTTGTTTTCCTTCTGAATTCCTGTCAAAGGGCTTTTTCCTTTTCCTATTTCCCTTGAAGACAAGAATGGCTAGTCTATGGACTTTATTGTTGAGAAGACTTGGGTGGGGTAGATTGATGAATAAAAAAATCTCTTGCTGAAATCACCATAAACGTTGCTAAAAACACCACAAGTGTCATTGCATCATAAACCATTGTTGACACTCTTGTCATGACTGTTTTCTAGTGAGAGAATTTTTACCAGCAAATTTAAATCCTCCCTCAACCACTATTCCTGATGCCAGGTGGATGCTTTTCTATTTTTTTTCTTTACTCACCTCCCCCTCATCTCTTCCTAAACTTCTCAGCAAGTTGCTCTTGTTTATTAAGTACTCAGTTTCCCTTCTCTTGGACGCCATTAAAGCGGACTTCCACAGTTCCACTGCATCATCCGCGGTCCACCATTCATACCGGCGAGTCCACCATTTAAACCAGCTATCAACGACCTGCCCTTTCAATCCTCTCCTCCAGGAGGATTTTAGATTAATGTTTACTAATTGAATTCAAATACTGCGTGCAGTCTTATGGTAGAATTTAAAATTTGAGTATGATATTCATCCAACATGCAATAAAAATCCAATATATAAATGTTGGATTTTATGCTACATGAAACCCATTTTAAAAAAATAAAATTTGTATTTGAATCTAATCCTGCAAATCAGAAATGCTAAAGACGGCATCCAATCTGAATATAAATTATTTACATTGGTTACTTCTTCTTTACATTAGTCACTTCTTTCCCTTTTCTTCCTCATTTATCAACTTAGGGGTGTCCAATGAGTTGTGTCAATACGGGATGCCTCGAACGTGCTCGGTTAAGCTCAAACGGACCTGGACTCATTTGTTAAATCGGTCCAGTCTGAGATTAAATTAAAGCTCCATTTTGTACACTAATCTAGTTCGAGTTGCACAAACTCAACTTGATTAAACTCAGTAGACTTTTAGTGTTTTGAATATGGATCTTAGACCATGAAGTCGTTGCAACTTGCGGATTTTTCCTTTTTCCTTTTCCTCCGTCGTTCCCTCCTCAGCTAATGCCTCCCGCGTATCATAGCAATGTGGTGCTTAGGTGCTGCACCATATTTTAATTATCTAACTAGCTTGTTATCAAGCACAGACGGGGCTAAAATATTATCAAGCTTGAGCTTAGTTAGGTTTCAATTCACAGTCTTAAACATGCTAACCTTCTAAAGCCCCACTTGAGCTCGAACAGAGAAATATACTAGTCAAGAGCTCCACTTGAGTTCGAACAGAGAGAGATGAGCCCAAAGTAATTGGAAGTGTTCTAATGGAGGGCGTCTCGTTTACCGCCTGCAAGTCTGTCGCACACCTCCTCCACCGTTCAACCATGGCTACCAGATCGGGCCCATCCTCTGAAGTGCCACTGAAGATAGAGTCAGTCGATCACGGGAGCCCGTACAAGAGCCTGGTGAAGTGCAGTGACACCTCGTCAGTGGCTACGAGCGAGGGCGGTGCAGTGCAGGAGGAGGTGCTTTTGTCCTTTTAACCAAAACGTTCGGATTCGGCACTGATTATTCCCCGTATCGAGCAAGCACAGCCATTAACAAATGGACAAGATGCACTGAACAATAATTGGAGTGAAAATGAATCCGAGGCAACCAAAAACAATGGGAAGCAAAATAACATAGAAAATGGGATTTTAATGGCGAAGACCGCCCCATCCATTCTCGACTCTTTAACTCCCCTTTTATCGTTGCCGGTTGAGGTGCAGAGATGCTGTGAGACCTGGCTGAAAAGCACGACACCCACCAACTAATATGCATCACATCATTTGCAATATGAAAAGATTAGTACCCATAAAAATCAAACTGATAACTCATCAACTCAAACAAATTGAAAGAAAGAAAAGTGAAATGAAACACTGCTTGGTGTTCATGAGCGCTATTTTTGTAAAATACAAATAGTGACTCTACACTTGAATTAAATTAAAAGATGTACCATAAGACCAAAAGCAATTAAATCAAAAGAATTAAATTAAAAGATGTATCATAAGATCAAAAGCAGAAAGCAGGGAAAGGAAAATTGGATGGCTTTGCCTCCAGCAAACCGCCAAAGGTGGGACGAATGTTCAGTCGGCAATAGAAGTGAATCACGGGGTTATGGCATTATTAAAAAGTAGATCTGATTTGGGCAACACACATTTTTAAGATGAACCACACACGACACGAGTCTCTGCATTATCTCATATTAAAAAGCACACCTCATAGAGTTCAGCATTATTCACTTATAACATCCGAAGCCATCAAGACTTCCCACAAAAAGCAACACACAGAACTAAAGAGTGCATCAAACAAACGACCACGGTGACGGTTCCTCAGCTCTAGTATTTCCCGGTACCCAGCAAGGCAAGGAGGAATTCCCTGTAATCACCAGAAGTCTTCTTAGAAACCACTTGATCGAGGGTGATGCTGCTCCTATTGAAGTACTCTTCCTGTATATTCTTGAGGTCGAACTCAGCGCGTGTGACAATCACTCGAGTCAAAGCATCTTCATCAGTCCCCTTGTTCACCGACAGTCGCAGTACCTATGAGTGCAGAGACAGTGGGAAGTTAAGGAACTTGAAGAATTATAAGAAATGGCGTAATGCATGAGCTTCACACACGCTGTCATGGCTTGGTAATGACTATCTGTTATATTATTATAAACAAACAGGGGCTTATGAGGAACATGTATGATCGACCAAGAATGAATCAATATGGCTTAATAACAGAAGTGAACCGTCTGTTGCACTTAATTAGATCATGAACAACACTGAGAAGAAATCTTCCGCAACCATGGCCGCCTTCCCTTTGATCGACCAAAGAATGACCGGCAAAAAGCAAGTTTATGCATGTACATGAATGCAAATGTTCAGGTGCCCACTGGACAACTTGTTGATCTCTAACTTCGAATGCAAATCATATCTGAATATGGCAGATTCTTTGTTCACAAGATTTACCTTTTCATAATAGTTGTGAGGAGCATAGATGGATCTGATCACTGCTCGCAATGCTGAAAGAAAGTCATCAGCGGTGGCCTTCAGATCCTGAAATAGCCATAACCATCAAGATTATAACTTCTACATTATAACTTTTCGAACAATAAACAAATTTGTGTTGGGGAAAGGGAGAGAGAGAGGCCTTAGTGATAAAATTGTTATAGTCATCTTTGTATCTGTTAAAGGTAGCTCTGAGCTGTGCTTTGCTCCTGGTTGTCAAGATACGGATGACCTCTTCATGGTTGTATGCCTTGCCATCAATAGCAGTCCTGAGGGTCTTCGACTCAGATTTTGCAAGGTTTGCATCCACTTCTGGACCTTCATACCTATACGCAGTGACAAGTCCTACAAGAAGCTGCAAAACCCACATCACATTTAGTACATATATTTCATATGCACCCTTACGATGCAAGAAATAGTGCGGATACCCATAACATTTAAATGGTTGAAAAAGTAAAACATGTCAAGGAAGCCAGCCTAGTAGAAAAGGATCAAGTTCTATCAAGCAATATAAAGCCCCATTGCGTGGCTATCATCATCATGGTGTGCGACATATGAGGGGCCTTACTTTAAAATGGGACCCCTAAAATCCCCGATCTATGCCATTCTAGGGTTCTCATTGAAAACTTCTCTGGCTTCTACCAGCTCGTAGTTTGGGAGGAACTTATCTTCCTACTGCTACTAATGGAAACATTACAAGGATGACAGAGTACATACCTTGCGAAGATCGCCATGAGAGTGAGCAGCAACATCCTCTTCAAGAGAACACTTGTAACGAGCATGGTAGGCCTGCCTTATCGCCAAGAGTTCATTTGAGGATCGAGCGGCAGCCAACTCCACTATGACCCTGTAATCTATCTCCTTCTTGACTGCCACATTCGCTATGATCGCCTCTCTCTCGACCGGATCATGCATCCATCGATAAACAGCTCTCTGGCACAGGAAATCATAAAACAAGACACAGAGGAGTTTACGTTTTATTGTTGAACCATGATCAGGAACATATATGCAGACGAAATACTCAAGATGTTTCGGATTGTAACCTCGAAGTCGCCAGCTAATTCTTTCTCCAGACGTTTGATGAGATCCTCACCATACAGTTCTTGGTAAGCCTGTCTGATGGCGTTGCGTTGAGCAGCGTTCCTGTGAGCCAATACAGATATGACGGCCTTCTCATCCGTGCCCCACCCTGCATGTTTATGAGGAATCAGTACCTCCATTACCGATCATCTTTAGAAACGTCAACAAAATATAATGCCGAGTTCAGAGGTTTTATGGGAAATGCATGATCGGCTTCGTTATCGTGAGCTAAAGAGAAGATTAAAACACGTCTAGATTGTGTTGGTCCTTGCCGATTGCAGTTTCTTCCATGATCAGACCGTTCTAAAACAGAGAACTAAGGACCTTTCTTGATCATGCAGAAACAGAGGAACATCTAAACGCCAACACCCAAAAACACGGCCATTTTAATAATCTCAATGCGAGTAAAGGAAAATGGACGATCCTCCCCATCAAGGAACAAAAGATAAAAAGAAACCTACAACTTGGTCGGAAAGATCAAAAAGAGAAAGAAACAACACGCATTCTTTTACAGGATAAACAGAGAAAGCATCAGCAGAGGATCGTGGGTAGTTATGAAGAACCTTGGAAGGCCTTCTTGAGCCTCTCAGCGTCCTCTGTTGGTGGAGGAACAGGGTGAGGGATGGTGATGGTTGCCATTCTTTCTCTCTGTAACACGACCAGCACTTCTTTCCACGCAAGAAGATGGTGAGAGTCGGTGATGAAAAAACAGTGGACTCAGCAAGGCTCTTATAGAGCACACACAGGAGATGGCAAAAAAAGAAACCTGCTCCACCTGCCCTTTTTCTTTCTTGATTTGGTGGTATAACTCTTTTTCCTTTAAAATTTTTAGTGCTCGCAATCAATGACTTCCGAGCACTGGCTTGACTACGTGTTCACCTGCCGAGGAACGCGTTTCTCGCAGATTGTCGAGTAAATTATTCTTTTTGCTTATAATGACAAACATGGCCTCCTCTATGATCAGTTTTCAGAGATCGTTGCGAGTTTCCTTTCAACTGATCAAAAAGTTGTTCATGCTTCATTGTGAATTGGTAGAGATAGGAAGTGGTTCGGATTAGAATGAGTTGAACATGTTGAGAGTTGGATTAGTTTGGATTGGAGACAGTGACAAATTGCAAAACTCTTATACTGGATTCAACCCCTTTGCAAGTGTTCTTATCACTCGTTTGAACAGACGGCAATCATGTTACAAATATTTTTCCACAATGTTGATCTTTTCATTTTGAATTTGCTACGCGTAACAAAATCTAAATCTAAGAAAAGAGATCAACATAAATCTGTTAATGGAGTAGAAGGACGCTTTCAGCCTTGATCTTGCCATCGTGGATTAGAAAGATGAGCTTGTATGTTCTTGAGATTTCAAAAAATTAATCATACAGATGAAGTTTTCACGTTCAAAAACTCAAAAAAGTAATCGAATTTGTTTAATGTGTCAACTAAGTTTTTGTATACCGAATAAGATTAGATATTTCTTCAAATTGATTATTAGGTTTCTTGAATGCACACATGAATTTAAAAAATGTGAAAATCAAATGGGGAATAAATATGAATCTAAAACATAGCCAAGTTCGTGATGATTATGGAAAAATCTTAAAACCAAAATGCACCTATCTTTCTTGAAGTCCAACACCAGTTTAGTTTCTTTTTTGGTGATGCAGGAATCCACAATTTCCTCATTAAAGCGACATCTTATTTTACAATCTTAAACTAATAAATATTCAACAAAAAAAAAAGGAAAAATCCTATGTATAGGCTTGTAATTATGTAGAACAAATTTCTGCCACCAATAAACAAGATTCCAACGGAACCCTACCCCTAGTCATTTGTAGCAAACCTCATCGCCTTTTACGAAAAAACTTTAATCCAATCTGCGGCATTGAAATTAATTTTTTAATATTAATTTATTCCCCTTCACATGTCGGATGTGACAAACTTTTTCGCCTTACAAGATAATTTTTAACAATAAAACAAACGATTAAAATATTACTTTTAATATTACGTGAATAATCTATTAATTCCAATTTTTGGCCTTACAGTTCTAGCCTATTTCGTATTGATTTTCTTGCAGTAATGCGACAGAAAGCGTGTGATTTTCGGTCGCACGACAGAAGTGCGGATAAGTTTGAATCTCTTTCCGTGCAACCGTTTTTTCCTTTTATGCCTTCCAAACGGCTGAATGAATGACATTGAAACTTTAACTTTTTTATTTTATTAGTTTTCTTTTAATTAAGAATAATTTTAGTTTTAACATTAATCCAATAAATTTGTCCCAAGTGAAATGACATAAAAAATAACCTCCTTCAAATAAATTTTCCCTAAGAAAATAGTTTTCTCAAAAATCACAATAAGAAACAACGTAACATTCAGATAAATCATAAACCACCTACCTCAACTTATATAGAATGACGAAAGCACCCTTCACATAAAATCCCTCCTCGTTTGACTGATCAAATATGTGTCCTTAAAAGAACATTTTCATCATTTCAAGTCAAGAGTTTCATGATCTTTCAAATTTTATGCCTCGTTTTGTAATTCTACATTCTTTCTTATCTTTTTCTTAATTGTCTCTCTTATGTTTATTGAATGCCTCTGGTACTAATATGAATGCATAATGATATATGATAAACAATTTCAGGGCATGCGCATGTCAATTTTTGTTGTGCCACATGACATGCACATGTCACAAGCCTTCAGGCCAAAAGGAATAAAAAATCAAAGGATTTCTAATCCTTGGTCGGTGAATCTCGCAACGACGACTCGTGGCATCTTGTCCGTCCAAAACGGGAGACCGTATGGTTTGAACGCCATTGTGCTTGATAGCATGCATGTGACTGGAGATAAGTTCACTCCCAACTACCAAGTTAGCAATTTTGACTTGAAGAGCACTAATTTAATAAGTTTAATGTTTTTTAGAGGTATATATATATATATATTAAAACAATTTTGTGTGCTATGCTACCCACCTTTTGTTTCACGGTATTTTTTTTTTCCTTTTTGCCTCGTGGTGCATTTGAGACTTTTTTTAGTTTTTTACAGTTTTATTTTTCAGACACCATTTGGTGTGAAGAATATTATGCAAGTGTTTCATGAATCTGTTATTAATATCGAAATAAATTCATACAACATTTATTTAAGTACTTTATAAATATGCTTATAATTATTAAACAACAACTTAGGGTTCCTTCGCCTCAAGGGGCATAGCGTAGCTGGTCGGGTTAGGGGTTTGTATTAAGGCAGGTCTCTAATTTGATTCTCGTGGGAGTTATGTTTCTGTGTCTTAAGGTGGTAGGGCACGACATCCAAATTGAAGGGTGCACCGTTGCTATCGCTGACACCGACGCAGCTCCGGACCGCGAAGGCAGGACGAATGGAGGGGTCTTCTGGCCTTTTTCGGGCAGTGGGATTAATACCTCGCGCTCACCTGAAACTTAGGGTTCCTTCATCACGGTTAAATGTCCTTGTCACATGTGACTAATGCTCACTACCCGTTTCCATGGAAATTTTCTTTTGTCTTTTATATATATATATATATATATATATATATATAGAAATGACCAGATCTGGATTTAATTAGCGCTTGATTTGACAAAGCAAACTTTTGCATTTTGATAAAAATGTTGAATCTCTCCAGTTTTGGAGGGATTCAAGATAAAAGGAGATTTCCTTTCATTTCCTTGTCATGCTTTCCTATTCAAACACCTGATTTTATAATCATTTCATTTTCTCTCTCCCTTTTCCTTCATCCAAACACTTCAATGGATCACCTTTCCTTTCATTTCCCTCCATGCAAACAGGGGCCAAACACAAAGAAAGAAGGATTACTTAGTTTTTCTCCTGTCAGTCAAACATGGCAAGACTTCGGCGAACTGCATATACATAAAGGATAGACCTTCACTTCTGCCAAACTTAAAGTCTTAAACCTTCTCTTCATTAATATTTAAAATTTAAAGTTGTTCACCAATTAATTGTAAAAAAATGGATTATAAAAAATCAGTTTTAAATACGATTGATTAGCTAGGCTATTTGTATCAAATGGTCAGAGGAAATCATAAAAGTACCCTTCTATTAAAAAGCGGGAACATATCTTGCCTTAAAATATTCGACGTTCTTGTTTCTAACTCAAAAGCCAAACTTATTTCTATGAAATGTTCTTTATTTTTTATCGTTATTCACCTTTATTATTTCAATTTGTATTTCTTTGCTTAGTTAATTGTTTTATAAATATATCTCCTATAGCATAGCCTTTTCTAATGCTCCATTCCTCTAGAAAACTTTATAAGTTCAGGAAAGGCTTGTAGCATTAACCGGCCTATAATTTTTTTTTTTATACATTTAAAGGAAATCCATTCAAATATTATAGATTAAAAATTTTTAAAAATTCGGATGTGGCTTGTGTCCTTGGGACACCACATCTCTCCACCCATCCATATATATCTATTTTAAATATTTTTTTAATTTTCATGAAAAATTAAGCTGTCCATGTCTATTATATAGCAATAGATTAAGTACTTAATGGTCATGCTTCAAAGGTCACAACATAATTATAAGCAGATCTCTAACTTGATTACCATAGATGTTATGTTATTGCGTTTTAATATGGTGGGACACGACATTTAAGTTGATGAATGTAACGCATCCCAACTGAGGAAAGTATAACTTATACATTAGCACAACCTCTCTCTAGGACATACACAGTAAAAATTTGGTTTTCTAATATAATATTCGTCATAAGATACCAACATACCAAATTATGTTTTTTGTATGTCACAAATATGTATGTGTACAGCAGATGCACCTAACATATAAGGTAACCCACAAGCATCAGATTGATGAGGGTTCCAATCTTGTGAAACTTATAAATTATGGACCTGTGAATGAACAAGTCTTTGTAAGTTGTTTGCGTGGTCCTTGTTCAATCAATCGAGGAATCATGGCCTATCAAGGGAAGCCTCCTATTTTCTTCGACCTGTGGATGAAGTCTTGACACATTTCCTTCGTTCCCACCCATCGTTTTACTTAAACGTCACTACACCTTGATTCTTTATGTTCACCTGCCTTCTCATATTATCAAAATGATCTTAACAAATAAATGTTACTTGATAAAAATGTATTTATTTTTTTCATTGTTTTTCTTTCCACATTCTGATGGATAAGACTATCCCACCTTGATGGTTGTTAAAAAAACTCACAATATTTTTTTGGCTTTTTAATGATGAATTCAATAATTTTAGCCATCAACTTTAACTTTTCTTTATATATTGGTGTCACCTTTGTACCACGATTAATCTCCTCTCCTATTCTAATGTCGCATCAGAGTTTGCATCGAATCGAGTGCGCACTAGACATGATGACTCAAACCGAGTTAAAATATCATATTACTAAATTATTTATATTGTTTTGATATTTTTTTATGCAATATAATTATTTAAGTATGTTATATACATTAATAATTAAATTATAATATTATGTTTATTTTGTTATATATATAATAAATTAAAAATAATAATAATAATTAATAATGTTTATTTAATATATAATATTATGTTTATTTTGTTATATATATAATTATTTAAATTTTTTATTTTTTTAAAATGTACCGTGCACCGGCACCCAGTGACACATGTGAGAAGCGAACAGATCAGATACTCTCTATTAGATCGATTTGTGACGGATCCATTTTTCAAAGTTCAAACACCTATGTGGAGATATCAGTGTCGCTCCTCAGATCCACTTGCACTCATTCTGGATCTGGATCTTCACTCGCACGCGATCTACCGCGGAAATGCAAGCCCGTCATTGCTGTTCCGACTTCCATCCTCTCTCTCTTGCCGCCCATCTCCATGGAAGCGTGAGCACTGAGAAGCAATTCCTCTTCCCTGCCGACCAGGGAAAACACTGAACCCCTACAACTATTGGTGGAGAAGAGAAAGATGCTGTCGAGATCGCTTCGCTCTCTCTGCAAGTCGCCGCCGCCATTGCTTCTCCTCCACCAACACTACAACCGTCGACTTTATCCAGAGGCCGAGCTCCGCCTCCTGCTCCGCCCATTCTCCTCCTCACCTTCTCCTCCTTCCTCCGGGTCAGAGGCGCAGATCAGGAAGTACTTGGGCTACTTCGCCCTGCTCCTCGGCTGCGGAGTCGCCACCTACTACTCGTTCCCTTTGCCGGAGGACGCGAAGCACAAGAAGGCTGCCCTCTTCCGCTACGCGCCTCTCCCCGACGACCTCCACACAGTCACCAACTGGAGCGGCACCCATGAGGTGCGCACCAGGACGTTCCTGCAGCCCGAGAGCATCGAGGAACTCGAGTCGATCGTTCGGGACGCGCACGAGAAGAAGGCCAAGATCCGGCCGGTTGGTTCCGGGCTCTCGCCCAACGGGATCGGGCTCCAGAGGAAGGGCATGATCAATTTGGCATTGATGGATAAGGTCTTGGAGGTGGACGTCCAGAAGAAGAGGGTCCGGGTCCAGGCGGGCGCGCGCGTTTCGCAGCTCGTAGATGAGCTGAAGCAGTATGGGCTTACTTTGCAGAACTTTGCCTCCATTAGAGAGCAGCAAGTCGGTGGAATCATTCAGGTGGGCCTCTTCTTCTTCTTCTTCTTCTTTGTCCCGTTCCATCCCACATTCGTTAATTTGATCAAATATGGACAATTAATTTGAATATTTAGGAGGAATTGAAGCCATATTAGTAGAAATCATTCGGAAAGGATGGGCAAGTTGATGAGCTGATGATGATGGAGAAACTGGTCGTCGGTGAATTGAGTCAACATAAATAATCTGTTCACGAAGTGGTGGGTCATAACTATCGCATAATCTTCCAGAAATTCTGGCAAAATAAGGAACCGTGAGATTTTACTGAAATTGTTCATGTGCGAATGTTCGAGGTTGGAAATGACTTCTCTTATGTCGACGGCATCGTCTTCAAAATATCAAAGTATGTGATTGTACGCAAGGGACCATGAATTTCCGAGAATAAAGGGACGTGCATAAAAATTCGAGCACTCGTGGGCCAATTGTTTGGGGAAATTTTTGTATGTTAACGTGGAAGATGAGGAAGACAGACGATAGTTATGTTAGGGAGAGATATTGAAAGCTGAGATATGGGATGCTAGTGGTACGTGCTGGTGTTGCTTTTATTGGAACTGACTAATTTGTGGTGGATGAGATTAGTGTTTACCTATCTATGAGTGACATGAAGTTTTTGTTTCAACTGAAGTCCAGGATCGGGTATTTCTGGAGAAGGATTTGTTGGCCTCCTGGTGTAAAAAACTCACGGTGTTGTCCACTAAGTTTAACTAAACCATATGTTGTTCCTTTTCCCATGTGAATGAGTGAGACAGATTTATAGAGATTTTTTCGGTGATCTAGTTCGATAACCGACTTCTTTGTAAAACCATACTTGCTAGAACCAGGATATTGCACTATGAGTTTTAGTGCAATTGAATATTCGATTGAGCTGGTTTCACTCTGTTGATTCCCCTCTTCATTCTTTTGAACTGCGAATAATGAATAGTTCTCTATTTCATTACGTTTACAAATTACAGGCCACAAGTTCCGGTGGTCTGTTTCCAAAGTTCTTTTCATTTCTTTGTTTGGTTCTAATGTTCCTTTCCAGGTTGGTGCTCATGGTACAGGAGCTATGCTGCCTCCCATGGATGAACAAATAATTAGTATGAAACTAGTTACCCCTGCCAAAGGTACTATAGAGCTTTCGAAGGAAAAGGACCCAGAACTATTTTATCTGGCTCGCTGTGGTCTTGGAGGACTTGGTGTTGTGGCTGAGGTTACTATCCAGTGTGTTGACAGACATCAGCTTGTTGAGCACACATTTATCTCTAACTTTAAAGAGATATCAAAGAATCACAAGTAATTACTGTTTCACACATGATAATTTGTGTTTCTTTTTGCCAGAAATTTACTGTCAGACTTCTATTTTGCAGATAGGCGGAATGTAACTTGAATATCATTACTCCCAGTTACATGTTTCTGTCTCATTTTTCAGGAAATGGTTGGCAGAGAATAAGCATCTGAAATATCTATGGATTCCATACACTGATACTGTTGTGGTAGTGAGTTGCAATCCCCTTTCTAACAGTAAGGGTCCACCAAAGTTTGTCCCGAAGTATAGCAAGGATGAAGCTCTGCAACAAGTCCGTGACCTGTACCTTGAATCATGCAAACAGTACAGGTAAAATCAACTAAAAGTCTAAAGAATAAATTACTGATTTCAATTGAAAATGGATATTGTCTTTGCCATTACTCATTGAAGCTGCATGGTGTGGAGATCAATGCTTTAAAAAAGGTTTTTTCTTTTTTCTAAATTAAAGAAGTCAGATTACCTAATTTTCTAATGTTTGCCTTTGCCATGTACTATTGTGGGTTGTACAGTGTTCTATCAAGAGAATACGAGCATCATGAATGGGACAATGACTAGCAATAACTGAAACACTGAGACATATTTTCATTTGTTTCAGTAGAAGTGTCTGTTGTAAAAGTAGTAACGATGTTTTCTATGATCATGCATGTTTAGTAGTATTGCTTGTTAGTGGGTCTCTCTAATAGCACCTTATGGTTTGTCTACAGAGCGCAAGACACTGCTGGCAGTCCAGACAAAGAGGATGGATGCAATGTTAATGAGTTTTCATTTACAGAGCTTCGGGATAAGCTTCTCGCACTTGACCCCCTTAACAAGGATCATGTGAGACGAGTAAACCTTGCTGAGGCAGAATACTGGAGGAAGTCAGAGGGGTATAGAGTTGGTTGGAGTGATGAAATTCTTGGATTTGATTGTGGAGGCCAGCAGTGGGTCTCTGAAACATGCTTTCCAGCTGGAACTCTTTCGAAACCTAGCATGAAAGACCTTAGCTTCATTGAAGAGCTGAAGAAACGCATAGAAAAAGAAGGCATACCAGCTCCTGCCCCAATTGAGCAGCGTTGGACTGCTCGAAGCCAGAGCAGCATGAGCCCTGCTTCAAGCTTGGGTGAAGATGATATATTTTCTTGGGTGAGCAATTATAGCATTTCGTAGCTGTTGTTTCTTAAGATATTTGTTGAGTTTACCTATTTGCGGGACTAAATCTTGCATGCTTATGGGGTCTTCAGTCAGAGATACTGATTCCTTTCCTTTCAAGTTTCTTTTTGACAGAGTTGTGCATAATGTCCTTCGATTCTGCATATATCAGTTTTCCGTTGAAACTACAGTTATTCAGGGCTTCAAGTGCTTTGCTTCAGTTGGACCTGTAGCACAGTGGTTGCCTTGCACTTTGCATCTATATGAATGCTTTTTATATTGGTTATCTTCATAACCTTGCTACTCATGAACTTTGATATGCATTTTTCTATTAGTATGTCACACTTCTTTTCAACATTAGGAGAATCAAGGACTCGGTCATGTGTAGCGTAAAGAAAAATTATTATAAAATATTTGCAATGCACTTGGCTCATAGCATCTCCTTTTCTCAGGTTGGCATAATCATGTACCTGCCGACTATGGATGCCCGTCAAAGGAAGGAGATAACTGATGAGTTCTTCAAGTATCGAGGTTTGACGCAGACTGCATTGTGGGACAAGTACCATGCCTATGAACACTGGGCTAAAATCGAGGTAATCAACAAACTAGCCTTCAAATCTTGCATTTGACTTCTGTGTTGGACCCACCAAGTTGGCAATGAACAAAGTCTAGCTTTTTAATCAGTAATTTTACTATTAAGATTGAAGGCATAAGACTGGTTCTAATTTGCTTGCATCTCCGAGTTCATGTTGTCATGTTCTTCTCTAGAAAAGGAAAAAATTGTTCACCTTTTAGACAGCCTGGAACATTGAACACTGGATCTTTCTGGAGTCTGGACATCACCTGGAGTAATGTTTGCAGGTGCCGAGGGATAAAGATGAGCTCCACGAGCTGCAAGAGAGGCTGAAGAAACGGTTTCCTATTGATGCTTATAATAAAGCTCGCATGGAGTTGGATCCTAGTCAAATTCTTTCCAATGGCATGCTGGAGAAGCTGTTCCCTTCAGACTCCCATCTAGATGCATAAATTTGTTGACACGGTGTTGATTCTTTGTCTGCGGAGAGGGTGGATCTCTCTGTAACATAACTATGGGGGATTGATTCTCTTCCCACAATTGTTGAGTTCCTCTTTTTCATGTCATCCTCCCCATCTGGCATTACAGCCAGATTTTCATTCAATAAGAATGGCTGTATCAATATTTTCTTCCGTGGACCAGAAATCATATCAGAGCTCAATTACTTATCTGCACTCCTTAAAAAGTCGGAGATGATTTCGGTTTCAACAAGGGAATTCACGACGTTTTTTCACATTCAAATATCACATGCTTTGTCATCAATTACTCTAGAGCATCCCGCTAATTACTACACAATGTGATTTCAATTAAAAAGTGACATGATAATAATATGTATATTTGTTATAGACGTTGAGATTGAAATTCCCAGGTGATTGCAATACGAGTCTAGATAAATTTGATGGCCATATGCATGCGTTAAGATGGTTTGAATCTGTGACCCCTCTTCTCTCTCGCAATCTCAACACACACTCGCGCGCACACAGAATTTTGCTATGGATTAGCTCTATGTGGTTTCAGATTGAAGCCCTAATAAATTAAAGTGAAAAGGTTAAAATTTAAGCACAAAGGCTGAAGAACACATTACCATGTAAGAGCCGGTAAAGGAATTAAATAAACCCATTAAAAATTGTGCAAACAAGAGCTTCGTTTACCTGGAGAGGGGCTTGAATACATAAAAGGATTAAACTTCAGCATAATTTTGCACAATCTACCTAATTTCAGGTTGCCAATTCAGAGAAAACAAAAAGCAATTAGAGGGCATTGAAGAATCTTTCATTTTTCATGTCAGACAAGTAGGAATATATACAAGTAGTTATGGTTTTGGAACTTTAGTTTATTCTTTGACTCGTGCAATACTTGATCTATGTTTCTTAATTACATCCAATTTTAAACTTTTCGCCTTAATTTTTAGTTTTTTTTTTTACTTCCCACCCTCCCCTTCACGTTCGTGAGGTTGTGAGCCAAACCTCACAAGCGAAGTTATAGGCCCTTTTCTTTACTGTCACCATGATATACTGAGAGAATAATAAAAAGTATTACTAAAGTGTAAAACAAATATATGACGAAAGTATAGTCAATCTTAGGTTAGCGTTGGATAAGAAAAATCGCCGTGTTTTTGGGATATATATTTGTAAAACACCATATTTTTGGTATAAAGAACATACTATGAATATTATTCAAGACTCAACAACTTAACACTCCAAACTATCACACAATGTTCATGTAATCTCGATGTATAAATCTCTTACCAAACACCTAGCCTTTATTCTTATGGAGTAACTGGCTTGTTACATTGATCTCCCCGGAAAGCTGGAAGATCATTTAGTACTTTGTTTCCGTTCTAAAATGCAACTCTACTCCAAAATACACACACCAACAAAACGGACACAAAATAATTTGTTGCAGCAATTTTGATTAACATTTAGGAGCTTCAAGTATTGGGAGAAAAAAAAAAAAACCGAAGATTGGGTCAAAAAGGGTTTATTTGGATCTGTCAGACAACCTCAAGACCATCCCCGAACGAACCAGTCGGCCAGGGAACGATCCTCCGCTAAAGGGAGATGGACTACCGCCCAAAACCCGACAGGCATTCACGCTCAGGTCTAGAGGTTATATTTCATCCTCCAGATTTTGATCTCTGTCTCCTTAGGAATTAAGGATTCAGTAGTACAACCTATAGAACAGATCCTGTTCAAGTAAGGTCGTGTTGGGCATTGAACACGTCGATCCTATAAAGACAAGGGAATCCTAAAAAACTATCGATACAGGACTAAAAGTGGTACAATGCCTCCCCTGGATGTCTCCCATCTCACGGGCATCGAGGAGCTCGAGCCGATCTTCCGAGACAAGCGCGAGAAGAAGGGCAAGGTCCGAGGAGGCGGCGACATCCGCTGTCTGGGGACGGGAGTTTGAATCGACGAATAACCTCTTCGTCGCTCGCCACAAGGCTTGCTTACAACTATTAGTTTCCCCAGAGATTCTGCTACAACAAGCAACTGAAAGAGTTGCTGAAATCGTTCGTATGGAAATTTTCTGCTGCTATAAACAACCTCCGTAGAAAAGATACTGCAACCTTGTAGATCAAATGCTGGGGGACCGTGACATCCTGGGATGAGAAGATGTGCACAAAGATGCAGGAACTGATGCATCAATAACTCTGCAAATTTTGCATGTTAAAATCAGTGGCAGTTTTTTCTATTACGTTAAAAAAAATTGAAAGTTGGGTCATTGGATGCTGGCGATGCACGATGCTGTTACTCTCATTGGAACTGTATAATCGTGTTATCTGTATCAATATGCTTGTGTCTACCTCTCTATGAATGTCATATTTAAGAAGGTTTTGCTCTAGCAGGAGTTAGGCAACCGCCACTACAGAACAAGTTTGTTGGAATATATTAGTTTTAATATATAAAAGATGCAACTAGACATTGCCGTAGGACAAACACAGAATTCCTGTATACTTTGTTGAGAAATTGAATTTCAGCCTCTACAAGTGGTGTTTCACATGGTTCCTGATCTTTTAATACTACCACATAGATGTACCATTCTTTCCAGCAGAAAGAGTATTAAATGTAGCATGATAAACATTCTGGTGTTCATTGGTTGTACTCCCCTTGATGTCTACGACCACAATTCAAAAGGTGGAAGTCTCTGTTATATTTAATAACCCTGCTACTGATGCGGCACTCTGATGTCGACGACCACAGAAGGTGTCTTCTGATTGGAGACACCTGAATCGGAACTTATGACTCTAGTAAACATGGCCTGACTTCTTGCTGCCGTCGAGTAGAACCCAACACTTGCTCTTTGTTTACTTGCCTGACTAGTCTGCCATGACCTGAACCCACGCCCTTCTCATGGCTTCTCTTGGCACTTCTGTTCCTCTTCAACTAACAATTCAGCTCGAATTGCAGCTTTTACCAATTCAGCAAACAGGGTATGGCCAATTGTTGCCACTTTACATCTTTAAGTTTAAATCTTCTGCAATTTCTGGCCCGTTCAAAGTCATCCCACTAAAACAATTTTGCTCGTGAACTTCTCTACGCATCCATCAACTGTCATATGTTGGGGGAGGTCAGAGTCCACACCTTGACCTGCCATAACTACAGAGAGGGGTTGAAGATGAATCCGCAAGTGTGGTGTCGTTAATGCCGAAAGCAGGCTGTCCATGCAGTTGTTTGCTTTGCCGTCTTCCGATGCGCGCAGGCCGGATGGCAATGGTGAAGGGGACTGATTCCTGAAAAGGAGGAACTCAATATGCATGTCGACAATGAATAACTTGTGTTTTTACTGTGTTTCTATATCATTCTACCTTCATCAGGTAGGTCATGCTCAGAAATGGTTCCCAAAATATGGTTGTTGACCCCAAATCGGTTTCAATTATTCTGATACAGTAAGGCAAAAAGGATCTAAATTACAATCGGAGGGGGTTTCCATTAAAAAACAGCGGAGGTAAGCGTGTGCTTGTGTGGGAAATTGCCCACATAGACCTTTATTTATATATCGATATTTCATAGTCATTTCCTTATTTATATATTGGTGCCCCTTAAAAATTTAAAATTTAAAGTGTTAATGCTCCTACCCAGAAATTTTGTTTTCCGCCATTGAGCCTGATTGTGCAGAAGTAAATGGTTAGATATAATAGATAGATGTGGATGGTTAATGCCCCCTAGGTTACTTCACACGGCCTAGCGACGGTCTACAAATTAGGAGATTTCAGTATCCTTGAAAAGTTGTATCAGGGCAAAGCTTGAATAGTTCTGCCAACATCCAAATTCATCACATAAGAAGAAAGAAGGCAGGTTCTCTGCCAACATCCAAATTCATCAAAAAAAGAAGAAAGAAAACAACTTGAGCTCGGTAACATCCAATTCATCACATAAAAAAGAAGAAGACATCTCTCTCTCCCTCTCTTCCCTAGTCACACATGTTTTGGGTTCTTAGTAACGAGTTTCTTTTCAAGTGTTAATCCAAAAAAGTATATATAAAATAAAACATAATAGAAACATTATGAGATTATGAGTTTTCAATGTTTTTACAAAACATCATAAAAGCTTAAATACTCATTGAAATGTTAAAGAAATAACGAAAACATATTAAAAAATGATAGCTTAGAAAATCTTGGAAAAATGTATCATGATATTATTATGATACTTTTGCAGAAATTCAAAATATCACGACAAAATTTTCTTACTTTTGTTCGCATCTCGCAATGTTTTGAAAAAGTCGCTGATATTTGTGATTGGGGTACTCCAGTGTTTAACAACGCTTGATTGGTCGAACTGATACCAAGTGAAGCAAGAGTTTGAAAATCAAGGATTAAAATTATGCATGAAAGAAACTGGCATACATAGCCTCAAAGAGTGCAGAGTATACTTTTATACAGATTCTGACGTGCTAGAACGAGAGAAAAACCATATAAAATAACTTTAGACTCGAGAAGGAATCAGAGGGATTGAGTTCTGCAGGTAAGCAGAAGCAGCTGCCACTCCACTCCCTAACTTCACCGGATATCCAACATCTTTGAGTATCATCTCCACTCCAGCCAAACAACCCAGAAGTTGTAGCTGAAAATACACCAAAAGCATAGCTCATCAAACTGAAAGCTAAAAAACATCTCATACATGTCGGCTATATGTTATCCCTAGAGATCCACAGGAATCTGAGAAAATTGCCAATTATGGAATGAAAGTAGCTATATAAAAGAAGCAAATCAGGTACCTCATTCAGATTGCCAAGATGCCCTATTCTGAAAGCCTTGCCAGCCACTTTGTTCAATCCCAATCCTAAACTCAGATTGTATCTTTTCCAAGCCCTCTTAACGATTTCAGAACTGTCAATAGATGGAGGAACTAGCACGGCTGTGACTGTGTCGCTGAACCATTCTTCTTTTTGAGTGCAGTTCTTCAAGCCCCATGCTTCAACAGCAAGTCTGCATTCAAAATAATGATGGTTACCTCAAACAAAAAGAAGTTAACAGAACTGTATTATTCTTCCTTGGAAACACTTTACATATCAATTTGAAAAATAATTGGTAATAGCAGGTACACGTTTGAAAATAAAAGGAACTATTGCCGATCATTAAAAGGCATGTTCAAGAAGTGACCTTACTGATAGCCCATATGGAGGATACCATTTGGAATGTTAACGCATATTTACTTTCAAAGCAAATATTAAATATTTCTCATGAGTGTAATTAATTATCAAGTTTGAGAGTTGTGAAGCTACGAAAGTGCACTCTAACATGAGTTGATTGAAGCTGTTCATGTCTCAAAATTACCTTGTTGCTTTTCCTAGACGTGTATGCCTGGCAATCACATTGTCAAGACCCTCTTCAAATATGAGGTCAAGTGCTGCTCTTAGCCCGTAGAGAAGTTGAATTGAAGGTGTGTATGGCCAATATGTTCCAAGCTTATAGAACTTCAGGTAGTCATTCCAATCAAAGAACACCCTTACTGATTTAGCATGTTTTGATGCTTCCAATGCTTTTGGACTAGCACAAACAATGCCCATACCGGTGGGCAGTGATAGAGCCTTCTGAGACCCAGTCAGAGCAACATCTACTCCCCATTCATCCATACGGAAATCAAGAGCACATATTGAAGATACTCCATCCACAAGCAGCAGTGCAGGATGCCTGTAGTCATCTGTTTGACATGAACAAGGTGAACTTCTTCATCGGAGACAAATTTAATATTATATGTTAAATAAGAAAGGATTCAGTCATGTCATATCACTCAATTCATAGCAGCCATTTCATGCCAAGAGGACCCATGAGGTGTAACAACCCAGCCCACCATGGTAGGCCCATAAACCACAGGTCCCAGGTTCGAAACCTGGCTCTGATACCACTATAACGACCTAGCCCACACTTGACTCGATCTCCTGATTCGACAGATCCCAACCCGCCTCCTACCAGTCTCGGTTCCAGCTTGAAAAAGCTAGGAACGAGGATACTCAACTACATAACAACTCTCCTTATAAGTCCTCCAAGATCCCTCACAATCTTAGATACATGATTAAACTTTTCAAAGTGGGGTGTTAGATATGACACAAACTGAGTTTGCCATGGCATGAACCATCAGAGTATTCCCACCTTTTTAATAGACAAGATGGAGCTGGTCTCTAATTTCCAGAGGCCATGGAGCAACTCAACTTTAAAAGCTAGCTCAGTCTGAGTTTGCCATGGCATGAACCATCAAATTATTCCCACCTTTTCAATGGACAAGATGAAGCTGGTCTCTAATTTCCAAAGGCCATAGAGCAACTCAGCTCTAAAAGCTATCTCAGTTACAAGTATCTAATAAGCTCAGGCAAAAACTAACCGAGGATTCTTCTAACAGCTGCCAAGTTGTTGGTAACTCCAGTTGCAGTCTCATTGTGAACAATACAAACAGCCTTGATGGTGTGAGACCTGTCTGCTGCAAGTTTCGATGCCAATATCGAGAGGTTTGCTCCTTGTCCCCAGTCACTCTCAATGACATCAACATTGAAGTTGAGTCGCTTCTGTTGGTCTATCCACAAGAGACTGAATTGGCCAATCAGAAATGAAACAGTCCTGTCACCAGGTGATAGTGTGTTTGTCAGAGCACTCTCCCATGCACCAGTCCCTGATTCAAGCAAGCAAAACCATTTGGTCATTTAGAATAATGAAAGACAACTTTTATAGACAGCAAGCTCTCCTCCCAAATTGCTGTTGTTTGGCCGATACTGATGCGGTAATGCTTGAAAACAATGTTAAGACTGACACTTTCCTCTGTCAGACCTCATATGAAATGAATTTGAAGTCTTACCTTGACTAACGTTTCAAGGATCAGATACTTTATGAGTACTAGAGAATTAGCTTCAGTTTAATGAAAATTGAGCTACTCTTGAATAGTTTTCCTGCCAAGAGTGCTTACCAACTTAAGGTAGCATGCTTCTCCCACCGGCAGAATAGATGGTGGCACTGCAGGATATTTGTACTATAGTTGTTTGACAGTTTTTGTAGCCCACACGAGTGATTGGGACCATGTTTGGTGCAAATTTGAAACATGGCCAAGTTCAGGCGTAGTCCAAAGTAGAATCTAGCAGGGGAATTGGGAGTTAGATGATATGCTTAATGTGTAACTTTTACGGTTCACAAAATTGGATGTGTTCCTACCAAATGTTCCCACATTGGTTCAAATTACTCATGCTATTCAAGAGTGCAAGACATGACAAGTACTATTCAAGAGTGCAAGACATGACAAGTACTTAAATCTGCTCCTGCACCATAGGAAACAAGAATAGGCTGGGGTAACGTACGAAACTCAGGATGAAATAACCATGCCAGTTAATAGAGCCCCTTTCCAGAATGTTTTGCACAAAATATTAAAACAAAGATAAATATGCATGTAAGGTTGATTGGTTACCTGTAGTAGGGATGATGAATGGGGTACCAGTGGTTGTTTTGAAAATCTTCTTTACATCCTCCAGAAGAGTTTTTGTTAAAGCTGGTACAGCTGGAGAACGGTAATCCTCATTGTTTCTGTTCATGGCCCGGATGACAGGCTCCGGAATGTTGACAGGTCCCGGAACAAAAAGATGGTTCCTCCCTGGTCCATATACGTAATCCATCTAGTCTCACCTACTGCTGATGTACACCACAGTAACAGATGAATCCAGATAGAGTTCTTCTCCTCGTCTTTTCTTGTCTTTTTCCCTACTAAACCTGCTGCTGGAGCTTTGCCTGCAAAAAATTTTCACATACAACCCTCATAATGAGACACTTCACCCATGGCAGAAAACAGGACGAACAGTTAGTGGTGAATTTTTCATATGCATGCTCTCTTGTAGTAAGTAATAACGAATGATTGACAGGCTCTTCAATCCTTGTGTATAATTTGGGCTAACTCAGGTAATTTTCAAACCGTTACACAACATCTGCAATATGTGAGTGGCTAGTACGGTTCCCCTGTAAATCGTCTATGTTCAGTTGATATACATGCATGCTTTCGCGTTCAAATAGATTGATTCATATTCAACTCATTGCTACGAACTTATATCATATTTAGATATATGGGAATAAGAACGCGGTGCTCACTATTAATTTATTCAATTTTAAGAACCATAACCACATGACAGAGTCCATATCGGCACCTCTTTCGGCTTTCTAAGATTACGACTCTCGTTGCACGGATTCGCCAGCTTCAATTTTCACCAACCGATGAAGTTTGAGAAAACAAGGGAAAAATAAGCAACACTCTGCACTGCTGAACCACACACAAAAACAGACACGTCCACGAGTTATTCCGTGAATTATCTAAGAATTGATCAGTAGTTTAGCTATTGGTCATGCCCTCATAGCACCGTAGTTCATAACCTTCTTGCCTTTTCTCATTTTCTTTTTTCGTCAGACTTTGCAGAACTAGTGATAGGAACAGAGTGCCTTGCCAGACGCTTGCTGATTGATTATTCCCTACACATCATGTAGTAACGTGGGGAGGTTGATTTGCCAAAGAAAATCATGGTGCAGAACCATTAAATCCTTTCATTGTTGCTTCACTGTTGTATTAGCGACGCCGTCGCACAAGCCACTCTGTTACCATCATGGTCTTGCTGTGTTATCAACACCATGAGAGACGACGTTTCACAATCCCTCAAAACCGACCCATTAAAGACTCAGTCTAGAGTTCCCACGCCTACAAGGCTAGAATTTGACTCCCCACACTAAGCTCAATCAAGATTTGTGGGATCATTGACATGGACTTAAATTCTCACAAAAGCTACTTTCTGAAATAAATTTTAGTACGTAGAACTAAGACGGCAATCAGCATATAAAGCTCTTCGATCTTAGAAAATAAATATCAAAATCAGTACCAATACCAGGAGAGAAACAGCAGACAGAGATCATTAATCTGCAGAATTCATGGAGCTTCTGTGGGAGTGAAGAGAAGGGATAGAAACTCACAGGGCTATATCACAATTGTGTGGTGTGCGTCTCTGCTCCTCGCTTCCACCACCTCGTCAGACTCGCGGCACTCCCACAGATGCGGAAATGAGATAGAACGAGGCCAAAAAGAGACGGCGCTAACTTGCAAATTTAATGGGTAGGTAGTGGGCCAAACCTTTTTGCCTTCTTGTCCAGGTGGCAGATAAGAAGGACTAACGCCTTTGAGAGGCCAGAAACGCTGCTATGTTGTGGAGAGAAAAGAAACTCATAAAAATCATTCTCAGACTAAGACTGGGATTTCAAGTCTCTTTCATTCCTTAGACTTCGTTGATCTTAATGCAAATTATAAAAAGGAAAAAAGTAGATGAAAGCATGAAAGAAAAGATGATAAATCACGATGTCTTTCAAATAAACTTTCATATACATGTGTGCATGCTTTTGTTTTTGTAGTCTTTATGCAGACAAATCTTTTACCTAATGTTCACCAGCTTCCAACATTTTCCAACGTCTCAGATTCAGTAGCAAGGTTCACCAGAAAACCATCAAACAGGGCCTTAGTTTGAACTTATCAAAATCACACGAAGGGCATTTAATATCATGAAGAACTTTGGAGTGCCTCCGACATGCATAAACTGCTCGAGGATCAAGCACAGAGAAAAGCACTTTAAAACACCAAAGTATCAAACATTCGTATTAATGTCCCCATATTAAAAGAACAATAATAATGACTTATTTTATTTTTTTCTTGAGCCAAAAATCTTACAAATGCCTAGGCAAGTACTAAAAAGTAGAAAAACAAAAGATGAGTTTATTAAAACTGTGAAGAAAATTAAAAGCCTTTCAATGAAATTTTTCATGGATACCAAATCAGGCTAAGATGAAAGCAAAGGCGAAGATGCACAAGAACACGTAATAAAACAAGAACCACAAATGCCCAACATCTTCCTGACCTCAAACGAGAAACTTGGAGATGAGGGGATGGATAAAGCGATAAACGATCCCTCTACCACAGCCATTCCTTCTGCATGGCCTCTACAAGGTTCATGAACGTAGAGAAAGGGGTAAAAATTCTCCACAGACTATATGTCTCTTGTTCCCATCCCAAACCGATTGTACTCTTTTTCTGCAGAACGAGAACTTTGACAACTTTATTATCGCGAGATTTTACTGAAAACGGTCGTCAGCGTTCGTGTGGTCAGTGATGGTAGTTCTTTGGCCTTACATCCAAGAACTTTTGGATTGTGAACTTTCTCCTCTTGTTTTTCCAAGAGATGAGAAATAATTTTACATATAAAGATCTTTCTCGATAATGGAGAATTTCACTCCATGGACCAAATTATAGCTGGTTGGGGGCAGATGCGGAATCAGGATTTTCGATCAGGGGCAGGCCAAACGGTCCACGGGTCGGGTTAAGAGGAGAGACGGGTCGAGCTAAACTAAAAAAATTTGATTTTTTCAATATAATTTTTTTTCGTGCACTCACTCAGGCTATGGTTGGGGGTTGGGGGTTGGGGGGGCAGTCACTTCGAGTTATATGGCATTGCTCTGGTTCTTTCAGAAGCATCTTTTGCTTATTTGAACAACGGAGAATTGCAATATTTGGGTGAAGGACCTTACCCAAGGGCCCGCCTATGCCATTGTCCCACCCTAGCGAATTGAAAAAAAAAATTACATTGAAAAAATTGAGATTTTTAATTGTGCCATGTATTGTTTGGATTCAGATTCAGTTTGACCCCACTTGAATCCAAAGGTTGGAATGTTTGGTTTGCTCCTACAAAAAATCCTCGCTTTGCCCCTGACCTGAACCTACTTGTTTAACTTGTCTGACCTGCAATGAGAAGTCGGACTGTGCTTAAGCACAGTGAGAGGAGAAGCAACCACGGTGGGGTTCTGATCTAGAAGTGGCCATGAGAATTAATTCAGATCGACCCACTTGGCCAGAGGATCTGATCGGCCCAGTATTTGCAAATTGAAAGGAGTCTTAACAAAAATTTGACACCTAGGATGCATCTTTCTTAGCATTATTATGCTTGACCAGTAAGGCAGATTGATGATCAAGTGGACTGTGGTAAGATTCAGACTTGGATTGTAAGTATGTGATACAGAACTGAACTACAAAATTATCGGGTAGAAATATCTTGCCAAGTTTTGGATGAAAAGCGTCCAAACCGGATCTGGATTCTTACATATAACTGGATATGGATTTCCGCTTACTGGTAACTGTGAACCCATGATTCGCAGTCTGTCCAGAAATCGGTCTCATTTGAGAAGCTACTTTAATTTTTTTTAACATTTAAACTAATGTCATAAATATCATTCTCCAGAAAATATCAGCATGGTTTTTTTTTTTTGTATAATTTTGGCAAAGTTGTTTTTCAAAAAACTTTAAAAAAAATCACGCAAAATTGAAAAAAAAATCCTAAAAGGTAGAATAGATAAAATAAATGAGAAACTAATAAAAAGTGAAAAAATATAAAAAATCGTGAAAAGTGGTGAAAAAATCTACCAAGATGTTCAAAATCTCATGAGATTTTCTTGATATTTTTGTTTTATTTATTTTACATGAGGAAAACATTTTTCATGAGGAGGCCAAATTAAAGTTTCTAAATTTTGGCCTGAGCCAAAATATCATTTTCTAAATTTTTTATATAAGATAAGTGAAATTTTTTAAAATTTTACATGTAATTTTTTTTTTTAGGTGGGGCTATGGCCCTTATGGACCCTGCCCTGGCTCCGCTCTTGCATATGAAAAATACCTACAAATAGTTAGATTGGTTGATTTGAATCTTTTTGTTTCAAAATCTTAAAATAAGAAAAACAAAAATTAGGCGCTTGCCAAGGAAACACTTTGACTTTGCTGATGATGGGGTTTGGTTTTTTTGGTGCATGAGCGGTGAGCCCTGATACAAGTAGTAGCACGTACGGTTAGCGCAATGAAGGTGCTGTTTGGATGACACTTTCAAAATCAGGTTTTGGATGCAAAACTGGGTTTCTTGAAATCCCAGTTTTCACAAAACAAGGTTTTTGACATGGCAATGAAAAACCTGGACCCCCAGATTTTTCATCCAAAACTCATGATTCTTCTCCTGGACAACAGTTATTTGATAGCATAAACACACTTTTTTATCTTGGATGTCACGTCTTTGCAAGAAAGTTATGTTTCTTAAGTTACTCATGTGCAACATCATGCTTCAACTAGCTAGTTTTCGTTTTTGAGAAATTTATGAGTTCAGTTCTAAACTAACGCGAAAATTTGTGAAGCATAATACTTACTTTGTGGTGTAGACTTCCTGTGGTAATGAAGCATTAACTTCTTCATTTGAGCCATTTTCGCAATATAAATTGTCGGGCTTAAATTCAAATTTTATTGAAAAAAAAAGAAAAAGAAAGTAAAAGTTTCTCTCTCTTACCTTTTTTTTGTTGTGATGAGTTTGTGATCATTATGATTTGGTTTCGTACAACGATTTCTAATGTAAGCTAGTGTAAACAAAGTAAAGTTGAGTCGGCTTGAAGGATTCAAATCTGGAAAAAGTAAATTAACGTGGATGAATTGACTTTCTTTTGAATAAGCGAATTCAAAATATAAATAGCCATATTGTGCCTTTTGAGTGCTTTATGTTTATGTTGATATGTTATTAGGAACTCATGTAAAAGCCAGGTTTTCAAAACTCTATTTTCTTTGCCATCCAAACAAAAACCATGTTTTGAGAACTGAAAACCTGATTTTTGCCTTGCCATCCAAACAAAAACCATGTTTTGAGAACTGAAAACCTGATTTTTGCCTTGCCATCCAAACAAGCAAACCTGGTTCTGAAACCTCAATAAAAAATCAGGTTTTAACAAAACCAGATTTTGTTGTGAGAACTACGGTACTACCACATATTTTTTGTTTAAATCTTTGTTCTATTTTCCATTTTCTAAACATTGTGTTTGTCTGTGTGCATTTGACCAGTAATTACTGTAGGAAATACTTGAAAGACCATATTTGCTTACAAGAAACTGACAACCACTTTATTCATCACACAACCATCTAATCGCCATACTTCTTCACAGATCTAGAGCTTAGAACATAGACATGATGCAACGTTATTGTTAACTCCCACAAACGGAAGGTTACACACTAATGGTTGGTAATCAGGTAGCTAGCTTCGTATCGCCATCTGCACCAGTCACGCAATCAGAAGCAGCATTCCTCGCAAAGCCAGCAGCAGCAAAGCCCCGCCAAGCTGCAGCGATGACAAAAGAAGCTTAGATTGAAGTTGATATTGGAGTAGATGAAAATGGTTTATTTTGCTTATGAAGGCTGTTTGCATCGCAAAGAATCCCCTTGGAAAAAGTTTCTTGGCTAAAGATGTTCTTACTCACCCTACAGAGATTTTGAAGTTTTATCAGAAGAAATCAGTCTCTCAGCCAGCTGACTAGGAGGTTGGCCTCAAAACCTTCAACCTAAAGGAGGCTGAGAATTCAATACTTCATTTAGATCTTGGTTGGCATAATCTGCCTAACTGCAGCTTACTATCAAGGAGGGAGCAGAGAAAAGAGGCTAGCACTTTGAGAGAAATCGCTTCTTTTCTCTCGCTGTTTTTGGTTTTTGGTTGCTCAAGTAAATCAAAAAAGAAAAAAATTAAAAGGAGTTAAACTTCTCGGTATAAAATTATAAATCATAAATGGTATTGACGCTAGTGCAACTGCTTCGCTTACCATCCTTCAAGGAATCCTCTCTCCCCTTTCTTTGCTGTTCTTGGGCGCCTGGACTTCTTTGGAGCAGGAGAATCCCCTTGAGGCTGAGGGTACCCTAGTAACAGAAGCAACACTTGAGCATAAGAGCACAACCATGGGTTCTGCTTACTGGAATTGAAAAATTAACCTCTGAGACTGTCGTCTCTTGAGTAATGAGATACATGATGCAAGCTTTCAGTGTTTGAAGATAAACAGCCTATGATTTTTCATGAATACCCAGGCATAAAGAACTGCCAACTTGCAAAAACATGTCTCAAGTGGTGCTTCTTGATGATGAACATGTTTATGACGTGGATTCCATGCAAAATGAGTCAGAAATATTTGTAAAGACAGAAGAAGGGCGTGAACCTGGTGGGGGTTTCTGCTGCTGCTCTGCCTGTTGCGTATCAGAGGGAGGCATTTTGGAGCAAGGATGGAGCTAAATCAACTAGTCCAAAGTATGTCCTGTTGCACCGTTACTCGCTATCATGTCTTGGCTTTATATACGTACATTTCGGTGATGGCATATTCGCATGGTCGGGTTTAATTAATCTGAACGCATAAAGAGTTCTTTTCTTCTTCAGCTTTGCTTCGTGCTTAGCAATATGCTTCTTTTCCTTTTCTCACTTTCGGTTATTCCTTTGTGTTCTTTTTTCTTTCTTCTATCTTCTTGCGTTCGCTTTCTTCTTACAAAATCCATTGATGATCCAACGAAACCGCGTGCACTGGAAACTCCCACCAAGATTCCTGACTCCACCACTGTCAACCTCATCTTTTGACTTCCAAACTACCCTTTCTCATCTAACTTCGACTCCGAATTTAATATTCTCGAGATGAATACGTCTATTTGTATATGTTGTGCTCCTTCTGGCAATATAAGCTTGGAATATGATCTCCAGTACCTAAATTTGGCCAACCACAAAATCGATGGTAGTCCTCCTGGCCAGAAGTCTGAAACGTAAAGCGTCCACCGTTCAAAAGTATCAGTATACAGTCTTGATGAGAAAATTCCAATAGCCATCACATATACCATCTTTAAAAGAAGTCACAGTTGTACAACCACCAAAGTTCAGATCCGGTGAGATGCTCAGAGACACCAATTTTCTAACATCTGTGAGCCCCGTCAAAGAGAGAGAGAGAGACTTGATTCAAAGAACGAATATATTCTCTTCTATGCTTCATACCCAAGCCTTGGCCTTCAATGCAACTTACAAGACAAAAATGGTTCGCAGGTGTCCATGCAAAAAAGCCAGTGCTCCTCCTAACAGCTTGTTACTTGTTGGAAAAAGAAACCTACCAATGTTACAAAGAATTTATTGCTCAAAGTTTTACAGTTGTAGAGCGGTGTAGGCACGGAAGGCTAAAGTCTAAACCAGTACCGCCCAATCTCCACCCAAAATGTGTTGAAAAAAATAGTTTTTCCAAAAGAAATTACAGTACGAAACACAGGGGAGTGCTTTGGTTTCTTCGAGGAGCCAACAAAAAGTTACCACAAGCATCTTTTAACGCATCAGATCTGTCCGGATAATTAATTAGATCTTTACATGCCATATCATGGCTTCCCTTATTAAGAACATCCAGAGCCACAACAGGAGAGATCTGATTATATTCCTGTTTTTAATGTGTGGGAAATCTCTTCCAGATCCAAGGATATGTATGTTCAAAAGTTTATGTTTCTATAAATGTGGATAAATATCTGTCGATTCTGCAGTCTGCAGAATAACATGTCAGAGTTAATCACTCTAGGTTTTATCTGAAGAATCCTGCAATGGTCTCATTCTTCCCGTTTGCTGTAGTCACAGGTGCCATCGGTCTTGAGCTAATGCATGAGCAATTTAGAGCACCAATTCTTTCCATTCTAAAAGAGACCGATAACTATTGGCCAACATAAAAATGGAATAACGTGACTAAGACCACGGGTGTTTGTAAAGCACATCTGCTTTATAATATTTCAGCTTTTACTTCAATTGCTAGCCCAAAGGTACTGGATTATACTGGGACATAAAAAATTCCATTATACAGCACGGAGAAGAACATAACATTTGAATATCAGCAAATGATACAAGCAGTTATGCAGGACAAGGTTTCTTGAAAGATGGAACATCGTACGCAGCCAGATGATACACTTTTTTATTTATTTGCTTTCTTGGTGCTTGCAGATGCTCACCAGGATTATGTCAAGATATAACTATCAAACCCTCACCTCCTCTAACTTGAACGTTTAGGGGTCACCCACTAACCTCGCTGGCACTTATCTATCATGCAATCCTTTTGTCTTCTTCACATTCTCTGCTGAAAATTGCATCCTAATGTACATATGTCCTTTTCTACTTGTCCTTTATTGCTGTTCAGAGTTATCCCTGAGGCCCCGTTTGATGGCCTGGATTTTTTTGAGGGAAAATTTTTTCAAGGAAAATTCTCCACGGTAAAATGAGAAAGGGGTAAATTTTCCTTTTTCCTTTTTAAGGCCATGTTTGATGACATTGTAATTTTTTTGAAGGGTAAAAAGTGCAAGTTTGATAAGCTTGGAAAAATTTTTCACGGAAAATTTTTTTGACCGTT
>JAANDH010000025.1:268478-313280 GCA_011799765.1 Nymphaea thermarum
TAGGCGTCTAACCGTCTGGGTATGTGTGGTGGTGGGAGGGAGAAGGAAGGAAGTAGACGAGAGAAGGGGGGGAAGGGTCTCTGCGACCCACAACGTCACCTGTCGTGTGACGACGACGACGACTGGAGGCTGAGTAACGGTGGTGGTGGAGAGCACGGCGAGCGGACGATGAGCGATGGCTGGAGGCAGGAACGAGAGCAAAAGCGAAGAAACGATAGTGAGAGTAACGGGCAAAAAATTTGTCTTCGCAAAAAAGTCGGACCCTCCAGGGTCCGACTTTTTTTCAGGAAAAAATTTCCGTGAATCCAACTTTTTACCCGGGTAAAAAATCCAGCGTTTGAATGCATCACGAAAAACCGTACAAAATTTGTAAATTTACCTCGATGCACAGTAAAATTCCGATGCATCAAACGGGGCCTGATTGTATTTCAGCTTTGATGCTGTGCCATAATCTGCATGAAGACTACTTTAGTCCAAGTGTATTTTCTCTTATAGGGCAGAGAAAAGGCACCCTTTATATTCTTTCATAATTCCTGATTGGGGTACTGAATGAAGGGAAAACTTCATCCAGGCCGGCTTGTGTCTTCTACTTCTTTTCTTCATTCCATACTTCGAATATGGCATCAGAGGCACCCTGTATTAAGGAAAGGAGATTTTAGCTGTGGTGTTGAGATTGGTCAACAGGTTATCATATATGCATGTGTTCTCCTCTTGATTCATGACTGAATTGTAGCTTCAAACATTGGGTGCCTTAGAAGGTTCGAGTTTTCATATCCTGATTTTGGGAATGAAAGAACCAGGGACTATCAATCCTTTGACTGAACTGTAGAATTTGCAGGGCTTTACTCAGCACATGTGAATGCAGTCCACAGCTGAGATCAGTCCACACCATTGGAAAGCTCGGCTGACTCTTTGTTTGGGTCTCGTCAGTTTTTGAGTATTTGGGTGATTGAACTCTTAGTGAGGCCAGATGTTTGTGTTGAGTGCCCATGAAAATCACCTGATATCACTTGCATATTCTTGTTTTGTTTATGAATGGTTGTCACTGGTGGTTTGCAATTTTTCCAGGCACCTCAGTGTCCGCAATTCATCATAATAACATCTGCACACCACTCTTTCCACTTGTCTTCTTTGGTTTCTTGATTAATCTTTTCCTTGTACTGGTGGTATTTTTTCACGTTCTTCTGTCACCGAAGGGTCAGCCTCCCGCAGTTTCTGATCTCTGCTTATCTTCAAATAATATTTCTTAGCAACATCAGATTTTCGCTTCATTTCATGGGCACTTACACAGTAAAGGCAATTTTATACCTCCTTTTGAAGATTTACCAAACATCTTCGAGTTCTTCTCACTAACAACCTCAAATTCCTGAACGAAGAGAAAACAAAGTCGAGCAGAAGGTAGTGACTGTGTTTGCCAAAGAAAAGCAGAACACCACACTGCAAAACAGCTGGCCAAAATAAACCGAGACATCATGATGGATTTGACCAGGAGGAGACATCTCTGATCTCTTACATGGACTTAGAGGATGATCTAGTCTAGTTTATGATGAAGTCATGTTAGGACTTCAAAAGTATATACTATTTATGGAGTCCAGCCGCCCAGGGCCTATTGGATACAGCAGACGGAAGAGTGCAGCGACGCTGATGATCACTAATGAGCAGCTCGCACATTCATGACCCTGTCCCCTTCATACTTCTGTAGTCATAAGTGGTAGGCAGGAAGAGCCAAAAAAGGCAGTTGGCCTTCAAAAATGGCTAGGTGGCATGTGAAAAGACATGTTTCACATTTGGATCCAAAGCGTGAGTTTATGTGGGTAACTTGTGTGTTTTATTTAGTGAAAACCTACGACTTAATGAGAGAGAAAAGTTCATATCATTTAAATAATATACTAACTACCTTTCATGGAAGAGCAGAGACATGAAGGTGGGTGTGGGCGGACATGGAAGTACTGTCAAATGTATTTTTTGAATGTGAGTTCAGTTTGGTCCTATCCAAATTTAACCCACAAAACCCAGCCCCCATTTGACCCGCTCCAAAAAAAAATCTTGGTTTCACCCCTGGCCACCGATGTCATGCTCAGGCATGAGGGAAGCCCGAAGAGGGAGGTGGGCTTAGCTTTCTATTAAAATGATGAGTGTTACTCCTCTCACTCACCCAAAATAAATGTGGCAGATAGGAGATCGACTTCATTACTTAATGCAAAGGTTGCCACATGTCATATACCGTTCATTTTTATTTTTTGTTATTTATCTTTCTTAAATGACACCGTTCATTTTTATTTTTTGTTATTTATCTTTCTTAAATTTGAATGTTTTTTATATTATACATTTTATAATTTGTGGTTTACGAGCCTGCTAATCTGACCAGCTAACACTCACTATATACCCTTTGACTCCAATGATGCAAACGTTTTAAAAATTAAAACGTTAAAACTAATTGAAGAGTCTATAGGTAAATAAATTAGTCAACCAATCATATGGCCTCACCATTACTTTTGAATAAAGCCAGGTTTAGTAATATTTTATAATTAAAATTGATTAATTTCTGTGAACAAGGTAAATTAATTAATTATAGTTGTTTCCAGGGTGTCTATTCCACCCAATCCAAGACTATGGGAGAACATACAAAGACATATAATGACAAAGGAGTTGAGTTCAATCTTCATTGCCTAGAACTACCAAAGATGTTCCATTTAAGGCGACATATCTCAAATACAAACTTGTTTTCTTATTTTGAAACATATTATTTATTTATTTATTTTCTACTGTCATTGACTTTCTAATGAATGAAATCTATTTTAAGAAAAAAAAATTAAGAAAAAAATTATTTAGAAGAAAGTTTATTTTCCTAAGGTCATACCCTTATATCTTTTCAGTAAGTTTTGAGTTGCTTTCAAGTCTGAGTAGAACTAAAGTATATCCTTCAACTCAGGTGCCAAATTTGTCACCATTTGGGGTCCAAAAAAAAAACCCACCAAAATATGACAGCGACCACTAGATTCACACTTCGAATCCTTTGAGTATCAGCTACCTTGTTACCGGATTGATCTATGCCCCTTGAGGCAAAAAAAAAACTAAATTAAACAGTGTGCAAGGAAAACACGTTGTATATGCTCCTTAAATATTGATGTTCATGTTGCACCGAAAACGATGCCATGTATTTTGGAGCGGGCCAATGGTACTAGTTCGCCTGTCACTCATGTTGGTCAGATTCACCTCAACTCATATCTTACATTATCTCATGTTCTTTGTGTGTCCTCATTTCCTTTTAATCTTATATCTATTTCAAAACTATGTTACAGAAAATAATTGTCATGTTATCTTTAATGATCATTCTTGTTTCATTCAGAACCGTCCTTCAAGGAGGACGATCGGGAAGGGTTAAAACCGAGCTTCTCTTTTTTAATCTCCAATTTGTTTTGGGCATTTTGGCATTATAAGATTGAGTTCAAGGGTTGAATCCGCCTCCCTAGGTGTCGGTTTATTATTTTCAAGCATTTTAAAAGACTTTATTTTTAAATAATAAAAATTATATTGTTAGTGTTTATTGAAAAATAAAAATTTTAAGAGGGTGTTAGATAATCATGGATTTAAGATCCTCACCTTTTGAAAACCATTGGTTTTAAGATCAAACCTTTTTCCAACATTTTCTTGATAAAAAAGAGTAATGTATGGGTCTCGAGTTTAGGGTAAGGTCGTTAGCTTGATAAACCATAAATTTTACCATGAGTATCTTTTGTCAAATCAACAAAAATATATTATTATTATGTCATGTCCACATGAAATCATTAAAATGTAAAGTAATCAAACATTCCCTAAATGTCTTTGTCAATTATTGAACGAAATTTGAAATTGAACCTTGCAGCCTATGTCACCATGGTACGGGTACGGGTACAGAAAAACAGGTACTGTTACGGTATTTTTAAAATTCATGGTACGGATATGGTTTAAATTTTATGCAATAAAGTTAATTTTTTAATTAAAAAATTATAAATTTTTTGAAAAAACAACAAAACACCATCTCATAAAAACAACCATTTCATAAAAACTTTCAAATAACTTTAAAATTTTGACATAAGAGTGAAGAGATCTGGGTTTATTTTGACATTTGAGTGAGAATGGCTCTTTTTTAGTCCTGTATTGATCAATTTTGAAACAACAAAGCAGCATAAAGAGTTTTTTTAACCCTTTTGTTACACGTGAGATGGTGGTGGGAGACCTCGACGGGTGTGAAAGTCAGTTTAAATTTTTTTTTTTTTGAATAAGTTTAGTTTGGATCTGGTTTTGATTCGAAATCAAATCCAAACATACCGCTACGTACCGATATTGCCGTACGGCGTATCGGTACCAGTACGCAAGGCAAAACAGCCTACAGCGGTGACATAGCTTGCAGCTTCCCCAATTAGATTCAAAACCAATTTTACGCTGAAGAGTCACAAAACATTTGTGAGTGAAGCACATGAAGTACAAGCCACATTGTCACGAAGGAAACTACCACCAGAAAGGTAGTGATCGAGTTATTCTTTCCTCAAAAGAGTTGGAGAGAGAGACGGGCGAAGGGAATCAGCGCCATCACACTTGTAATCATCTTCATAATAACGACGTGGATGGCGGGTGAGTTTTCATGGTTTGAAAATGCCGAAGCTGTGATTGACGCATGTGAAGCCGCCATCAACCACCAGGTTGAGACCACTTACGTACTTGGACTCATCGCCGGCGAGGTAGAGCACGGCCTGAGCGACGTCGCTGACGGTGAGGTTCACACCCTAGAGGTTGGCGAACTGCCCGACTTAGCAGTGGAAATCGTGGAGGGCGGAGGACTCGCCGCCCTCGGAGAAGGGCAGCGCCAGCGGGGTGCCCACGGCGTAGGGGGAGACGCAGTTCACGCGCACGCCGTGGCGGCCGAGATCCGCGGCAGTGCTGCGGACGAGACCCAGCACGGCGTGCTTGGACGCCACGTATGGGTGGGGACCGACCCCTCCGATGGTCGAGGCCACGCTGGCGAGGCAGACGATGCTGCCCCTCTGCCTCGGAACCATAGCCCGCACCGCGTGCTTGGTGCCCAAGAAGACGCCGTCAACATTGATGGCGAAAATCCGTCGGAATCTGTCTAGGTCCATCTCGCGGATGTCGTGGCGCTCATTCCCGCCGCTCACGCCGGCGTTGTTGACCATAATGTCGAGCCGGCCGAAGCGGGCGAGGGCGAGGTCGACGGCCGCGGCGACGTCGGCCTCGACGGTAACGTCGTCCTGGGAGTAGAGGAAGCCGACGGGGTCTCCCCGCGCCGCGCAGACGGACTGCCCAAGTTCGTCCAGCACATCCATGATGATGACCTTAGCACCGTGCTGATGGAAGAGCTCCGCCGTGGTCCGCCGGATCCCTCTCGCTCCTCCCGTCACGATCGCCACTTTCCCTTCCAACCTGCAAACCCAACATCTTCCATGGGAATGTATATCAAAATTGGAGGACAAGAAGTCCCCAAGATACAAAAATTGAGGAGTTCCCAAGTTAGAGGACAAGACAAACAGCAAGACAAAAGTAATAGAGAAAATATAAATACAACTCACGAAAAAACAAAAACAAAGTAAGAGGGATGAAAAGAGAATGAAAAGACAAAACGACATCATCTCCCAGTCACAGAAAGAGGATGACGCTGTAACTGAATGGCAAAATGAATATCTTCTTGTACAAGATGAGCCAGAGACTCCGGCGAAGAGAAGGTGCCCCTGAAGACCATGTTGTTGCGCTCCTCCCAAATACGCCACCAAGCTGAAATGAACCACAACTTCCAAACACGACCCCAGAAAACAGACAAGTTGAGAGAATGACAGAAAAAAAAAAAAAGACGAATGAAATGTGAGTCTGTAAGGCTACCAACAAGGGAAGGTCGGGCAGAGGCAAGAACACTAAAGAAGAAAGGACAAAATGTAAAAAGGTGAACCCGAGACTCCGCCACGACGAGACAGATGGGACACTGGTTAGCTAAACTGATACCAAGGCGCTGTAAGTGGTCAAAAGTGTTGATGTGGCCAGTAAGAAGAAGCCAAACAAAACCAAACAAGTAACTTGAGCAAAACCTAAATGTCACTCTTTCTGATGGGTTTCTAGTGATGGGAAGAACTTAATCTGTAGAATCAATCATGATCAAAGAGAAAGGACCACCAACAAGAGAGAGAGAGAGAGAGACGTGCCTTTTTGCAGATAGGAAAGCATCCTTAGCAATCATCTCCGCCTCAGTTGCCATTAGAAACACCGCCAATTAGCGTGAAGAAGCGGAGGAGGAGATCTTCTCTTCTCCGGGAGGGAGTAGATCGTCTGAGTCTGCTTCTAAATTTTCATCCTTCCTCTTGTAAACGAGGATGAAGCGTTTTGTGTTCTAGTGGTTCCTAAGTAACTAAGTCTTCAATTGGAGCCTTCGAATTGGAGTCTTGGAAGATCAGAACATCTGTGGGATCAGGCCATCATACAACCACGAATTATAAATAGGCCGATCTTGTTGACTTCCATCTTTACATGCACGTTGCCTTTGTCAATTAAACCCTAAAGATACGAATATATGTATGGATCGCCTCTGAAAATAACTTGTCCTTTCACGAATAGTTTTTAATCATCGTCTATTTTATTTTCCAAAATATTGAAAATTTTCCAATATCATCAACAACGTGTTTGACAAAATGCCTGAACGAAACATGGTCTCGTAGTTTGGCCGTCATTGCTGGCTATACACGTTCTAGCAAGTTTTATTTGCAAATCCAATGCCAAGTAACATGAGGTCAACATTGTCTCCCAAGGAGCTGGTGCAATGGAAGAGGCGGATGCCCATAGGCGGTCTGGTCCGTCTCCGTTTTGAATTTCCGAAGAAAAAAGAGTTACCAACACGCAAGTTGAAGTATATGAGAACATGTAAGTTCAAACCTTTACACATTTTCTTGACCTATAAACCAAAGGAAAAGATAGAGCTTCATTCTCTACCACTAAATCGTCAGACCATATTGAGCCTTATTCAATTGCCGCCACTAAAGACCTTGACGTCTATTTCTTTGCTGACGAAATGTTTGTTAGTATTGATTCAAACACCACGCGAGTCATGAAATCATTTTGCATTGTGACTTCGCCTTATAACAGGAGAAAGTTTGTCAAGTTATTTTTATACTAACGGTCATCACCATTTTCAAAAGGGATTTTTGAGAATTTTAGTAAAATGTTGTCAGTGATTTGTTGAAAACAAAACTATGGGTGGTGATTTGTAAATTTCCCAAACATTAAGTAGTTTTTTTTCTAAATTGTTTGCGTGACTAGGAATTTTGAAAGCCAAAATGTTCAATCCAAATCGCAGAGTCGCGTATGGGTGTAGATAAATTTGAATAAAGCTAAGTTTAACTTCACATTTTTTTTTCATTTCAAGCACGCAAAGGGATCGTCTTAATTTCCCAGACTTGCAGATCACAGACCTGCAGAATAGAAGCAAAAGCACGCAGGGCCCCCTCCATAACCCATTGACACAGGATTGTAACGGTCTGCAGGGCCTTCCTCAACCTGTGACTGCTACAAGGAGTGGCCCAAACCCTCTGTCAGGGCATAACAATGATCCATTGGCAGACAAGGTAAAGAAAAGAACACTCAAGCACAGAGAAGTTAATGGAGCGAAAAAACGGACCAGTCCTCCCAATTTAGGTGCCATAGTAGAGAAGGCGGGAGGGAGACTACAAGACAACCAATTCCATGCGATGGAGGGGTCGGCCTAGGAGCATAAGGAGGAAGATCCTCCAGACGATATGGATATAGGCATAATTGAAGAACAGCAAGCTCCTGAGGCGATGGCGGATGACAAGGCTGACGACTTACCAACTAACAAGTTGGTTAGTGGTGAAGGGAGGGGGCACGGCCAACCCTGCCCATGAACATCCTAGCATGGAACGTCTGAGGGCTGGCGGCTCCTCCAGCCCAGCATGAGTTCTTACGAACTATGAGATCTTCAAAGTCCACCATTGCCTTTGCAATTGACACTAAGCTCAATTCGGAACAACTTCAGAAGTTCCAGTTCAAGCTCCCAGACAAATGCCTTATTTCCAATATCCACACTTCTGGACCTTGGGCGCGCATCATTGCTCTATGGGACCCGTTGGAGGTGACACTCCAAAACTGGTATGCTCACCCTTATTGGCTTGTTTGTCAGTTTTATAACATCTCTTCAGGTCAATCTTTTGTGGTTATTGGGGTCTATTTACATATTGATTTTCGCATAAGGAATGACCTCTTTCCTACCCTTCTTGCTACCCTGAACCTTTGTAGTGCACCAATCATATGTATGGGAGACTTTAATGCAGTACTTAACACCCACGAGAAAACTGGGAGAGCTCATGCTCTGCAAGCTTGTCTCGCCTTGTCTGATTTTGTGTCTCAGTTAGCTCTTACTGAAGTGTCTTGCTCGGATGCGAGTTTCACATGGACCAACAACCGGATGGGGCTTGAGAACGTCATGTCCAAGATCGACAGATGCTATGTATCCAAGGAGTGGGTCGATGATCCAGATTTGTTGGTACTCCTGGAAGTGCTCCCTAGGACCACATCTTATCACAATCCAATTTTGCTTCGCATATCTAAGCGCAGGTTCAAAACTTGGGGTCGTACCCCTTTTCGGCATTTTCAGTATTGGCAGGACATGGTTGGGTATAAGGACCAAGTGGTGTCAGCCTGGATGGTCGACACAAGGGGTTGTGCGATGATTAAACTCATCCATAAATTGGAAACCACTAGGGACAAACTGAAGATGTGGTGCAAGGGTGGGGCCAATGATTTACCCCTCCAAATTGTAGAATTAAAATTCAAGATTAAACTCCTCCAGTCCCTAAGTGAAAGTGGCCATCCTGAGGCGATAGAAGAGGAATGCAACCTTAAGATCGATTTGTCCAAGTTATTAAGCTTAGAAGAGTGCCTTTGGCGTCAAAAATCTAGAATTAAGTGGTTGAGGGATGGTGACCTTAATACTAAGTTTTTCTGAGGTATCGCCAATGGAAGGAGACGGCGGAACAAGATTGCCTCCATCTCCCATGAAGGACAACTCCTCACCGACATGCCTGAGATGTTTACAGCTTGCACGGATTATTTTGCTGGCCTGTTAGGGACCACTGATGGTGCCGGGAACCTACCGTCCTCTCTCGCTTCAGGCCCCACTGTGTCGCCAGAGGAGAATGCTGACCTGCTGAAACCTATAACTGCTATAGAAATCCAGTGGGCAGTAATGGAGGCTGACAGGGATTCTGCCCCTGGCCCAGATGGCTTTGGCAACAACTTCTTTCAAAGGAACTGGAATATCATCCAGGAAGTAGTAGCAGGGGCGATTCGTGGTTTCTTTGACTCCGGGAAATTGGTGAACTCTATCAACAAGACCCACATTATACTTCTGCCCAAGGAGCAAGGTGCTACGCAGGTGGACAAACTTCGACTCATCTCTCTCTGCACAAACACTCTGAAATTCATTACGAGGATTATGGTGCAGCATATGAGGCCGATCCTTAACAGAATCATATCCAAGAACCAAAGTGCCTTTCTGCCCGGAAGATGCATACAAGACATATTGCAAAACAGTAAGAAACCAACAGTCTGTGTTAAGATAGACTTAAGTAAGGCGTATGACAGAGTTAACTGGGTCTTCTTGAAGACTGCTCTTTGCCATCTTGGGTTTCATGATCTATGGATACAGAAAGTTATGACTATTGTCACTTCCGTCAATTCTGCCCTGCTTCTCAATTGCAAAGAAGGGACTTGGTTTGTGAACAAGAGAGGACTTAGACAAGGGGATCCACTTTCCCCCTACCTTTTTATCTCAGTAATGGAAATGCTTACTCGCAGCATTCAAGAGCATATTAACAGCAATCAACTTAAAATTCTGTCCATGGGGGCAGGTCTCACTTCCTCTTTCTCCACGTTATATGCAGATGATATAATCTTCTTCATTGATGGGAAATTACAGAACTTGCGTCACTTGAAAGGGTGCTTGGATGAATTTTCCTCTTGCTCTGGCCTGGTTATGAACATTGATAAAAGTTCAGTTCTCTCCTTCAATATGAACAGCCAGGTGCTATCCCAGGTAGAGCGTGCAATGGGTTGACACCAAGGTCAGCTTCCCACCACTTATCTTGGCATACCCCTCTAGATGACAGACCTGACTGAGGCACAATGCAGGCCGCTAATCCTCTGCTCAACTCAAAAGCTTGCAGTCTGGAAACAAAAATGTCTCTCATTCGCAGGTCGATTGAGCTTAATCAAGCATGTGCTCTCGCTGGTGCCAAGCTATTGGAGCCTCGTTGTCAAAATTCTCATGTCAACCTGTAAACACTTGAACAAGATGGCAGCTGACTTTCTTTGGGGCGACATGGCTGACTGCAAAAGTTATCACCGTACGAAATGGTCCACCCTATTCCTCCCAAAGTTAGAGGGAGGAGTAGGCCTAAGAGACATCAAGGAAACCAATATGGCCAACATGGCGTTTTTAGTTTACCGAGTATCGCAACAGACCTCTCCTTGGGCATCCCTGGTCAAAGGTCGGTATTGCGAGCGGAAAGGATTACTAGACAGCAACATTAGGGGCAAAAGAGTGTCGATAGCTTGGCGCAGGGCATTGCAGTCTTGGCGCAAGATTAAAGAGCAAGTCGCATGGAAGATCGGCAATGGCTCCTTGGTCAAGTTTTGGACAGACCAGTGGGGAGAGGATCGGCTGATAGACAAGGTCCCTTTAACTCATCTTCATCTAGTTCAAGATAGCCTCACCTGCTCAGTGAAGGAGATCATCGAGGTGAATGGGGAGTTCATTATGGACTTCCTGGCCAGCCATAACATCCCATTTACTTGTCCCAGGATTGAAGCTGAGCAGCCCGACACTCTGGTATGGAAGAATGCTGATAAAGGTGAGATCAACCGGCATGGAATCTGGCAGAGACTCCGAAAGAAAGGCAACAAGTTTAATGACCACACTCTAGTGTGGAAAGGAAGACGACTTCCAAGGGCTGCCTGGGTTGTCTATTTAGGCAGTGCTGGTCGTCTTCCAACGGATGGGCTTGTGCAAAAGCAAGGTCGAGCCCTCGCTTCCAGGTGCCCAGTTTGCAAGCATGCGAGCGAAGATGTCAAACACTTGTTTTTTTATTGTAAAGGTGCACAGTTGACTTGGTCCTACATCTATGGCAAGTTTGGCAGGACTGCACCATGGCATAGGAGCCCTCCTAACATCATGCAAGCACTCAGTCAGTGGCATAAGAAAGGCTTCAGAGATAAAACTCTCGACAAATGCTGGAAAGATAGCTTCCACATGGCCATTTGGTTTATTTGGAGAACCCGTAACCACTTCAAACACAAAGGAGACATTCCTTAAACAACTTGGCCAAACATTTTTAGTCGAACTGTTGTGAGCATTGGTGGACCTATCAATGGACTGAATCGCAAGAGGTGAAAACTCAAAACTGGCTTCGGACTGGGATCCTTTGGAGCGATGGAGTTCAGAAAGATGATACATGGGTGGAAATCAGCATAACATCTTGGTTTAAGGCTGGCAGGAAAGGGGTAGCAGGCCTCATTAGAGACGCTGCAGGACGATTTCGTTATGGTTTGGCCTGCTGGTTTGAGATGAGTTCTGCCTGGCGGAAGACTGAGGTTTTGATGGAATGTATCCTCAACTTGGCTAATCTGGTAGATAACCAAGGGCGCATCTACATACTAGCAAATGATGGCGACAAGAAGCAGCACCTACATTCTCTAATTGAATGCAGGATGAACATTGTGCCTAACTCGCCTTTGACAAACAGACTCTTCAGTAGGCTCGCCATTTGCAAGAGATGGCCTCTTGCTGAAACCACCAATCTTTTGTTGCTTATTCCGGTTAATGGACTGTATACTAAATGGAATCCCATAGATATCATGTGGGATCCATTGAAAGAAAATTACCTGAGGGACTGAGGTCCGATAGGACCCATTTTTTGTTGTAAATACCTCCTTCATTTTGTTGCAATAAAAGGATGAGGGCCTACCCCCCAAGCAGTCTTTGTCTGAATCATTTATTAATATGGAAAAAAAAACACAACGGGCCACAACAATGAAGCAATGAAAAAATTAAACTACCCAAAAGAGAGAACAACTCAAGAAGAACATCGAAGCAGATACTAAAGAACATTCACCAACACTCCATAGAAATGGCTGTAGGCAAATTAAATTTTACTTTATTTACATATAAAAACTTCATTAATTTTCAGTTTTTAACATATGAATGCCTCTTAAAGTTTGAAATTTGGACTTAGAGGGAGACAGTGGATCTCCTTGGACAAGACAACTTTCACTTTGAAAGAGATTCCCTCCTTTTTTTCACCATTAATCAACATTGCATAGGAACAGTTGAGCCTTTTCAATTGAAAGATCAATTGGAACACATAAACTAGCCTGTTCTGCCTTTAAGGACCAAGAAACACAGAACCAACCTCATTGGAATTTAACAATTTAGACAGCTCCATTTGAAACAAGAGAACCTTTTCATTGATTCTACCAGTACTGTGACTACTCGATAAACTTAAGGAGCTCCTCACTGGATCAAACTTAGCAATCAATCAATCTAGCCATAGGCATGGGCGGAGCCAAGGGGCGGTGCACAAGGGCCCTAACCCCACCTCAAATTTTTTTTTTAAATACATGTAAATTTTAGAAAATTTCACTTGTCCTCTATAAAAATGCTGTAAAATAATATTTCAGCCCTTGTCAAAATTTACAAACTTTAATTCGGCCCTCCTTATGAAAAATTTCTGGTTCCACCCCTGTCCTTCGAACATCCTTTAGACTAAATTGCTTACACTCCAGAAATGATATTTTTTGCATGAAGGATAAGACTCAAAATGCTTGACATATCCAAAGATTGCCCCATAAAGAGCTTTGCATGAGCTAAAAAAAAAGACTACACAGCAATCGTGCCCCCAACCAGTAGCTTACAAACACCTTATATTCATCTCCTGTTTATCAAGCAGTAGTCGACTTTACTTTGAAGAAAACACTTTTTTTTGAAAAAAACACAAACAAAAAGTGATAAATTAAGTGATAATTTAAAACTTTAAAAAACTGGCTTTTTTGAAAAGAAACGTTAAAAACTAAAAAATGCTTTTTTAACACTTTTTTTTTGCATTTTTTCAGTTTTTTAATGCTAAACAGTGTTTTTTTATTTTTTATTTTTACTTATCTTTTGATGTGTGTGTTATTAGTTTCTTATTTTATTTTTCTCTTACTTTTAGTTTTTAATTTTTTTTAAAAATTTACTGTATTTTTTCTTTTTTTAAGCTCACCGTAATATACTTGAAAAAAATCTGGCCGTTTGAAACTCCCATAAGTTATTTGTAACAAGTATTGGAGGATTCGGATTCCTCCTGTTAGACCATATAAGCAATTTCACTCTATCATTTTGGACTTGAATAGAATAATTTATGAACAGGATCAAGTGAATATCACTAAAAGTAAAAAAAAATGAAAAAAATAAACCTAGAATACAGAAAACCTAATGAAAAACAACAAAATATGGTACGAGTGACCTAATGAGAAACAAAAGAAAAAAGGGCCACGTGTCCCCATCGAATCAAATGTTGCATTGAATTGATACAAGTTGCTATTCCATATGAATCAGGCAGAGTCAATTCATACTAATTTGATAGCACTGTTTATCATAAAAAAAAAAATCTTTGGGAAAATCAGGCTTCCCGATTGGATATATGTACAATTTTAAATGTGAAGCTCATCTGTAAAAGTAGAATTAAAAAGTAGGCCCAAAATTATCACTTCTCCGTTTTCATTGCAGAGCACTAAACTGGAGGAAGATAAGATGTTAATTCGAGTTCTCACTAAGGCACGCATGAGCGGTCAGTTGTCAGCTTAAAACGACAGCACACTATTACTCTTTGTTTTTAGTGATGCCAGATCGGACCCCATCAAAATTCTATGTTCCTTTTCTAAAGATGATAAGAACAAAAGCGTTTCCTGAAATTTCGACCTTAAAATCTCACGATCCTTGTGAATTCAGCCCCTCAACAACAGTGCTTTACTGTCAAAAAACGATGGCCAACAGACAAAGAAGGATTCCTTCTCCGTGAAATAATTTCACTCGTATTAGACATAATCCCATTGCTAAGTCCATTCACTCCATCCACATATTGTCATAAAAAGGAAAACTCGCAGAAAGGTAACCATCACTTCCTATTCCCCTCCTTCCTAATTCTCATAATCATCCTCATAATCGCATTCTAAGACCTGCTAATGGAATCATCTCCATCCATCGCATTCTCTGATCATCATCTAAGACCTACTAATGGAATCGCGTGCGTCTTTTTCATGGCCTGTAAATGCCGAAGGAGTGGTTGACGCAGGAGAAGCCACCGTCGACCACCAGGTTGAGACCACTCACGTACTTTGACTCATCACCGGCGAGGTAGAGCACGGCCAGGGCGACGTCGCTGACGGTGAGGTTCACGCCCTGGAGGTTGGCGAACTGCCCGACGTAGCGGTGGAAATCGTGGAGGGCAGAGGACTCGCCGCCCTCGGAGAAGGGCAGCGCCAGCGGGGTGCCCACGGCGTAGGGGGAGACGCAGTTCACGCGCACGCCGTGGCGGCCGAGATCCGCGGCGGCGCTGCGGACGAGACCCAGCACGGCGTGCTTGGAGGCCACGTATGGGTGGGGACCGACCCCTCCGATGGTCGAGGCCACGCTGGCGAGGCAGACGATGCTGCCCCTCTGCCTCGGAACCATAGCCCGCGCCGCGTGCTTGGTGCCCAAGAAGACGCCGTCGACATTGACGGCGAAAACCCTCCGGAATCCGTCGAGGTCGACCTCCCGGATGTCGTGGGGATCTCCCCCGCCGCTCACGCCCGCGTTGTTGACCATGATGTCCAGGCGGCCGAAGCGGGCGAGGGCGAGGTCGACGGCCGCGGCGACGTCGGCCTCGACGGTGACGTCGCAGTGGGAGTAGAGGAAGCCGTCGGGGTCTCCCTGCGCCGCGCAGACGGACTGCCCAAGCTCGTCCATCACGTCCACGATGATGACCTTAGCGCCGTGCTGGTGGAAGAGCTCCGCCGTGGTCCGCCCGATCCCTCTCGCTCCTCCCGTCACGATCGCCACTTTCCCTTCCAACCTGCAAACGCATCATCCCCAGGACCCCCAACATCATCAATTGTACAACGCAGAAAGATGGGGAGAGCGATTCTTGTTCGCTGAAGGGACCAAACGAGTAATTTGAGCAAAACCAACATAATCTTGTGGCTGCGGATGGGTTTCTAGTTTCTACTCACAGGGAGAACCTCTCCTTGATCAACCATGAACAAGGAAAAGAACACAAAGTAAAAGAAAGAGAGAGGGATGTGCCTTTTGGCAGATAGGGAAGCATCTTTGGCAACAGTCTCTGCTTCAGTTGCCATCCGAAACAGCTTCAATTAGTGAGAAGAAGAAGAAGAAGAAGCGGAGGTGGTAGAGTCTCCCCTTTGACCGGAAGAACTGAGATCTTCAAACTTTGCTGCAACTCGGACACACCCGCTCTCTTCTTCCTCCTCCAACACACCCCTTGAAGCATTATTATATAGAGCCAGAATTAAGGAAACGGAGCTGACAGTAGTCGGAAAGTTTGGTGCGGTTCACTTGGTCGGTGGCAGAACGTTTCTTTTTGCTGGATCAATGGCTGAGAAGAGAAGAGTTTGATGCAATTTTACCCTGAACAGACGATTTCAAGAGGACCCACCACATGGGCGCCATGATCATCTTGTCAGGAACACAAATGCGAGGTCATTTATTATCGTGAAGCCCAGGCAGCCCGCCTGGGGGGCGTATTTTCGATGCCACGTTACTTCTATCTCGCGACTCTTTATCTTTCGCCTGATGTCCCACGACAGAACAGGGTACTGCCCGGCAACTAGAGTACAACCAACGCTTTGCACGGATGAGATGACGCCGCGCAGCTTCCCCCCGTGTTCTCGATGGAAAGAGATACCGTTTGTTCCGGACAATTTCTCTACCGTTCAAAAGGACCATCAGTTACAGTTGGTTGACTAGCTTAGTTCGCTCATCGAATATCATAGGAATAGCGCGTCTATTGTGTGAAGGGAGTTTTAATTTTCAGAAGAATATTTCCAGATTTCATTTTCGTCTTCTCCGGAAGGGTTATTGCTTTTGTAAAGGAGGCCATGTCGTCATTTTGCTTCCAAAAAAAAGTTATTTTCCTTAAGATTACTTTGGGTTTGATACCCATGGATAGAATAAAGATCTGATGTGATATGCTTCTGTTGATAAGAAAAAAACTCGTGGTAAAATTTATAGTTCAAGAATCTTATCTTAGATTGAAGATCTACACTTAAGAGCTTTGTCTTATTCTTTTGCTTTGAGAAAATATTGGATTTTAGATCCGATGGGGGAGGATTGGATACTAAATCCATGATTCTCAAATCTTGTGGATCTTAGATCTGGGGCAATCGAACGCACCCTTAAAGATTTGATTAAGTTTATTGTTTGGCTAAAAAAAAAACACTTTTTGTAACAGAAATGTTGCATTCTTTGGAATATATTTCATACATCTGTTTATTTTTTGAAATATATCCATGGTGCACTGTGCTCTAAAGAAATGCAGCATTCTCTTATTTGTGCCGTCAAACTGCTTTCGTATAAAAGAAGTAAGAACTATTCTTCGGCAAAGGTGTCACCAACACCTTCCTATAATTTATTTTATACCCTATTAACAAATTTAAAGTCTATTTTTAAAAATTTTCTTAAGTGTTGAAATTTAGACATTATGGGTTTATCTTCAAAATTTGAATGTTGCTTTCTAGGCACTAATGCTTAGATCATTATCCATTAGTTTCAAAAGATATAGCATAGTTGGTTGGACAGGCAGACCCATAGAAAACACGTCACCTGTTTGATTCCCGTGTATGTAGTAAAGGTGGGAGCACAACACTGGAGTTAAAAAGTGTACCAATGTCCACTTACTTCTCTATGCAGCTCAGGATCCTAAGCGCAAGAGGAATTGAGAGGTGGATGAGATGGAAAGGACCTTCAAGTCTTTTTCAGCCCACCCAAAAATCTTTGTCTACTGCTACCTAGCTGTTGCCCATGTGTCTCAGTCCTTTCTGAAAATTTAATAACATAGATACAGTGTTGGAATATATTTAAAACAATGAATGTACAAAATGAGAATCAAAACATCAAACAAGTAGCACAGGAACCAAACCAAATTTTTAGTTAAAAAATGTCATCACTATTACATATTTCAAATGATGTGACAATAGTTAAATCAACAAAAGGTATCTAATCCTTATCTAATCTTTTCCTTCACATTATAAAAAGAACATATCAGTTTCATGTGAAAAATGCAAGCATAATTCTTTTCAGCGGCTGAAGCTAAACGTAGCTGCTTAGCTCTTGCTGTCCTATCTACCTTTTCTTTTGCCTACTTCATGCCTATACGATAGAGAGGAGATCCGTCCAAAGGAGCAACCAATGGACATCATTAACTCCTGTATCTACTTTGCAGCGAGTGATGCCAATAAGGTCTTAATAGTTAATCAACTTACTGAAATTACCAAGCTAAAGTTGGAGAAACAAATACTGTTCTTGCTTTCTTCCTTTGAAGTTAGTTTTATTTGCACAAGTTATCCGATTGTGTATGTTGATCTACTGTGCGCCCTTACATGGATAGTGATCCAATTTCAAAAATGTTTAGTTGGATCTAGTAAAGGAATCCAAAATCCAAATCTGATTGCAAAGTGAAATCAGATTCAATGTACAGTTTCATGACTGGAGCTGAAGTTGTATATGTTATCGACTAAGATCCTATAAAGATGTGGTTTAAAACACCCTGGTTGAGAGATTTGGCCAGATAAAACCCTCAAGCCGATTCTCCCACTCCTTAGTCCTAGCTTTCGCAAGGTGCGGATACCGATAAAATTTGAACATGGAACTGGCGGGATAGAAATTTGATTCTTTTAAAGAGTGAATTCCAATCCAGTGACATAAGATCTAATTAAATATATCTTTCTCGTTTTTTTGGCTAAGATCAAGTGTAGTGTGTGTATGAATTAAACTCTTCAGTATAAAGGTTAAAGTGTAGGGTTGACCCAAATCCGAACTTTTTTGGATCACTAGAACCAGTTGCATCACATGTAAGGTTTTTTTTTTTTTTTTTTTTTTCAGTATTTGATGTTTTAGTATTATTAATAATCATAGCTATCCTTTCAGTTTAGGGGTGAACAGCTGCTCGACTCGACTCGTTAAAGCTCAGCTCTACTTTGAGTTTGAGCATTGCTTTTTTGCTCATGAGTCAGAGCTCAAATTTGAGCCTCCTCGACTCCTAAAATATATCGAACTCAACTCATTAAAACTCGACCCGGCTCGATCTGTTCCATTATGTCAAGTTTACCTCGAGCTCAAGCCGAATTCGAACTCATCAATTTACGAGTCAATCCGATCTCGAGTTGACTTAGCTCTTGCCCGGTTTGACTGGTGTTCACCCCTACCTTTCACACAAGTCTTATTTTCTAAAAATAAATAGTGCAAAAAAATGCGTTCAAATATAAGAAAAAAGCCATTCACTAGAACGATGAACAAGGGCGATGGCTTTATGACCAGCAGAGGGTCACATAACAGATCTCCTGATTCGGCCATGCTCCTGTAGGCACACGCTTCAACAATCAAGTGGTCGGCCGTCTTCTGGGACTCAAAGTGACGGCCAACAAAGGGGCTGCCAGGGAGGGCACTGGTCCTGTGTGCATTCCCCGACGCCAAAGGGTCCATGGAGGCGGTGCCGTCTCGCCTGTCCTTGCAGTCGCTGGCTCGAGCATCCCTGCCTTCCCTCTCGAGGCCGTCCCTGCCTTCGCCCTCTCTCCTTCTACTCCACCGCCGACTTACCGCTTTCTCTATTGCCCTCCCCTCGTTCGCCCGAAAGCAGAGTCTTGCCGCTTCGCCCCTTCGCCCCTTCGCTGTCCTTAGCGAACAGAGCGGTGAGTTCTGGTGCTGCCCTTTTCATCCTTTCTCCACTGTTGATTGCTTTTGCCCATGGTTTTCTTGCTTGTGTTTCTCTCTCTTTTGCAAACGACCAAGTGGATGAAAGTAAATGGATCAAATGATCAATGCCATAATTTAGATGTTTGGTTGTTGTTCAACAGGTTTGTGTTCCTTCTGAACCAAAAACATATTAAAAGCCTAAATAACAAAAGTCATGAATTGTGTATACAGTTCATTGCCTTTGACTCTTGAAATCTGCCTACCAACTTGGAAATTTTAAGTGCACATGAGACATTAGAGAGCGTAGCCGGGTTGGGCGGGAGGAAAGATTTTATGAAGGGTATTTCTTTTGTTGATTTTCCAGCATAAATAGATCGGCAAGTGTGGTTATTTATAAGAAGAAAGAGCATGATTTTGTCCTCGGAGTGTAAAACTGTTTTTGGTTGTATGGGCTACGCTGACAACCAGGGCCTCCAAAATGCAAAAATGAAGCAGCAGCAGCCTAATTGGCATGAGGAAGAAGTCGATCTTGTTTTTTGCGAACCTTTCCTCTCTCTTTTACCATGTTGTCTGAAATCTGTCATAGGTTCCTAGAACAATTAAGCATTTCCCTGTAAGATACTTTGGGCATTGTCTCCCATTCTGATTTCACGTTGTGTTTTACAAAGGACAACTCTTTTTCTTTTCCTTTCTTTTTGCTTTTGAGACAGAAACTATATATAACAGGAGGGAGTACAGATTTCATTTGAGAAGTCACTTGGTACAATGAGAAGCCACTAGATAATAATAGTGGTATTGCAAAATTGACGTCCCACTACAGCGAAAACCTATTTGTTCGAAGGCGGCTGTATTTGAGCTGCTTGAACATTTAGATTACCTTGTTGGTTAAATAAATTGAGCACTTGCATTAAGTTTCTTAGCATTTCTTAGGTATCTTCAGTTGATGCGCTCACTGTAAACCATGGTGTTTGCTTGGATGCTGATGTGGTATGCATATTTATTCTTGGTCTCATTCAGTAGTTGAACGTAGTATAGTTATCCAATTAAAAGTACAAATTATAGTTGGCTTTGTTTTTTTTTTATGGGGATATTGATGAATTTGATAAAGGTTCACTTACTTTAAGTATGTTTGATGTCTTTTCACTTCAAAGTTGAAGCATCTCTCTCTCTTGGTGTGATTCATAAATTATCTCACTTGAATTGAACAATTTTCTTGACTGCTTTTTTGAAGGAAAAATCCCCTTTGGTTGGAGAAATCATGCTGCTTGAATTATGACGAGACTCTGGTTATACCTAAAGAAGCTTGGAAATGAAAACATGCTTCTTTGTAATTTTAATTTCTTTAAGAAACAATTTCTGTGCTAAGGTCATCTTTCATATAAATGAATTTTTGAAAGCAACGTCATAGTGATGGAATGCCTTGATACCTGTTTTGAATCAATTGGTGAATTTTGTTAATGCAGTCACTTGAGGTTTAATCTGCATTTCTGATTATACAGATCTATCTGAACATACTGCTGCCATTATCGATGGAAAGTTGATTTCAAAACAAATCAAGGATGAAATTGCTAGTGAAATATCTAGAATGAAAGATGCAATTGGCATTGTACCTGGTTTGGCTGTTATTTTGGTCGGAACAAGGAAGGATTCTCAAACTTATGTTCGTAACAAGAAAAAGGGTTGCGAGTTAGTGGGGATTACTTCTCATGAAGCTCTTTTACCTGAAGATGCTTCAGAAGAGGATGTTCTTCGTCTAGTCTCGGGTTTTAATGATGATCCTGCAGTTCATGGAATCCTTGTTCAACTTCCTCTACCAAAGGTTGGTCGTACAAGTCGTAGCACATTAATTCTTTCCTTTGTCACATGGATGTATGTGGAAGTGAGTTTGGTAGCATAGATCACTTATCAAAAATTAGGATGTGGAACAAACCTATGCTGACAAAAATATGCACAATGACATAATTTGAATGTTTGGGGTGTCCTTACATTTAAAATGCCCAACAGACATGCTCCACAATGGCTATGATGGTTAAACAGTTTCTAACATGAAAATCGACATCGAAAACATGAAACTTTGTCATAATCCAGGCAGCATAGAACTCTGAAGCTGACACCCTCACCTTCCACACCTATGCCTGCTTAGTTTTGCATAGAGAATGGTACCGTGGGATTTGAACTTTGGCTGCTCTCCAGACAGCCTAAGATCAACTTACTCCTCCAAACCCCGTGGTGCTTATTGTGGTGAATAAGCCTGCACGGTTTTGCTTATATGCTTCAAGTCCTTTGTAGATAGGCTATGGTTAAGTGTTCCCTATGGTTTTAGCTTTTCACTCTTAAGAGGATGCCCATGACATCCATTTTAGCTTTAATGTTATTGCACTAACTTAATGTCCTTGTTTGCTAATGCAACAGCATATGAATGAAGGAAAAGTCATGGATGCTATTAGCATTTATAAGGATGTCGATGGCTTCCATCCTCTCAATGTAGGTTATCTTGCGATGCAAGGGAAGAATCCGTTATTTGTTCCATGCACTCCAAAAGGTTGCTTGGAATTGCTAAGTCGATCTGGCATCAACATTGAAGGGAAGAGAGCTGTTGTTATTGGTCGTAGTAATATAGTTGGAATACCAGCTGCATTACTATTGCAGGTTAATTAAGCTTCTTTCATGCAGCTTTTCTGTGGATGCAATCATTCAGTTTTTTAAAAAAATTTGTACCTGTGATGTCCATGTTAATTTGTCATGATTGACTGTTTTTTCAGAAGCAAAATGCCACAGTAAGCATCATACACTCCAAGACGAAGGATCCTGAGAAAATTACAAGAGAAGCTGACATCATCATTGCTGCTGTAGGAGTCCCCAATTTGGTTAGAGGCAGCTGGATAAAGCCTGGTGCTGTGGTGATTGATGTTGGTATCAACCCGGTAAACGTAAGTTCATCTATCTTATCTTTGACAGAATTCAAGTGTATGGATAGCTGGGTCTGCTACTTTATTTAGGATATTCATTATTACAATCCTTCAATCATTAAGGTCCAGAGATCTTTTAGTGACTATTTTTCATATTTGAAGAGCCAGGGGCAGTGCTATATGTCAAATACTATTGTGGTTGCTGTCATCAGTTAATTTGTTGAACATATGCTTTATACTTTTGACTATAATGTTGATTATCATATCTGTTGGGTGCATTTACTGGTGTATGCAGTAATTTACATAGCCAACCTGCTCGATGAATTTGATATGTTTATTCACATTGAAATATTGATCGATGTAGTCTTTCTAGAACATCATAATGTAATCATTATCAGAGCATCTTGTCACCTTCGACTAGTCAATGATGGTTTTTGTGAAGGTAGTTCAACTAGGGTATATGTTTACAAGCTTGTTAGTTTGTGTGCTTGTGTCTGTTTGCCTCTTTAATTCTTAACCAGTCTGTCTGAAGAGATGCAGTTGTGTTTTCATTTGCCTTTTGTATGTGAGAACCGCTTCTGTACCTGTCTCCACAGCCCTGCTATTTATTTATTTGTGTTATTTAAACTTTAAAGCATGATTGATGCTGGAAAGGAGTGGTACAAGGCAACTTTTAAGTGAGTTCTTGTGTCGTTTCCTGATTATATAAAAAAATGGACAGATGCATACCAATTTAGAAAGCATATGAATGTTATGGTTGACTGGAAGTCTTTTTCCCATCCTTGGCATTTGAAGAAGAGCAAAGTTAACGCACTGCACACATCTTTATATACTATCTCTGAACACGTTTGAACTCACAAATGTGGGGGGTCAATTCTTCAGATTCCATTGTGGGCGATTCGGGGGTGTGTGGCGTGAAGGAGGGAGATTTTACAGTTGTGATAATTATGTTAGATACTTTTATTGCTGCTCAGAATACTGGTACTTTAGAGGCAAGAGAAACAAAAACAAAACCATGTTCATTCGTTAGCACAGATGTTAGGGTCCTGCCTTTACACATATATCTGAAGAATTCAAGGCTTCCTCTTTTTTGGTTTCCCTTCTCAGGATCCTACAGCTCCGCGTGGTTATAAATTGGTTGGTGATCATTCGTTAGCACAGATGTTAGGGTCCTGCCTTTACACATATATCTGAAGAATTCAAGGCTTCCTCTTTTTTGGTTTCCCTTCTCAGGATCCTACAGCTCCGCGTGGTTATAAATTGGTTGGTGATGTATGCTTTGATGAGGCCTGCAAGGTAGCCTCTGCAATCACCCCAGTTCCTGGTGGAGTTGGTCCAATGACAATAGCCATGCTTTTGTCCAACACACTAGATTCAGCAAAAAGGATGCACAATTTCAAATGAGGAGCGACTGTGACTGGTAAGTTTGATTCTACAAGGTGGATGCTTTCTTGAAGTGGGGTCCGTGAAGCCTCATGGGTCGATCAGGGTTTGCCTCATTTCCAAACGCATTTTTGCCTTAAGGTGCTTCATAAATTTATCTGCTTTTAATTGTTCTCATCTTTGACTCCAGTCCAAGAAAGCATGAATTATTGATTGATGGTGCCAAGCAGTTGAGCAGTTTTCACTATAACCTTGCACCACAACTTTTCGATTGTATATGATCAACAAATTTTGAAATGAAATTGTTAGATAGAATTAGGGCCTGCAGCCTTGACATAGCGTTAATGGTGGGGATGATGTTTTGCCTTTCAAAAAATCATGAAAAATGTGTCTTTTTCAATTCTCAAATACAGATCGTGCTTATACTTTTTGCCTGGTACTGTGATTAGACAAAAACTCGTACTTTGTTTTAAAATCAGTAGCATCATTCGCTACCTTTTGATCAATATCACTATCCTCCGTTCTTAAAGCATGGAGACCTCCAAAATTTCTGCTTCGATATATTGGCCATTGGGACAAAGAAATTATGACACCAGGAGGAAGTAATGATTTCAGGAAAGGCCGAAAGTCGGTGCTTTTTAAGTGGGAGTGTCGTGCTTTATTTTTAACCAAAGAGTGGCTTTCTTTTCTGGAGGCTTGAACTTTATTATGTAGATGCTGATAAAGAGGAAAGCTTAGCAGATTATATTCAGCGGAAGCAACGTGAAGTGGGAAGCGAATCATAAGCTGTTGGAAGCGAATTTTCTGGTTGTATGGTCTGCATTTATACACAAAAACGATGCCAGAATTAAAGGAGAACAAACTTGATGCAATTAACCATTTCCTTCTCTTCATATAGTCCTTGACTGGCTGTCCAATGATTTTTAAGTCTTTCTATGTTGAAATTTAACGGACAGATCAATGCTTAAACCCACCTGAAAGCCCTTTCAAATCGATTGTGTTTGGACCTGGGTGAGGTATGGTACATTCATCAATTAGAGTATCATGATCCTACATTTTACAATTTAGGGGATAATTGATCTAGGTGATATGCATCTGCTATGCTAAAACCCTTGAAGTCGATGTAAAATTTGATCTGACTTATATTTCAGAGTTGTTATTGATATTGATAAATCGGCCATTGTTTTTTAAAAATGTAAAATTAGTTATAAGGTTGGACCGAAAAAAGAAATCATACAGTCTAAAGGAAAACAAAGCTTTTAATAGTCAGAATGGGTATGGAAACGTAAAATATAATTCCATACAAATTTATAGGATTAGAAATTCCATGATCTCACATTCAGGTTCAGAAGGTCGTGTATACGATTGAAGTCTGTTTCGACGTCAGTGTCTATGTGACCTGACTCAATGGACAACGGTGGAAATTGGAAGCTTAGTCGGTCAGGCCCATCAATGTGGGGCTCGACCCGTTCTTTTATTGGCTTAGAGGTTGTCTGTCAATTGCTTGACCATTCCCTCTCGCCTTTCCGAGAAATTATGTAGAGAGGGACAGAAGTCACATATAATGTGATCATGATAGATTGGTCCAAAAATTTGAGGTGGGTAGGAGGTTGTGAGTAAAGGTGAAGCCTCCCTCCTTCTCTCCAGTCCTTCTTCGAGACTGCGAGAGGTTAGACCGCTCTTTAATGTCTATTTGCTATGTTTCAACTTGTATATTGGTACCATCTTTGCCCCATCTTTTGTGCCAACTTCTTCTTTGTTTGTATAAAAAAAAAAAAAAAATCTTGGTGAAGAAAGTAGAGCATGACGTTTGATAGTAGGAAGAAATTATCTCTACAGTGTAAATGTCTGGGGTTTTGAGAACAACCCCGTAAAATGTTGTCTCGGATACAAATATCTTGGTCTTGGGGGTCTGACGAGCTTGCCTGAAGAGAAGTCGACCGCCTTCCTTCCGTCACTCATCCCCTCCCCACCGGTCGAGAAAAGAATCCGGCACGTCGGCTCTCGCCACTCTGTCTCCATCTCTTCAGCCATCATTCTACCTCAACCTTGGCTTCTACATCGGAATCCCCTCATAGCATCAGAAGCAACGGAAAACCAGAGATGGGAATGAATTTTTTCTCGCCGATCATCTCCTCGAGCAACCAGAATGCCGGCGGCACGAGAATGACAATGAACGAAGAAACCCCAAGAGACAAAAGGGGTTTCTGATAAAGGAATTGATGAAAGAAACAGCCGACTAGGCTCCTGGAAAGCTTTAGAAAGAGAAAGAAATGGGTTGTTTAGAAGATTAAAAAAGAAGAAGTAGATCGGATGCAAGTGAAGAGGAATGGATTGAATAAATCATATATATATATATATAGAGAGAGAGAAGCAACAGAAAAACTTATACCTACAACACCTAGAAGTAGGCCTTCAGGCCTCAATTGCGAGGAAGAATCGCGGATCCACTATTATCAGCGCAGAGATGAACAGTAAAACATTTGTTTTTTCTTCTGCGTTTTCTCACATGCTGGGTTGCATCTTTTGAAAAGAATCCCTTTACACTAATTCTTCGACAGACAATGTTAGCCCACCGGATTATTCACGTGAGTGATAGTGCGCTTTCACTGTGGAATATAGGTTGTTCAATCAACACATAGAGTTCTGGTTTTCTACATCACCGTTTCAATTTTCATCTACTTTCTTATCTTGTTATTGCTTGTTTAGTTCATATCCACTAACACATATTCAATCCATCTTTAACCCAAGTCAGTATTTTCTCAAATTTGCCTGCTAAGTGTTTGATGTTTCTCAACTATCTTAAATCCACATCGGCGTCTCTGACTACTTTTTACTGTCAATGACTCTGAAATCTGAAACATTCAAATGCAAGCTGAGCTTTACAGCAGATACCATCCATGGATAACCCACTATCCCTCTTGCACCCCCAACCTAGACGTTTTTTTCCCAGAAAAAGTTACCCATGGATAACTAATCCATGCTTGCAAACACCCCCTAAGTATGTCACATAAAAACCAAGTCAACTAAGGGAAGCTTCTGCGTAATCTGGGGAAAAGCATAAATAAATGAAGGATTCTAAGAACCCTTCTAAGTTATCTTCAACTTGCATCAAAAAATGTCTTAGTGAAGATGAAGCTACTTACAACTGCATTCAAAGTCTGCCTCATTAGAACAACTTTTTGGGTTTTTTTTTTTTTTTTTGAAACAAGTCCTTAGCTGCTATTTAAAAACCTTTCTCTAGAAGCCACTTTTGTTTTTTTGCAACAAGATCTGATCCTAACTTTGCACAAGTAAAATCTAGAGATGTTGAAAAATGTTTAAGCTGATCATAAACAACCAGAGACCGCATTCATTTGTTGACTTTGGAACTTAGGTTTCAAACTATTACAGCTTCTCTTTCAGGTCCAAAGTATCGCATTCTTGACTTTCAAATCCAGTTTCAGATCATCTAACCATCTTCTACAATGGGTCCAAGAAACAAATCCATTTTTATGGAATTGGATCCGAATCCAAAACGGATTCCCTCTGCCCAAGAACTCTCCTTTTTCCCTTTGCTCCCACAGGGAGCTGGGAAACATCCTAAAAGGTTTGAAAAGCAGATCCAAACCAGTCTAAGATGGGGCACACTTCCCAATCCAGCCATCATCTTCAACTCCCACACTTTTTTTTTTCAAAAAGCAACAAAAGCCAAAGGGAGAGGAAACTTCCTTGTAGAAAGCCAAGACATTTTCAATTTCTCTCCTTGGTAAGGGCCAGTTCATGATTGGTGTCAAAGTTTCATTCTATTTTAAAATCCCTTTCTTTTGCAAGTTGATTAGACTGCCTTTCTGATTTCAGACTTGTTTGGTCAGATCCAGTAAAGATATTCAAACCGGATTGTGGATCTGATTTGAATTCCATTTGCAGTTTCCAACTGAATCTGAATCCGAGTCCGGTATCTGCTTTGAGATCCGATAAAGGTTTGACCTGGTTGCACATAAAATGTCGGATCTGAATTCGGATCTGAATTACGTAGATTCTGGGTGGAAGCTGAATCCGAAAATCTAATCTTAGTTGACTTCAGTTATATAGAAATAGATTGAACAACTCGGATCCAGACATAAGTGGATCCAGATCTAATCCAATCCAGACAGAAAGCGGCCTTTTATAGTTTATATGGTCATGACATCAGGATTGGGAGGAGTATGTATGGGTTTGGCTTTTATCCAGATCAGGTGCCGGGTCCTACTGAATCTGATCCGTGCTGATCTGAGTCGCAAGACCCGGTTTATTGCTTGGGACTGTAATGGACCCACAGAAACGCTCAAAACCGGTTGCTCTTTGCTGGGTCCCGTAACTATTCCGTGGAATATTTATTTAAATAAAAGGCAAAAGAAAAAAAAAAGAATATTCTAGATACGGAGACAACGTGCATCTTAAGTGACTGTGACTGGATAAGGATCTGACCCGAAAAAAGTTTTGGCCCAAGGGGAATTTTTTTTTTTTTAAAGATTTTAATTTTTTTTTTTTGCTTTGAATATTCTCGTTTTTGTGTGCGTTTATCGGGTGCTGGCCTAGCAAAGACGTGTTTGTTTTATCCAATTTTCAGACTTTCAAAATTCAAGAATTTTCAACTTCCCGAAATCTTTATATAAAAAAGTTGATTTGAATGATTAATTTTTTTATGCGCTTCGTTATATGTTTGTGCATAAATAAAATCAAGCCTCGATACTAACTACCCAAATTTGTCACGACAAATCAAAAGTAATCTAATGAAATATATTTTTTTTCTTGTTTAAAAAGTTCGGAAAAGCAAGTTTGTTGTCGTTGTTGGAAAAACATTTTTTATTTTAGAATTTAAGGAAAAAATGAAAAAGTGGGTGTAGTTTCCTGGGTATGGGATATTCCAAGTCCGCTTCACGTTGGCAGCGACTTGGAGCAATAATTTTCCAACAAATGATCCCAGCACTCCACGTTGAGGCGTTTGACTGGGCAGCTTTTCCCGTCAATTCCGGCGCAAAAGAAAAAGAGCGAGAAGACGACGACCAGCGTAGTCAGAGGCACAACCACCAAGCCCAAAGGAGAGCCTCGGAAAGAAATTCCCATCCTCCCCCCCCATATTCCTAGGGAAATTTATCTCCCTAGGAAACTGTGTTGTGTTCGTAGACAATAAATGGAAGCACGTTTCCATGAGATGCTTTCTGCACAGAAGGGACCCGACTGTTGTACGGGTAACCGAATATTCTTTTTCTTTTTGGACCTAATTTTGCTTCTTATTTCCAAAAAGTGGCCATTTTCGTAGCTTTCTTGGTAAAAGCGACATTTTTTTCTAACTTACAAAACAGAAAAAAAAAAAGATCACAGTAAAGTAACCTGTTTTTTTTTGCTAAATTACGTTCTCACCATTTTCATTAATATATTTTGCTGTTTTTCAAGTCAACCGAAGCATGAAAAATTGCATTTTTTTTAAATTTATAAAAAAAATTGCCCAAAAAACGCAGATTACCATAGAATTTCTTTAGTTTATTATTTTACGATTGTCCAAACAACATTTACGCAACGACGTCCAATAGTAACAATCAGCAAAACGAGGCCTTGGTAGCAGTGCTTCCCAAAATTAAGCTTAAAAAAGTTGGCCACATGAATTAAATTTTTTAAATTAAACATTTGGCTTCGTATCACCTTGGTTGCAGGAATCAAGATCCTCTAAGGATACTTATTTACTCTTTAATTTATTAATATAGAGATTATAGTAGAATATATACTACGTTACCAGGACGAAGATGCTCTCTCTTTCTTTGTGCAACTCAACCTCTACAATTTTAAGCACCAGACACACACACACACACACATATATATATATATATATATATATTGTTTACTGATAATGAAGTTGAACATGCTGCCTCGATTTGGCCAAGAGTCAAAACTTGGGAGGCGAGACCAATGATTGTTAATCACACTCATGTTTTTTTTTTTTACAATATTAATTAAATGTAAGGTGGTATATTAAAAGCACGGTATTTCACAATATTAAAATATAAATAGTTTGGGTGGGCACGTTGGCTCACCAACCATCACATGTGGGCTTCCTGGGTCCTGACCAAGTCCACCGTTGGGCCATTTATTTCGCTTTCTTTGTCACATTTCGTGGATAATTTATTCTCATTTTTGTTGAATGGGTTATCTCTTCTGACCGAATGATGAAATGATATTTTCTCAGGAAGGGGATGGGAAAGGAATCTAAGGCTGTTCAGAGTTCGCCCACTACGAGCACATGCATGTGCCAACGCTCTCACACACACACATGCACATGTGCCCTTCTTTGTTCGCTAATGCTTGTCCTTCCTCGATGCTCACAAGCTCTTGTATATGAAATATTTCTGTCACAAACAAGCGATGAATTTTAATTTGTCGTCGACGTTGAAATCCAAAAGGTTTTCATTGAAGGTCCGTATAATATTGGCAATATAAAGAAACGGCACCATCTGCTGTACTTGTTAGGATATCAAAAAACATAGTTTTGCCTTTTTATTACAAGCAGTCCCATTTTTTTCAATTTCAAACACATTTACAATAAGATGTTGAGCATTTGTGAGTTTGTCTGGGAAATTATTGGGGCAAACATATTTGTCTGTGTCACATGCAGCCGTAGCACGACCACTGGTGCCAGTGATGTCCCAAAGTAATAGTTTTTTTCAACTGATAGAATAATTGATTTGGCAAAATATAATTCAAACTTCATGAATCATCCGGCTGCACCATTTCCGGCCGTTCGCTTAGACGGCGGCGGTGGCGGCGCCGGAGTGTTAAAACACAAACTGGCAGATCACCTGATCAAAGCATATTTGGGTTTTTCAGCTACAGTCCATCGGTGACAACCATGCAGAGGTGGAAGCAATTTGGTGGAACATGAGAAGAAGTTGTGGCCAAGCTGTTTTCTTATACCGCCGTGGCCCTTCTGTCTTTTGCTTCTGATTTCTTTGCTAGTGACAATTTTTTAATTATGATAAAGAAGAAACTTTTTAAGTTTACCAAATATAAAAAAAACAATTTTTTGTCCGCCGTGCGTAGAGAATGAAAAGAACAAGAAGCAGTGCGAAAGTGAATGTGCTGGGAAAGGTGAGGCGGAATATAAATTTTACAAAAAAGAGAGGGAAAAGTGAAAAAATGTGCGGAACTAACAGAATGAAAGGTGGGGCCACTTTCTCTCTCTATCTTGGTCGTCCTTCCCGCACCGTCCGGCCTGCGCATTTATTTTTATTATTTTATTGTAAAAAATAAAGTGAAATATGGAAACTGGAAGCCACATCCACTCCACACACTTTCTCCCAAGGACTCGTTATAAATATTTTTAGAAAGCGAGAGAGGAGAAGGAAGCTTCCTCGAACCTTCACTCCCCCTCCCCACTGCAGCTCAAAATGGCGTCCATTTAATGGCCTCTTCCTCGTCTTCCTTCCTCCCAGTTTCCTCCTCCTCCTCTTCCCTTTGGCCGGTGAAACCACCTTCTTCTCTTTCTCTCTGAGGCGCGGCATTATTTGTGGTGGCTTGGGTTATGTGGTATGCTTTTGGGCGGGAGAAGGGACGAAGATGAAGCTGGCAAAGAAGATACCCGCTCTCTTCAGATCTTCCTCCTCCAAGTCCCCCTCCCCCTCCGTCTCCCGCTCCAACCCCTCCTCCTTTAGCTCCTCCTCCTCTTCCTCCTCCTCCTCCGGCGACATGAAGGCCGGCACGCCCAAGAGCGTGCTCCCCAGGTTCCCCTCCGGCGCCTGGCCCGAGTGCCCCCCCGACGAGGTCCACTGCGACTTCACCGAGGTGTTCCGCATCCTGGACAAGGACGGCGACGGGAAGATCGCCAGGGCGGAGCTCGAGGACGTGCTGCGGCGCCTCGGCTCCGCCACGCCCGCCGAGGTCTCCCTCATGGTCAGCCTCGCGGACAGGGACGGCGACGGCTGCATCACGGTCGAGGAGTTCGGGGCGCTGGGCCAGGTCGCCGCCGGGCCCGCGCAGGGGGCCGAGCTCATGGACGCCTTCCGCGTCTTCGACTCCGACGGCGACGGCAGGATCTCCGCGGAGGAGCTCCTCTGCGTGCTGCAGGCTCTCGGCGACGGGGACTGCACGCTGGACGACTGCCGGAGGATCATCCGCAGCGTCGACTCGGACGGCGACGGCTTCGTTGGGTTCGAGGACTTCGAGAAGATGATGAAGCAGCAGAGATGGTGATCGATGTTCCCCTCCGTGGTGCTTCCCTCTTCTTTTCCCCTTGCTTCATCCGACGGTCTGAGTCGTCGAAGAAGAAGACGAAAGGCGCAAGCAACATCTGAAGAAGAAGAAGATGGATATGAATCTGATCCATGGTTTGTTTGAGATCCAGCCCGTTGTTCTTTGATCTCTTTCTTTTTTTGTTTTTTTTCTTTTTTGTGGGGACTTGGATGAACGATGGATGTGATGAGATGAGATCAATCGTTTGGTGGATCAGCAAGGGCTTCTGATTTGAGTATGTGAATCAGAAATCTGTCCAGTACCATTTCAGTTTCTATGTGTTCCAAAATGTATTGAAAAATGGGAAAAAAAGAACTGCATATATATATATATATATATATATATATATATATATATATATATATATATATATATATATATATATATATATATATATATATATATATATATATGGACTGCAGAGAGAAGTGAACCTTAAATCAGAAATATGCTTTTCGGAAATTATGTTATTATTGAGTGTGCAGATCCGCTTCCTTTACTTCTTACTTGTATCTGAAAGCAAGTAAAAGAAAATGGTAGAACTTTGCTTTATGGATGGGCGGAGCTACCATCAATATATGTTGCCTCACAATAGTTTCGAGATCACCTTCATTGAGGTTACTCGTAAATAAATGTGGCACCCACATTGCTGGATGGGCAGACTGCGGTTATTGCTCCTGAATAATAGAGCCTTGAGAACTTAGTTAAGTCACATGGGTACAGATATAGATGCCGGTATAAAGGTAGCAATATATATATATATCATGAATGCAACATTTAAATAAACAAGTAAAATAAATAAAACATTATGTGTAAATGAACAATAAGTAGTTTGGATCAATTTTCCTATAAAAAGGACCAAGTGTGTCCAAGTACCCACTTTGGGCGTACCCATATAACTTAGGAAATTTATTTAAGGATCAATGGAAGTTTAAACACTAGTGATATATTTGATTTTCATTTTATTAAACTTGGGAGGACACGATCGATTCGAACCCAGATGACAGTCTTTGATGCACTAGATAGATCATGCTTTCCAGCCATCTCATGAAAACTGCTTCAGATCTTTCCAGCGAGAGATCACGTTCAGTCTAAGTAGCGGTATTCATGGAGCATTTGATCGAGGATCCGAAGATTGGATCAAGCAAGTGACCCGTTTTAGAGTCACTAGATCTATGCACAAATTGTTTAGGGAAGCGTATCATGATCAAGTTTACGATCAGCAATTATGAGCAAAGTAGAGGCCACCTCAGGTGCAATGAAAATTTCCCCAACTCTACAATGTCCAATGCCCATGCCACTAAGCACTGCCGAATTTTATAATGGCTGGTGCTATGGAGACCATGAAAGTTATTCATATTTCAAAAAGCGGCAACGACTAGCAGGCCCTTTGCATAAAGATGAAAAGTTTATCACGGCCAGCATGACAAGTCATTCCTATACGCGCTTCCATAGTGTTTTTTTTAGGCCAAGTAGGGCTGCGCTTATTATTGTTATTATAAAAAGGAGGGCATCGATATGCAAGTTCAAACATAACGTGCACGTCACTCTGAGACACTAAAAGTAGTTTGGAACTCTCTGGGATGAGAGGAAAAAAGATTGCTTCGGGCTTCACTTGGATAGTAGGATTAGCCTTTTCATCACCTCATTGGTTATGGTTTTGATATTATACATGTGATTTGGCCATTGCCACCTCAATTGTCATATGCATCATTTTGGATCTTGTGGCTTCGAAAAATGCACTTTTTATGTTCTAATTATATTTTCTAAAGAGAGCCAAATTTGTGCTGGCTGATATTTCGGCTTGTCTTTTCTTTTCCTTTTGATGGGCTTAACCATCTGGGTTTCTTATTCAGCAACAAGAAAAAATTAATAGCTAAAACGTTTGATATTGACCATGCCTTCTTTGGGAAACTTGGAGAAATGTTTGGTGAAGATATTCGGATGGGTTTTACCTAAAGTTGGGTCCCAACCAGGTGCTTCCTGGATCTTTCTTTCTAGGTGTTTTTCTCTTTGGTTTTACATCCAAATTAAGACCAATTAAATAATCTTTTCTATTATCTGAACTTGAGTCCGCATTCTTTTGAGTAATTTGTGGGTTTGAGTGGACAAATTTTCGATTTGGTGTTAAGGGAAAGTTGAGCCCGAGATTCGTATGACTTTTTGAGATATTAACGAAGATCGGAGAGGTGGCGTACAGATTGACACTAGCACTTAACTTGAGTCATGTTCATGACTTTTTTCATGTTTTCATACTTCGAAAATATGTACCAGATCCTACACATGTGATTGATTTTCAAAAATGCAAGATGATTTGACAATGAATGAAAAACCTATTCACAAGCCCACACATGACATTGAAGTCACTAGCTGGGATTTGGGCAGACCGCAACAAGATTAAGAGAACCCCTGTTGGAGAATTGGTGGTAAGACCAGGGGTTTGAAAGAGAAAAAACAAACATGATTTTGAAAGGAAAAAAATTGTTGCAAGTTTTGAAAATTTTAATTTCACCCTTGCAAACAATTTGAAAAATATAATTCGACCCTCCTAAAAAAAAAGAAATTATTGGTTGTGCCAATCCCTAAAAACATTTGATAAAAGCGGCTCCGGATCAAATCTAAACATCTGTCCAGCATTCATATGCAGTCAGATCAGATGCTTATCGAGCTCAGATTCGTTATAAAACTGCTTACAATTCTGAACCTGGTAAGTTGTCAGATGCAGATTGCTTTACCAGATTTGACAACATGAATTCGAAATTAGATGACGATCTTCAATCGGACAGACATGGCAGATCAATGATCCTATACGGGGGGTGGTGGCATCATACAATTAAAGGAGTCCTTTTTAATCTCCATGTTCTTTAGACAGCTAGTCATTCATAACTCAGACAAATCAATGATACTACAATAAGATTTGCTAGCTGTACGTGCCGTGGCAGTCATGGAGATCGATGAAAGCACAAGAAGGTGCTGGTTTGATCATGTTCTTCAAACTGAACTGGAGATCTGACCTGGGAGGATCTATATTGCACTCGAAAGTATGTTAATGATGTCAATATATCTGATTTGAATGAGATATCTGACTAAACAGTTTTGAAAAAATCAGATATGAAAAAAAAAAAATTAATATCCGATTAAGAAATCGGACCGGATTCAGATTTAAGAAATGACATCTAATCAGATTCAGGTTCGGATATACAAAAACGTTCAAAGAGATTCAAATTTTGATTCGGATCGGGTTTAATTTTATCCAATATCAAATGCTCTTACATTTTGATAATCCGTCGTATTCAGTTCAAAATTCAGATTCTAATATTAATGTAAAAATCGGCCTTTGAAAACAGATTTCAGAACCGGATTCTGATGTCTTTTTTTTGTTTGTATTCGAATCTGAATATGTGAATATCCAAAAAAACGAATACGCTTAAAGGTACATCCGGTTCGAATCTGATCAGTTGACATTCATAAAGTTCATAGGTTTTAGTTTGAAAATTATAGGAAGGGTTTTTTTTTTTTTTTTTTTTTTTTTTTTCAGTATCAACTATCCACTTAACAGGTCATGTATTTGAGCGGTTGCTTGTGATTCGTTTACCAAGGAGCAAGCTGATATAGTAAGATATTTATGGTCTGTAACAAAATAAAATGCATTGATCGTATATAAGATGAGAGCAGAAATATACTGATATAAACCGCGTTGATAGTTATAGTCATCTAAGGTCTGTGCAACCTAAACATTGTTGATGGTGGACTTGACTTCTCAACTGTTCTTAAAAGGCAGTTTGGGAACAGTAACACTATGTTATTGCTTTATGAGAGAAACCAATATTGGAGTCGAAGACCCGTTCTAAGTAACCAATGTAAGGTTTAAGGCATCCGCCTTTTGAACATCAAGAACTTTCGCTTGGACAAGAACAGTGAAACTCGTACTCCATAAGAGTGTTTGATAAGAAGAACATTGTGCTCTTCGCACACGTACATTCATGTTGTGGCAAGAAATATGATATGATAACATCCAATGTAGGAATTAATATTGCTAAATTTTTGAATAACATTCATAAAATCCCACAGTATATTTTTCAACACAAAAACATGGTCTTCTAAGAACATATAGTTTAAGAACCAAATGTTCTTCGTACCAAAGGATGCAAATGGATTGGATTTTGATGAGCAACATATTCAACATCTCAGAATCAAATCTAGCACAGAGCACATGCACAAGATTTGGCAAATTCACGGAATTAATGGATAATCATTCGGATGATCTAATTTCACAAATAATCATGTTAGACCGGAGGTATAAAGTTAGACCGAAGTTTCGTGATAATCATGCAATTAGTGTAAAGATAGATAGTTCCAGGTGCTGATCAGTACTGGGAATATTTTCAAGTGAAGAGGTACCAAGAACAGTATATAATTTGTTCAATTCAATCTCACGATGCATTGGCATAAATAAAAGAAAAATGTTTTCACCTGTCTCCTCGTGATAAGCTGAATCTCTCCAAATTCTTGATCAAAAGCAAAGTTAGTGTTAAGATGAATAATTCCGACGCGTTCCGGCAGAAAAGTTTGTGCTGATTTGAAACGTTCCAACGCCTTTAACAGGGCATCGAATCTTGCATCGCTTAGCTTAGGTAGCGGTCTCGATTCATGGCTTCATGGTGTAGAGAAAAGGACGGACGTAGTTGCGTTTCAAAAAGGTGAGGTTTGGTACATGTTCCTATTAGATTTTAAAGGTAATTTAGTTTCAAGCTAATCGTAGATCAGCAGTTTGTGGTAGCCGCATTCGGTCGCTACTCGTGACCAACAGGTGCCGAAAGAAAAAAGACAGATATATCTGATTTGAATCGGATATCCAACTGATCCGATCTGAAAAAATCGGATATGAAAAAAAAATATCCAATCAAGAATAAATGGCATCCAATCGGATTTGAATTCAGATATACATAAATATCTTATCGGATTCAGATATTGATTGGATTCATTTTTAGACAAATATCATGTATCTAATGCTATTAAATTTTGAAAATTGGCAAAATCTGGTTCAAAAGTTTGGATTCGGATTTGGATATAAATATAAAAATTGGATTCATATTTGGATATGACTTTTCTTTATTTGAGTTCGAATATGTGAACATCTGGAAAAAAAAAAGTAGATATGATTAAAGATATATTTGATCGGTTGACATCCCTCATGGACCCATTATTCGGGACTTGAAATGGAATTTCATAAAAAGGTTTTTATCAGCTTTTAATAAACTACATAACCCAAAAAAAGGAAAACCTCGAGTTGAACACTTTCACTTTAAAGTGCTTTTTTCATATAATTCTTGCGCCTAAATGTAATATGTTTAGTGTTTCCATTAAAATAACCCACAATATGTACAGACATAAGTAAGAAGGTACGGGGTTGAAACTGAAAATCAAACTATAAGCAAGCTTACGCGCGCGTGCGCGTGTGTATATATATATATATATATATATATATATATATATATATATATATATATAGTCAGTAAACGCGCGCGTGTGTGTATATATATATATATATATATATATATATATATATATATATATATAGTCAGTAAAATAGGATTGCATAACAAAAAATGGAGACAAAAAGTCTCATAGATACAAGAACAAACCACAAAAACAAAATAAAAGAATGAAATATACAAAAAGACAACGTATGACAACTGAGCATTCCCCTCACCCATTTCAAAGAGAGAATATTCAAAGAGGCAACATTCAAAACTGCTTGAGATCTTTCCAGCAAGAGATCAGATTCAGTCTAAGTAGCGGTTTTGATCAATCTGAGTTTTGGATCCGAGGATTGGATCAAGCAAGTGACCCACGTTAAAGTCACTACATCTATGCACAAATTGTTTAGTGAAGCATATCATGATCAAGTTGACGATCAGCAACTATGAGCGAAGTAGAGGCCATCTCAGGTGCAATGAAAATTTCCCGAACTCTAGAATGTCCACTAATCACTGACGAATTTTATAATGGCTGGCGCTATGAAGACCATGAAAGTTATTCATATTTCAAAAAGCAGCAACGACTAGCTGGCCCTTTGCATAAAAGATGAAAAGTTTATCACGACCAGCATGGCAAGTCATTCCTATACGCTTCCATAGTGTTTTTTTTAGACTAAGTAGGGCTGTGCTTATTATTGTTATTATAAAAAGGAGGGCATCGATATGCAAGTTCAAGTATAATATGCACTGAGACATCAAAAGTAGTTTGGAACTCTCTGTGGGATGAGCAGAAAAGAGATTGCTTCAGCACTTGGATAGTAGGATTAGCCTTTTCCTCACCTGATCGAACCGCATAAATGCAATCTGAGAACAACATATGAAGATATTTTTGCATGTGATTTGGCCATTGCCACCTCAATTGTCATATGCATCATTTTGGATCTTGTGGCTTCGAAAAATGCATTTTATATTTTCTAATTGTATCTTCTGAAAGGAGCCAAATTTGTGCTGGCTGATATTTCGGCATGTCACTTCTTTTTGGTGGGCTTAACCATCTGGGTTTCTTATTCAGCAACAAGAATGAGTTTTTCTATGCCTTCTTTGGCAAACTTGGAGAAATGTTTGGTGAAGATATTAAGATGAGTTTTACCTAAAGTTAAGCCCCAACCAGGTGCTTCATGGATCTTTCTTTCTAGGTGTTTATATCTTTCGTTTTACACCCAAATTAAGACCAATTAAATAATCTTGCTCACTCCTTCTATTACCTCAACCTGAGTTTGCCTTTGTCTATTAGGGAGCAAACCTACCTTTTCCATGTCTTTGCAAGTTTTTGGCTGGCAATAAGGGGCAGAGCCAGGATTTTGTTTAGGGACGGGCCAAATAGTCCAACCTCAAATTTGGGTAGGGCCAAACTGAACATAAATAAAAAAAAATACATTGCACAACTAAAATTCTTTTATTTTTCTAATATAAAATTTTATTTTTCAACTAATTTAGGGCAGGCCACGGCCTAGGCCGACGCCCCCTTCCCTCCGCCCCTGCTGGCAATCAATATCATCACTGTTGAGCGGCTAGAGATTTCAGGTGAGGGATTGGGTAGGAGCTTCGGCTTTCCTCTAGGTAATTGTGGGTTTGAGCAGGCAAATGCCCATACAAGCCCACATGTGATATTGGAGTCGGTAGCTGGGATTTGGCAGACCACTGAAAGATTAAGAGAACTCCTGTTGGAGAATTGGTGGTAAGACCAGGGTTTGAAAGAGAAAAAAAAAACGTGATTTTGAAAGGAAAAAAAATTGTTGCAAGTTTTGAAGTTTTGTCCCTTGCAAACATTTTGAAAAATATAATTCGACCATCCTAAAAAAAAAAAGAAATTATTGGCTGTGCCAATCGCTAAAAACATTTGAAAAAAGCGGATCCGGATCAAGTCTAAACAGCTGTTCTTTACGTAAAGAACACCATTCATATGCAGTAGGATAAGATGTTTATCGAGCACAGATTCGTTTATGAAACTGCTTACAATTCTGAACCTGATAAGTAGTCAGATGCAGATTTCTTTACCAGATTTGACAACATGAATTCGAAATTAGATGACATTGTTCAATCGGACAAACATAGAAACTAGCAAGTGGTGTGGTGTTATCATACAATTAAAGGAGTCCATTTTAATCTCCATGTTCTTTAGACAGCTACTCATTCATAACTCAGACAAATCAATGATACTACAATAAGATTTGCTAGCTGTACGTGCCGTGGCAGTCATGGAGATCGATGAAAGCACAAGAAGGTGATGGTTTGATCATGTTCTTCAAACTGAACTGGAGATCTGACCTGGGAGGATCTATATTGTACCCGAGATGTCTATAAGTTTGTTAGCGACGTCAATATATCTGATTTGAATGAGATATCTGACTAAACCTCTTGAAAAAAATCAGATATGAAAAAAAAATTAATATCTGATTAAGAAATCAGACCGAATTCAGATTGAAGAAATGACATCTAATCAGATTCAGGATATACATAAACATTCAATCAGATTCAGATTTTTGTTTGGATCGGATTTAGTTTTATCCTATATCAAATGCTCCTACATTTTGAAAATCGGTCATATTCAGTTCAAATTCGGATTCTGAAAACAGTTTTCAGATCCGGATTCTGACATGTCTTTTCTTTGTTTGTATTCGAATCTGAATATGTTAACATCCAAAAAAATGAATAAGATTAACGGTACATCCGGTTCGAATCTGATCAGTTGACATTCCTAAAGTTTGTAGGTTTTGGTTTGAAAATTATAGGAAGGATCAATGGCAGAGACAAAAATTCCTGATTCAAAAAGGCAATTGCTATGCAAATAAGTAAACGGCCATGAGGTATTAATATAGAAATATAAAAATTTACATGGGCCGGTGTGGGCGATCGCCAATGTTAGCCCACATGTGCTTCTGCCACATGTCTAGTTTTTTTCGCGACAAATGGGTTAGTGAAGCATATCAGGATCAAGTTTTTTTTTTCCTACTGACAAGGGTCATTGCAGATTGTGATTCATATCCATCTAAAAGCTAACATATCAAACTATAATCTGCATTTTGATGGTTTATCAACTTCTTTTTGCAACGAACTGTATTCGAGGGGATGAGGGGTTGGGTTGGGGCTTCAACCTTCTTTGGACGGTGGGTCAAACCCCGCTCAAAGAACTTGAGTGTGAATGTTTCTTTCGGATCGACCAATGCAGCAGTTTCGATGGGAGCCGAAAATAGTCGCGGCTCAAACATATTTTAGTGCTCCCGGTGACATTTTTTTTAAACCAACCTAAAGATTCTCTAGTATCAATTATCCACTTAACATGTCATGTATTTGAACGGTTGCTTGTGATTCGTCTACCAAGGATGAAGCTGATATAGTTAGATCTTTATGGTCTGTAACATAATAAAATGCATTGATCGACATATTAGATTTTGATGAGCAACATATTCAACATCTCAGAATGAAATCTAGCACAGAGCACATGCATAAGAATCGGCAAATTCACGGAATCAATGGCTAATCATTCGGACGATCTAATTTCTCAATTAATCATGTTACACCCAAGTTTCATGATAATCATGCAATTAGTGTAAAGATAGATAGTTCCAGGTGCTGATCAGTACTGGGAATATTTTCGAGTGAAGAGGTACCAAGAACAGTATATAATATGTTCAATTCAATCTCCCGATGCATTGGCATAAATAAAAGAAAAATGGTTTCACCTGTCCCCTCGTGATAAGCTGAATCTCTCCAAATTCTTAATCAAAAGCAAAGTTAGTGTTAATGTGAATAATTCCGACGCGTTCCGGCAGAAAAGTTTGTGCTGATTTGAAACGTTCCAATGCTTTTAACAGGGCATCGAATCTTGCATGGCTTAGCTTAGGTAGCGGTCTCGATTCATGGCTTCATCTTCATGGTGTAGAGAAAAGGACGGACGTAGTTGCGTTTCAAAAAGGTGAGGTTTGGTACATGTTCTTATTAGATTTTAAAGGTAATTTAGTTTCACGGTAATCGTAGATCAGCAGTTTGTGATAGCCGAATTCTGTCACTACTAGTGAGCAACAGGAGCCGAGAGAAAGGGACAGACCTAAGGATGTCAATATATCCGATTTGAATCGGACATCTAACTCATCCGATCTGAAAAAATTGGATATGAAAATATATATATATATATATATATATATATATATATATATATATATATATATATATATATATATATATATATATATATATATATATATATATATATATATATCCGATTCAGAAATCAGATTGGATTCAGATTTAATAAAAGGCATCCAACCAAATTTGGATTCAAATATACATAAATATCCGATCGGATTCAGATACGGATTGGATTCATTTTTAAACAAATATCATGTATCTAATGCTATTAAATTTTGAAAATTGGCAAAATCCGGTTCAAAAATTTGGATTCGGATTTGGATATAAATATAAAAATCGGATTCATATTTGGATATGACTTTTCTTTATTTGAATTCGAATATGTGAACATCTGAAAAAAAAAGTAGATATGATTAAAGATATATCTGATCGGTTGACATCCCGGACCCATTATTGGGGACTTGAAATGGAATTTCATAAAAAGGCTTTTATAAGCTTTTAATAAACTACATAACCCAAAAAAAGAAAACTTCGAGTTGAACACTTTCACTTTAAAGCTCTTTTTTCATGTAATTCATGCGCCTAAATGTAATATGTTTAGTGTTTCCATTAAAATAACCCACAATATGTACAGACATAAGTACGAAGGTAAGGGGTTGAAACTGAAAATGAAACTATAAGCAAGCTTACGGAAGCAAAGGCCAAAAAATAAATAAATAAATAAATATATATATATATATATATATATATATATATATATATATATATATATATATATATATATATATAGTCGATAAAATAGGATTGTGTAACAAAAATTGAAGACAAGAAGTCCCCTGAATACAAAAACAAAACACGAAAACAAAATAAGAGAATGAACGTATGACGTAAGCATTCCCCTCACCCATTTCAAAGAAATAGAAAGAATATCCAAAGAGACAACATTCGAAAGAGAAATGAATGCAAAAAAGTTATTAAGTAATTTAAAAAAATGTCACAGCTAATAAAAGCAGAGTGGCTGAAAGCCAATATATAGAATCCGACTAATGATCCGCAGCATTGGCTGCATCCAAACGAAGTTCTAACATTAGGATGTGTTTGATGAGCCTTGCATTTCAGATTAATTTCAGGTATTCCTTTTAAATAGGATCCATAGAGTAAAGAAACACTGGAGTTACATAGGGATGTTAACCGATTATATTCAAGTCGGATGATTCGAGCTCAGTTTTGGCTATGAATAAAGAAAACGTATGTCTCTGTCCAAATCCAAAATCAGATTTCATGATCCAAATTTGACTTTATATTCATATCCAAATCCAAATCCAAATCCAATTTTTGCTAATTTTGAAAATGTAAGACCATTAGATATAGGATAGTTGTTTAAAAAATATGTCTGATGTGAAGTTGTATCCAAATCCAATTATATCTGAATCTGAATTCGGTCGAATGTCATTTCTTAAATCCGAATCTGATCGGATTTCTTAGTTAGATATTAAATTTTTTTCATGTCTGATTTTTTGAGATTTGTTCAGTCAAATATCCGATTCAAATAAGATAAATTGACACACACACACACACACACACACACACACACACACACACACACACACATATATATATATATATATATATATATATATATATATATATATATATATATATATATATATAAAATAATAATAATAATAATAATAATAATAATAATAATAAGAGGTCCTTATTACAAGGCAAAAACGATCTTAAATCCTTGGATATAAGATCCCCCAATGTTTTCAAATAACCTCCGATCTCAGATTAAACAAATGCCCTCTTAGTGCATGGTTTATTCACCCGCTCACCAATGTGGCGCAGGCCTTGTTACATGTATGAAACTTCATATCTTCTTAAGTTTTGAGTGTTATCAAGGATGTGAGATTCCATATCGTATCTATTAGATGTTTGCTTATGCAAATTTAAATACAAATGAAGAAACAAAGCTGGTTATATGTGTCATACTGGTGCATATAATTTTATGCGTTAGTATGGTTAATGACAAAAGTATCCCTCGTTTACATAGAAAAAAAAAAGTTTTTGATAAGAGAAAAAAAAAAGAAATGACTACGAACGACAAGTTTTTCTTTTAAAATTACAAAAACATTCCTCTTCTTTTAGTGTGGCTGCTCATGCGTAACGGTGCATACAACCTTTACCAATGAATGAAAAAAAAGTGTACATGATATCCGAAACTGATTTTCAAATTCACAATCCTGATAGAACTTTCATTTTTAAACTCAAAATTTTAATCGGAATTTTAAATACACAACGAAATCTGCCCCACATTATGATATGTTAAGAATCCAACTTTCAGAACCATTGTATACAGATTATTTATTTCAAACTGAGTTTGAATCTCATCCCTCTCGTTAATGAAATATTAAAACTTTTTATTTTTGATCTTTTCAATTATTTTAGTCAATATTTGATCCATTGACATCCTTATATATCTGGTTCTCTTGACCTGCTCCAATGCTTTTATAATTGCCCATTACCTGAAGGAGGAGCACGTTCACATTGAAAGCACTCTTTTAGAAAAATACAAGAAACCGGTTTTCTCTTTCTTATTGTTTTGTTTTTTTCTTTTAATTTTTGATTTATAATTTTTTAGTAAAAAGCTGTCTTGAGTTTTAAGGCATTAAAAAAGGCAGGTTTTCCGTGAAACTCTCAGAGAGAAGACCCTTCAAAAGTTGGCAGCTTTTGGCAGGAAAAGTTCCTTCCGCACAAGAGAATGTCAAAAGTTAGAAAGCAGCATTTTGAAAAAGCACGAAGCAGCTCTTTCTGGGAAATTCGTAACTTTTTATTCACCTCTCGTGGAAAAAGCAGAAAGAAAAATTTAAGGCGAATGATAACCGTGAAAGGGAAATCATCCAAAGTCAACACTGTGGAAAGCGTCAGAGAATTTCAAACTACAAGTCCAGCATTTTGCTTTTAATTCCAAAAAAGAGCTTCAAGTCAACGAATTTTCCGTTGGAGAATGCTTAGCTCACACACTAAACTAACCCACATGGTAATGTGCTATTACCACTGAAAATTTTCCGTTTCTTCCTTATTTTTACAAAAAAAAAAGTGGAGATAAAAAGTTATACAATATGCAGGCTTCTTCACCATTTTACCACGGTGAAAAGTACTAAGATAGAGGAGAATAAGTTTTCCCGTCGCCAAAATTATATGTCCTATATGCATTATAGAACCCCAGCTAGCGAAGCAGTGGGGCACATATAGCCACACACATAAGCCAAGTGACATGCTCCCTTAACTTCTTTAAACCCCATATACTTACATATCAATGTCCGCAATTAAAAATTTACCTATCACTCTCTCAGTTACTAATGCGCTTTTGCTTTTATTAGGAGTTTTTTTCTCTTTTTTTTTTTTTTTGCTTTATTTGCAAATTGCATGGCATTTGACTCTTTTCATCCTTGTCTAAAAGTAACTTTTTTGCTCTTCAAATTTTGTCTCCATAGGGTTTGTTTGCTTTTATATATATATATATATATATATATATATATATATATATATATATATATATATATATATATATATATATATATATATATATATATATATATATATATATATATATATATATATATATATATAT